>OZ007511.1:2474197-2811697 GCA_963931865.1 Axinella damicornis | reverse complement strand
TCTGTGTACATGATATTCTTTGTGTGTTCTAGTGTGTCAGTGTCTCCACTGCTAAGTGACATCTCTCCCTGTCCCAGATGTAACCATCGGATTTGAGCGGACTATGTTCACAGTTGTGGAGGGAGGTGTAGTGGAGGTATGTGCGGCCATATTATCCGGGGGACTCGAGAGGAACGCCATTGTCTCCATATCCAGTTCTGATGACACTGCTGTTGGTATGCATACTGTACTCATGAGAAAACTGTGAATTTCACATTCTGTCGGTTTTTGCAAACGTTTTGTGTTGACTTGCATTTTGTATTCTGTCCTGTGGGTTTTCAATTCATTTGCTATTTGTTATTGAGGGCACCAAAATTGAAACCTAATGTACATGTGCAAATCATGCACTACATGCACTACATTGTACCCTAGCAATAACGCAATTTCTTCATACGCTATTTGCCTTCAGTGCACATATACTTACTACACAATCAAAACCAGTCGGTAGCCCAATGTAACTGTGTGTGTTTGTTCTGTTAAAGGCCATGGCACATACACTAGATTCAGGGGAAACCCATGGAGGGGGGACTTGTATACTAAAGGGGATAAATTTTCCCCTTCAGTTACATGTAACTGGGGCTGTGCCCCCTGGGCGCCATCAGTGTTTACTGCCTGCCCAGTATTCAGATCAGAATCGGAATCAGAATCAGATAACTTGCTTCCCTGTGGTATGATAGTGTACTTCCTGTCTCCCATTCCATTTTTTCCCTGCAGCACCCAGCGACTACATCTCTGTCCAGGCTGACTTCACCTTCTCCGGAACTGTGCGACGGCAGTGTGTGAATGTGACAACCGTGAATGACGTGAATGTTCTCGAAGAGGTCGAGATGTTTGAGTTGGGACTGAGCAGTACGGATGGGAGCGTGGTACTCTCTCCCAACACTGCAGCTGTCACCATCACCGATGATGAAGGTCAGGGCTGTGTTGCTGTCCATACAAGCACCCTTAGAAAATTATGTATCCCCACCGGGGTATAGGAAGCACCGGACATTTACTTGAACTATTGAACAAAATACTCTTGATCTCTAAAGTACTGCACTAGTCTTGCTGTCTTGTACAGTATTTAACTAGTCTTGATCACTGATCTACATGTAGTTTTGCTGCCTTGTACTCCACAGTGGTGCGTGTGCGATTTGAACAGCCACAGTACACCTTCAGTGAGGGTATTGGGCAGGGCTCTGTGTGTCTCACGAAAGACCTCATGACGGCTGAGGCTGTTACTGTGTCCGTGTTGACAGTGGATGGCAGTGCACTGAGTGAGTACATACCATCGTACAAGTACACTTTGCATTGGATGATTAGATACATAGATACATATGTACATAGAGCATAGACAGACAGATAGGTAGATAGATAGATAGATAGATAGAGAGATAGATAGATAGATAGATGATAGATAGATATACAGTCAGTATATAGATGGTGATTTATCTAGCCTGTCACATGAAAAGTGACTCAACCTGATCGCTGCTCTAACTTATAGTGTATCAATGCATTAAGATCTTGATCCCAGGTGAGTGTGTCTATATGATCTTGATCTCAGGCGAGTGTGTCTATGATCTTGATCTCAGGCGAGTGTGTCTATGATCTTGATCTCAGGCGAGTGTGTCTGATCTTGATCTCAGGCAAGTGTGTCTATGATCTTGATCTCAGGCGAGTATGTCTTTGATCTTGATCTCAGGCGAGTGTGTCTATGATCTTGATCTCAGGCGAGTGTGTCTGATCTTGATCTCAGGCGAGTGTGTCTATGATCTTGATCTCAGGCGAGTGTGTCTATGATCTTGATCTCAGGCGAGTGTGTCTATGATCTTGATCTCAGGCGAGTGTGTCTATGATCTTGATCTCAGGCGAGTGTGTCTATGATTGAGGTACTGGGTGGGTGGGACTAGACTAGCTACAGGCATGACCTTGTACTTCCTAGGTCTTGATCTTTTGAGAAGATACTGTTCTCTGGGACCAGTGCTAATGTGTTAGACTATAACTGCAACTGCATCTCATTCACTGTGTAGGTGGCGATGACTATGTTGGTGGGACTTTCCCTGTTACCCTGGCAACGCAGGCTAATGCCCGTCAGTGCTTGCCCATTACCATCATCCCTGATGCATTGAGCGAAGAGCAGGAAGACTTCACTGTAAACATACAAACACCTGTCAACCCTCGAGTCCAAACTGGAAATCCCTCGACAGCAACTGTGTTCATTGACGGTACATAAGCAGCTGTCCTAATATAGATAGCTCTCTGGTGCCATTCCCTGAATTGCCTGTCTGGCTTTGGTTGTTTGTGTGTAGGCAGCATAATTTTTAAGCATATAACAAGTGCTCCCTCTAGCGTACCGGTAAATTCTGGCATACTACATGTATGGTATACACCCTCTAGCATAGCAGTACATGCTGGCGTACTGGGTACACCCTCTAGCATAGCAGTACATGCTGGCATACTGGGTACACTCTCTAGCATAGCAGTACATGCTGGCATACTGGGTACACTCTCTAGCATAGCAGTACATGCTGGCATACTGGGTACACTCTCTAGCATAGCAGTACATGCTGGCGTAATAATCATGTGCTCCCTCCTAGCATAACAGCATGTGCTGTGAGAGACTGGTCTGGCTAATAGACAGTGTTGAGCTAACTGTTTTACTGTAGATGCTTATTCTTTACTAGATCTTGGCGAAGAGGTGAACGACACGGTGATTGGGGATCCCCTGATGAGTGTTCCCATTCTGGTGCCAGAATCAGACCTGGCCCAGCTGGGTAATGGTGGATCAGAGAGGGTATCACTGTGCTATGAGATTCACGGTCGACCCAGAGAATATTTCAACTTTGTGACGGATGACTGTGCCTCCGTGAATGCGCACTATGTCGACATCACCAGATACCTGAATGTAATCAACCGGGTTGGCATCCGAGCTGTTGGGTCTGGGCCAAGGCCACAGTGCAGGAACATCTCCGTCGATCTGGATGGCTGTTCTGCTATGGTTGATGGCAGTCCTATTGACCCGAGCGGCCGCTACAGCTTTGAAGGTATTCGAGTGAGACGCTACCCCGACCGCGTGAGGGTGGCTGTACCCAATTGCAATGATCTCAGTCTCGTTATCTGGATCTTCTGCCAGACTCGCGATCTTCACGATCCATTTAATGGGGGGACGATCACCGCCAGGATGATAAAGATTGTAGTCATGCGAGGGCTCAACTTTGGACACAGAAATGCCCATGGTCTACTTGGTAAGTCATTATTGCAGAAGTTGGTATAGGACATTCACATCAGTGGCAGTCTATCATGAGAGTGTGCAGGCCTGTAGGGAGGGAGGGGGGGGGGGGGGGGGGGGTGAGAGGGTTCGGACAAACGGATGAACCGTCCTTCCAAAGTCTAACTTCACATTAACCGTCTCAAGATTTCCAGACACCATTTCTCTCCAGAGATGTCATTTCAGTCTCCATTACCTGTATCAATCTAACGCTATCCGGACAAAGTAGTAGTTTCCTCGATTGATGTGGGTTCGTTTCGCAACTCCAACAAGTGGCTCTGTTCCATTCCATTAATTTTGGTTGGTGCCTTTCTCTGGTTGATCTCCCGAGGTGTCACTCCGGTGCACCTTCATCAGGAGCTTGACCCTCGGTTGGAGCTTTGGGTTCACAATTGCTAGAGGAATCAAGTATGAAGTGGTGATCTAGATCATCATTTGCAGCAACCTTGCTATCCTTCTCGTTTTCATCGAACCTGACATCACGGCTATGCAACACAACACCTTCGGACCGAACACCCTGTAACCCTTTGCTTCTTGGCTATATCCAAGCAAAATAACTTCCTTGTCTTCGAGTCAAACTTGCCTCGCTCATCCTTTCAAATAATTATGAGCATATGCATCACATCCAAAGACTCTCAAATGCTCCACATTCAGCTTCACACTTCGTAGGGAGTCATTCCCTTGTCAGCTTTGGTTGGACAGCGATTCCTCAAGTAGACGGCAGCTTCATGCCAAACAAATAAAACGTGGCCCATAGTGTTTGCACACAAAACTAAAACTGTTAGTCATTATTCACACTAGGAGGGTAATTACATGTGGAATTGGTCATTGAAGCCTCCAGAAACTAGGAACTAATTGGACTGCAATGTGATGAATCATATCGGATATTGAGAAGACGAAAGATCAACTAAAGTATTGCATTTTATTGTAGTTTTGAAAACTAACATTTAATGGCACCAAGGTTACAGTTAATCTGAATTTTTATTTTTAGATATCATATTTTATTGGTTCTTCCATACCCTTTAGGCCAGTTCTGGAACATTCCTGTCCGTGTCTCTCCCTTTACTGGGGTGCTAAGAGGTGGTGGACTTGCCGAGGGGAGGTACACTGTCAACCTAACCCGACCAGGCTCCACCAGGGTGGCCTCCTTTACAGGGTTCTTCTACGACCTCACCTGGGAGTTTGAGGAGGGACCTTGCCTGTACGTGGGCAACAGGCAGGGTGGACCCATCTATGAGGTTCAGAGCCCCAACAGTCGTGTCATTGAGGGGTCCTCCTACAAAGACTACATAGTGCCAGGATTGTTCAGCGAGAGAGACTACACATTTGGTCGATTTGATAATTCCCTATGCAACTGAAATATACTATGACTATGCAACTGTTCACTGGACTGAAGCTACGTTAAATGGTAGACTGCAGAGGATTGTTTTGTTCCTATTTTACCTTTTTAGTTAGTCCATGTACAAATCAATGAGTTTCTAATTATTAAGCTGTGGTGTATAATTATTACATGAGCTCCACCCAAACAATGACGTGCTTCATGAGTGTACATATCACTGGAGGCACATGTTAAGGCCTAGGTAAGCAACGTGTGCGTCACACGAGCGTGGAAACGTTTCCGGAAACAAACGCGCACCCGCCTAACACATTATACCCTAAGGTCCTGACCACGCCCATAAACTAATTATCGAGGCTTGGTAATGTACGTACCCAGGTCCATGCGTGGGACCTGGGTTGGGTACTAGGTTAATTATCCCTAATGAGCTACGCCCCCCGGCCATCCATAAGAGTGTGAGAGGGTACAGCAAACTGCTTCTAGTACCGCAAATCAGTACGTCGTGAAAGGCAAGGCTGCATGCTTGCTATTATATTGTGACGTGTAGCTATAAATTATTGGTCCGGCAGGAAAGTATAGGTATAGGTACCGGAACAGAGTGCCACGGTGCTAGCTGTTCAGCTTGAACCAACTGATCATGTGTGTGTGTAGTCTCGTTCCCAGACCCAAACAACCCCAGCGAAGATCGCTTGCAGTATCTCGCGAGATACTGCAAGCGATCTTCGCTGGGGTTGTTTGGGTCTGGGAACGAGACTAGTGTGTGTGTGTTGGGCCATGGATGATTGAGTCCAATATCCAGTCCAAAATCCAGTCCAGAGTCCAGTCCACGGTCCAGTCCAGAGTCCAGGTTTTGCCGCTACTATCTAGCCTCAGCCCCGCGAGGCTAGGTTCAAAGGTCGATGGTCACAGGAGTACGAAGGTGAGGCCGGGCGCATGCGCGTGTTACACTGAGGAGCGCTCGAGCCTATATATACCTGTACATGTAGTTGGATGCAGTACTGCACACAGCTGTGTGGAGAGAAAGAGCTAGAGAGTGCGTTTACCCGCACTCGATGTTCTGAAGTTTCCATTGCAAGCAGGTGTTCGACCGATCGGCGCTACTTGCAGCAATGACAAATTCCGCCAGACGCTCTTGCAGTGCGGCGGTTGCTCTGCTGTTGGTGATAACCACGCTGCTCGCTTCAGGTTACTTGTGATTATGTTGCATACCAATATAATTAGCTACTATCTTACTTTACCTGCTGCGTTATTGTTCTCAAAATACAGTAACGCTTGTACACGGAGCGTCTGCTGTGGTGAGAATAATCTGATCTGCGTGCGCTCGTGCGGTATATATTGTGTAAACGTTCGACCTCCATTGATCAGCAGTACAGTATCACTGTAGCATGCATTTAGGCAACCATTACTATGAGCAGAGATAAGTTGTTGATAGGTTAGCATGTTTAATATAGTGGTATTGGGAGCTGTGTAACATGTATATCATAAATTATTAGCATACTCTTGTGGTTATTTTGATGCTCCAATGATGTGATACACACACTGCATGAGCTAATGTGTGAGATAGACTGTGCTAATGTGTGAGATCCTGCAGAACTAAAACAGCTGTGTATGTAGAACCCGTTAATTGGAGACAATCTGCTAACTTTGCGTGCAGTTTTGTCACTATCAGAGTTGTTGTAAGAGTTGCTGTAACTAAACTGTTTGAATGAGAGATAGAAATAGGAAACTAGCTAATAAAAAAAAGAAAAAGAAGTTTGATTGGTGTCGTGGCGCGGACCATGAAGCAACGCTGGCTACTGGCGTAACCAGGGAAAGGTTACAATGCCATTTTAGAACACATCCATACGGACAGCCCTAGATGTGTCTGCTTGCAGCTGTAGCGCATGCTGTGTTTATGAGAGTAATCACACCTTACAACATTGATTAATGCGTGGGGAAAGCATGTTTGCTTACCAAACTCTCAATTGTTATTCCACGCAGTTAATAATGGGGTGCTCATTCGCATGCTACGGAATAGCACCTATAGTGGTTTCCATGGTAACCTTGGTCAAAATCCAGGGTTGCCACGCAATGGCAGCCAATGGAAAGACAAATGCAAAGTGCTCATAATTATTTCCACCGTGCACAGGGTGAGTTTCTGCACAATTATTTGGATCAGTGCACAAGGGCGATTACAATGGTATAGTCTACCCTTTCCTGTGTGCTGTGCATGGGATTGATTATTAACTTGCCATGCCATCTTGCTACTTCCTGTGTGAGGATATGTGACTGGTAGGTTAACTTGGTAATCTTGTTCCCACAGTAAGCACATATAAGTCTGCTGAGGTTCTTTTGCTGTGGCCTGTTAAATACTGTTGTGGTTAAACTGTAAACAACAGCCATCTGTTGGCCACAGAACTGTGCTGTTCTTAAGTTACCATGCAGTTCATAGTCAATAGAATTTTGTAAGGCCTAGAGCAGAAGGTAAGAAAACTTAAAAATAGTGTGGTCTAATCATATTTCTGGTTGCTATGAATCTATGGGATCTATTGAACTTCACCATATGTTCACCATCTGCTTTCAAAGTTGCTGGACTGCATTCTTTAACACCTGACATGTTGATGAGGAAGTATAATATCACACAAATGGAGTCATAATGGTATAACAGTCACCAACGCTCGAAATGCAGCGCATGGCAATGATGGTATGGCAGTAGGTCATGTAGATACCCAGTTCCTGGAATAGTGCAGCCACAAGTCACAAACGCTTGAAATGCAGTATGTGGCATGGCAGTTCGATGCCCATTTCCTGGAATAAACAACGGTCATAAATGATTTCTCTCCAAACACTGCACGACAATTTCTATCTATTACAACGGTCCAGACAATTTCTATCCATTACAACGGTCCATCCAATCTAGCGATACAAATTCATTTCCTATGATTCCAATCCTACGGTAGTGAGTTTTGAATTTTTTGTTTATAAGAATGATGTACGCAGACAACATCCATATGACGATCAGCTGCTGTTATAGCAATGAGCATACATTATTCAACAGATTTCCGTTTATACGGTAACTGTAGAGTATACTCCACAATTCCTTAATTTGTGGCTCTAATAAACTCCTGTAGATACCAATAAGTTTGGTACATACCACGAATTGTTGTTAATTAACCCTGATCTCTGATTGTTGCAGGAAACTCCCAGGGCATCAGCTGCTTTGATGCAACTGATTGTTCAGGAACGTCACTCATGGATCCCGGAGTAACTACTGACGGAGAGTCGTGCTGTCTCAGTGCAAGTGGATTCTCCTATCAGGAAACTGGAGGGACATGTATTACATGCAATGGTTCGTAACTTTACAACTAATTCAAGAAGTTGTACTAAATTGGGAAATGGTGGAGGGAGTTCAATCATTGAATGACTGAGTCAGTAGAGCATTCTAAACTGTTTTATAGCTAGCTACTGTAAGTCTGCCTGCCCAACGCAACTTCTAGATACTACTGGAGAGAAGACTATTAATAGCCAGCTCAAGTTCATAATATTGACCAAACTGCATTCACACAGTGAGACAGAACCTGCTAACTAACACTCTACGTAACACTAATGTCATTCCCAATGCATGGTCTGGGAATGAGGCTGCTATATAGCTACCCTCTAACTCCACTGGATTATTACACCTGTTGCTTTCAGTGTTTGGATTTGAGAGAACAAGCGTCACCATACAGGAGGCTGGAGAACAGCAGACCACTGTGGCCATCACACTCCTCAAGGGAGCGTTCACTGATCTTCGTGGTCGTAGACTTACTATGACCCTAGCTGTCTTTGATGAGACTGCTATGCAAAGTGAGTCAATTCTGCCCATCCACTCTTAGATTAATTGTAAAAGGATCGAAAGGCATTATTTATAATTATTCATAATTCTGCAGCCTCTCATTATAGCTTTACAGCACCAGCAGTTTTTTAATAGAAAAATAAGTGGGTTGGGAATTTGTATACTGCTCTGTATTATGAATGTTGTTGACATCGCTTCCTTAGTGATGATAAAATATCAAGTGTGTGCAAATTTCAAGCTCAAACGGCCTGGATTCCAGTGATGGCTAATATTGATGCCTGTATACGTGCAGGAGCTTATGAGCGCCACAAAGCAGCACTCATAAGCTCCTGCTCCTGATACGTGTGCAGCTGTGTATCTCTACATGGCATCTACTTGTACTGCACACTCAATTGCTATAAATTATATCCCATAGAGGCAAAGATCTATTTTCGGACAAATCTATTTTCAGACCAGCTATTTCCAGAAACTCTTGCAGCTAATAAAGTACGCAGATACGAAGGTTCTAGCCCTACTACAATTCAGCACTGTCATCCATTGCACTACCACAGATGCTGTTGCTTAACTTGTGTTTCACAAGACCATAGACCATAGTGTTTGAGCTCAGAGCGTGTCAATGGAAAGATGACGGGTGCTTCCAGCAGCGGGAATGTTAGCTATTGCTGAGCAACAAAAATATGAGCAAAAGTCTGCTTGCAGAATTAACAACAGAAGCACACTTTCTGACAAATTAATTGTAAATGTCTGATAATTCCTTGTGCGAGTAGCTTCAGAAAAACTGCTCGTGTAGCATAAATATCTATGCGTATACTTTCAAGACCGTTATTAGCACAAGGGATTTTCAGCACACCAGCATTGTCAGCTGGCGATTTGCTTGCTTACTGTTGTGTCTACTCGGTTTTATATTTTAGGCATCCAAGTATATGTACATGCCTCTATGTATGCAACTACTTTCCACTCTGACCTCTATTAATTCTCTCAAACCAGGTGCGAATGACTACGTTGATCCAACCATTGGTATTACCTCTATCACTATCCGCCAGGGTAGACCATCACAAGTGACACTCACAGCTAATGTTGATAATGTTGCCGAAGGGAATGAAACATTTCGTGTTGAGGTTTCTACCACCATGACTCTTCCTGCTGGGCATTTCTTGCAGAGTGCCCTCACTGTCACCATTAATGATACCACTGGTATGTGATGATTAGAGAGGAGCACTCACTTACAGCTGAAAAGGCATTATTGTTAGTTGGCTATACAGTTGTCACGTGCACGTCACACTTCTGAGCATGCACAGTAGTCAGTGTCACTGACTGATGGAGGTGAGGTGCAGGGCTAGTTGAAGTGGTTGGGGAGCTTGGGGGGGGGGGGGGGGGGAGTGTTATTGATGATACTCAGCAAGGTGATCTCCAAACATTTTGAAGCTGAAAACACAAGGAACCTCCTCTCTTCAGAGGTTGTTGATATGGTTTCACTGTTAATTAATGACGGGTTCCATAATAATAATAATTCTAGGCTACAAAATTAATACATCCCTCAATGCTATATAGCCGCATATTAATTATGAGGCTATATAGCCTTATAATAATTATGAGGCTATATAGCATTGACACACCATATAAACCTGAAATGGCATCCTAGGTGTAGAAGTTAGCTAACTTCTACAACAGAAGAAGCCATTTCAGTTAGTACTATAGTCACATATTAGCTGAGTATTGTCCCGATCATTGTATTTGTTTGTGATGTCCTCAATTTCCTCAGTGGTGACGCTTGAGTTCGTGGAAGCAGACTATGGAAATTCTGAGTCAGTGATGGGCACTGAGGTCACAGTTGGATCCAGTAGTGTGTTTACGAGTGAGGTGCTGGTGCGAATCACACCCCTCCTCTACTCTGAGCTTGAGCAAATGGGACGGCAAAGACCCATAGGATCGCCCATATCTGCAAGCGGTTAGGACCATTCCAATTTACATTCTCCATGCACACATATATACATGTACCGGTACACACACGTGCATGCACATGGCACACACAGAGGACACTTGGCATTCTTTCATAAAAGTAGAGTACTTTTATTGAGGTAGTTGCATACCAGATTGATCGGTGTACGTTAGCAGCTATTGGGTGGATATGCATAGTAAACGAACTATCTCGCAATCCATCACTTTATGGGCAGTGCCCTTATTAGTTCAACGCTTGCCACTGTTTGTCTGGCAGATTAGGTGCCAGGTAGCTATAGTAGATTTGCCTTGGGCAAGAAAATGGAGCAGGAGTTTCTGACCCGCCTTAAAGGCACTCCCTTAGTATAACTTGCAGCCAGCAGAGTAGAAATTGTTCTAACCACTGAATGACTACAAAGTCTGAGGCCAACTTCTCAAAGGACAACAGCGCTAGCTAGGCCTGAGGAAAACATGCTTAGCAGAATAATTGGAAGTATCAAAGCATAAATGCATAATCAGTACTGCACAGCTTTAGCTACACCTATGCTATTGCAAGGCACGTGTTCACTGATATATATTAGTGATGGCCACATTTTGTTCACTGATAGAAATGGCCACGTTTTGTTCACTGATAGTGATGGCCACATCTTGTTCACTGATTGAAATGGCCACGTTTTGTTCACTGATAGTGATGGCAACATTTTCAAGTCTAGCCAACAGCAGCACCAACACGCACAAGTGAGATTAGTGACACTGACACAACTGTTTAGAGTATGTGCAGTGTTTTCTTTAAATGTCATCCATAACCTTTATTAGAAGCATAACTATACATAATATCTTGCTTGATTGCAAGTTTTACTAAACTACAGTTAAGTATGGTCTCCAGATGATGTCCAACTGTAGATTTTAATTGAATGTGAAGATTAGAATCAGTACCGCTCTTCTTACTTCACAGCTTCTGATTTTAGCCAGGAACCACAAAACCACACAATACCAAGTGGACTATCTCCCAGAGATAGAGTTGTTATTCGTGCAACACTGCCAGTGGTGGATGACGATATTGACGAGGAGGACATTGAGGGTTTTGTTGCACTCCTGGAGATTCTGGACATTGCTGAAGGAGTAATCGTTAATGGAACTGGCCGAGTGGTCACCTTGATCAGAATTTTTGATGATGATGGTGAGAAGCATTTCTGAATTGTCATAGTGAAATGCATATAATAATTGTGATGCCAGGAGAGTATTATATCCCACTAGATGTGAAGTTTACTTGATCATCCAGTTACTCTAATTTGCCTAGCCTCGTTTCCAGGAAGGCCTGGGAACAAGGCTATAATTTGCCATGCTATAATTTGCCATGCTGTTAAGCATGAGTTGGTATTAGATGCACAGCACAAGTGTTAAAGACACCTGTGCTTCTCTTGATGAGCAAAGTCATTTTTCTTGGTACTTGCATTTCATTTGCTATACCATGCACAGAACTTGAGGGTACACTTTAGCTTCAAGAGATGATGCCAGTAAATTTAGATACAGCCTCTGTATATGGCTGCCAATGGATACAGGGTATAACTTAGTCTCGTTCCCAGACACTCATACGCGGTCTGGGCATGAGACTACATATAACTTCCATTGCTAACAAACAATGGATATATCAAACAATGCTCAGAAAGGGTCCAAGCCACAAAAGTAACATGATTCTTCTGATCTCCCCACACAGTTCCCAGAGTTGGATTTGAGAATGAAAGGTATGAGTTTCCTGAGCCTGACGTTGATGAGTTCCGTGAGATCCCACTAATCCTGGAGGTTCTGTCTGAACGGACACTCTCTGTAATAGTTTCTTTGGTGAACGGTGTTGGTGAAGCAAGTGCACAAGACTTCTCTTTCCAGAACCAGACATTTACTTTCCAGCCTCTGGAACGTTCCAAAAATGTCTCTTTTACGATCCTTTCTGATGATATTCCTGAAAACTCAGAGGGTTTCACACTGTTCAAGGGTACTAACATCGACAATGGCACATTTCCCACTACAACCATAGTGATAACTGATACAGACGGTGAGCAGGGATTACACGTCATTGGGCAAGCACGAGCAAACCCCACACTGTCACATAGAATTCAATGTCCAGTTTGTCTGTATGCATCCGTACACTCCATCATGCCATATATCTGGCTCATGCAGTATACTGTATGAATCCCATCATCATCCTAAGTTTGATGATGTGTGCACTCTATGACCACAAGGAACATGAGCAAGATTGGGAAACGGTTGCATGCGAGGCTGAGAAGGTACCAAAGGAAAAAACAATCTGTGACCAACTAGACAAACATTTAGTATCCAAGGCGACAATTAATTGTCTCTTTGCAAACTTGCCAATTTTAAATATTGTCCACAGGAAAATGTCCAATCGATATGGACTTCGGCATTGTCAGTGTCTATGCATGCTGTTTTCTCAAACATGCCTCACAATCCCATGCATGCATTCTCCTGCTTAGTAAACATTCACTGATCTTGCATACCACATTCGGTTTCAGATGTGGTTGTGGGATTTGAGCAAACATCTGTGGATGTCCCTGAGAGTGCTGGACAGGTGGAGCTCTGTGTCATCATTTCAATGCCTAATGCCAGTACTCCTATACCATTCAGCTTCTCACTGCTACTGAATACACAAGAAGCCTCAGCTGGTATGTCTGTTGTGGCTTTCTTCAGTAATGCCGATGCTATTTTTCTTGGTTTGTTTTCAATGCACATTTGTTGTTGTTATTGTTTTTTTTTCTTCTGCAATTATATTAATTTATTTTCTTTCATTTTTTTCAGTTTCTGATGATTTTGAGGAACTCATGAATAGTTCGGTACTGGATCCCTTTAGTAGCTCATCTCGCCGGAACTGCTTCACAATTATGATCACAAATGATACGCGTTTCGAAGAGGATGTTGAGAGTTTCAATGTTGACTTGAGCTTGGCTATTGGTGTCACACGAGTCCGTATTGAACCTCCAAGAGCTGCAGTCAACATTCTAGATGATGACCGTGAGTTTTATGCATGTTGGTCTTGTGTGGTGTCTATACTACACTTGCATCTTTGTAACATTGGAATTACCATTAAGCAGATTCTTCATGTAATAAACATCTGTTCTATAGCTACCAGATGAATTAATCTTTTTGACTAGTACGCATTTATTCCTTTGCAGTTGCTACTGTCGGATATGAACAAGAGCTGTATGTTTTTGCTGAGCCAAATGGCACGATACAACGAGTAGAGCAGATCTGTGTCATCTTCACAGGAGATCTTGGAAGAATCTTAATCTTGCAATCTCAATTTCTAGAAGGTTCTGCAACTGGTAGGTTAATTGTGTGTGATTCCTGGTCTGAGAATTTAGTGATGCAGTGATGAGATCTTTGTTACCTCCCATTGAATCATGTACAGCAGGATCAATGGCAGACTATTCACCACCCTCATCGTCATTCTACAACTTCGGTGGTACCAGCAGGTCATGTCTTAATGTCACAATTTTTGATGATCCAATCCATGAGGGGACAGAGAACTTTACTGGACAGCTAACAGGAGTTCTGAGTAGAGCAGGGTTTGTACCAAACATTCCCAGACTAACCATCCAGCCACGGCAAACTACCATCCAAATCACAGACAATGACAGTAAATATTTCTTAGCTACTTTCGCATAATGTCAAGCCACCTAAGGCAAAAGTGCATTCCCAATCTCTTTCCTTTCATCTTGTCCAGTGGTAACAGTCGAATTTGACCCCACAAGCTACACTGTGTCTGAGTCTGGTCGCTTTGCCAACATCACAGTGGTTAAGCGAGGACAGACAACTCTTGCAGTTAGTGTGGAGTTCACTACTGCAGATGACACTGCAATTGGTGAGAGTTAGTACAATTTTCACTGACATTGTTACATATTCAGACCTGTCCCCATTTATTCTGCAGCTGGAGAGGACTACACAACAACTTCACGGACAGTGACATTTCAGCCCACGGAATTTTCACTGATTGTGATGGTACCAATCCTGACTGATAACCGACTGGAAGGGGAAGAGCAGTTCACTGCTACGCTATCGCTGCCAGCTGGTCAGGTTGGGGTGATGCTTGGTGCAGACACGGCCACTGTTGAGATCACTGATGACGACTGTAAGTTAGTCATGCAGTTGAAGTAATCCCATGAATTATTCCAAGCACCCCATTTCCCTCCAGCTGTAACTGTGGAGTTTGATCCCACAAGCTACACTGTCTCTGAGTCTGGCCGCTTTGCCAACATCACAGTGGTTAAGCGGGGACAGACAACTCTTGAAGCTCGTGTAGAGTTCACTACTGCAGATGACACTGCTATAGGTGAGAGTTGGCAAACTTTCAATGATGTTAGTACATTATTCTTGACCTGTCCCGATTCATTCTGCAGCTGGAGAAGACTACACAACAACTTCACGGACAGTGACATTTCAGCCAACAGAGACTTCATTGATTGTGATGGTACCAATCCTGATTGACAACCGTCTGGAAGGGGAAGAACAGTTCACTGCTATGCTATCGCTGCCAACTGGTCAGGTTGGGGTGATGCTTGGTGCAGACACGGCCACTGTTGAGATCACTGACGATGACTGTAAGTATTTCTTCAGTGTGTCGGTTCATTGACTGTAGCGATCGTCACTTTAGTTCCAACCAAATTAGCTCATCAAATTTTCCACTGCCAAAATTTCAAATTTTGTTGCTGTAATCTTCATCAGGGCACATTGTGTACAGATGAGGAATACAATTAAACACACAATTGACTACACTGATCAGCAGAAATGTGTTTGCACCATTGTATGTCATGTACCAGACCTAGTTACAGGATTCATTTCAGTATCCTTTCCCTCCAGCTGTGATTGTGGAGTTTGACCCCACAAGCTACACTGTGTCTGAGTCTGGGCGCTTCGCCAACATCACAGTGGTTAAGCGAGGACAGACGACTCTTGCAGTTGATGTAGATTTTACTACTGCAAATGGCGTAGCAATTGGTGAGAATTAGTATTTTCACCGATGCTAGAATATTGTTCATGACCTGTCCCAATGTTTCTGCAGCTGGAGAAGACTACACAACAACTTCACGGACAGTGACATTTCAGCCCATGGAGACTTCACTGATTGTGATGGTGCCCATCCTGGACGATAACCGTCTTGAAGGAGTGGAGCAGTTCACAGCTGTGCTATCACTGCCGGCTGGTCAGGTTGGGGTGGTACTTGGTGCAGATATGGCCACCGTCGAAATCACAGATGATGACTGTAAGTATAGCTGCAATGATTCAGCCAGTTGGCTAGCAATCATGATTATAACGTTACCAAATAACTTCATCAAAATCTTCATTGCCAACATTTCAAGTACAGTGCTGTAGTCTTTGTCAGTACACATCATGTACAGACAAGAAAAAAAATGGTGACACTAAATTACCAGAAAATGTGTTACACTGAGTATAATATCATGTAGCTGCAATAGTCACAGGAAACATTCCAACCACATTCTTTCCCTCCAGCTGTAACTGTGGAGTTTGACCCCATAAGCTACACCGTCTCTGAGTCTGGCCGTTTTGCTAACATCACTGTGGTGAAGCGGGGACAGTCAGCTCTTGTAGTTAGTGTAGAGTTCACTACAGCAAATGGCACAGCAATAGGTGAGAGTTAGTAGTTGACTGAACTTAGTAACATAAAGAATTTATTCATGACTTATCCCTATTCACTGTGCAGCTGGAGAGGACTACACAGCAACTTCACGGACAGTGATGTTTCAGCCCACGGAGACTTCACTGATTGTGATGGTGCCCATCCTGGATGACTCTAATCTTGAGGGAGTGGAGCAGTTCACTGCTATGCTATCGCTCCCAGTTGGTCAGGTTGGGGTGACGCTTGGTGCAAACATGGCCACCGTTGAGATCACCGATGATGACTGTAAGTTAGTGATTGTCTGTTGGCTAGCAATCAATAAAACGAAACAAAATCTTATGATTGCCAATGCTTCATCAGTCCCATCAAGTACAGGCCTGCAGGACTACTCTTAAGTACAGAATTGGCAAACAGAATGCATGTGTTACATATACTAAGTGTGCCATGCATGTGGTCACGAGAATTCCACATTCTTTCCCTCCAGCTGTAACCGTGGAGTTTGACCCCACAAGCTACACTGTCTCTGAGTCTGGCCGTTTTGCCAACATCACAGTGGTGAAGCGGGGACAGTCAGCTCTTGCAGTTAGTGTAGATTTCACTACTGCAGATGGCACAGCAATTGGTGAGAGTTAGTAGTCACTGAACTTAGTACATAAAGAATTTGTTCATGACTTATCCCCCCCCCCCCCCCCCCCCCCCCCCCCCCCCCCCCTCATTCATTGTGCAGCTGGAGAAGACTACACAGCAACTTCACGAACAGTGACATTTCAGCCAACAGAGACTTCACTGATTGTGATGGTACCAATCCTGATTGACAACCGTCTGGAAGGGGAAGAACAATTCACTGCTACGCTATCACTGCCAGCTGGTCAGGTTGGGGTGATGCTTGGTGCAAACATCGCCACTGTTGAGATCACTGATGACGACTGTAAGCATTTTTTTAGTCATTCATTGCATGCAGTTGGTTGCCTAGCAACCATGACAACAATTCAAACCAAAACACCAATGGTCAACATTTCAATGACAGTGCTGTAATCTTCATCAGGACAACATTATCCAAAAGGTCATGCCAATTAACACTATGACATGCTACACTAACCAGATCATGTATCACACGTAGACCCGGAAATTCCATAATCTACACCTTTTCCATCCAGCTATCATTGCGGAGTTTGATCCGACAAGCTACACTGTGTCTGAGTCTGGCCGCTTTGCTAACATCACAGTGGTTAAGCGAGGACAGACAACTCTTGCAGTTAGTGTGGAGTTCACTACTGCAGATGATACTGCGATTGGTGAGATTTTATACAATTGTAGTGATGTTGATACATATACTTGACCTGTCCCCTTTCGTTCTGCAGCTGGAGAGGACTACACAACAACTTCCCAAACTGTGACATTTGGGGCCACTGAGACCTCACAGATTGTAATGGTGCCCATCCTTGCTGATAATAATCTTGAGGGAGTGGAGCAGTTCACTGCTATGCTAACACTGCCAGCTGGTCAGGTTGGGGTGACGCTTGGTGCAGACATGGCCACCGTTGAGATCACCGATGATGACTGTAAGTTAGTTGCACAGATGAAGTAGTGGCTTGAAAGGTTCCAAGCATTTTTGTATTCCTTCTCTGCAGCTGTGACCGTGGAGTTTGATCCGACAAGCTACACTGTGTCTGAGTCTGGCCGCTTTGCTAACATCACAGTGGTTAAGCGAGGACAGACAACTCTTGCAGTTAGTGTGGAGTTCACTACTGCAGATGATACTGCGATTGGTGAGATTTTATACAATTGTAGTGATGTTGATACATATACTTGACCTGTCCCCTTTCGTTCTGCAGCTGGAGAGGACTACACAACAACTTCCCAAACTGTGACATTTGGGGCCACTGAGACCTCACAGATTGTAATGGTGCCCATCCTTGCTGATAATAATCTTGAGGGAGTGGAGCAGTTCACTGCTATGCTAACACTGCCAGCTGGTCAGGTTGGGGTGACGCTTGGTGCAGACATGGCCACCGTTGAGATCACCGATGATGACTGTAAGTTAGTTGCACAGATGAAGTAGTGGCTTGAAAGGTTCCAAGCATTTTTGTATTCCTTCTCTGCAGCTGTGACCGTGGAGTTTGATCCGACAAGCTACACTGTGTCTGAGTCTGGCCGCTTTGCTAACATCACAGTGGTTAAGCGAGGACAGACAACTCTTGCAGTTAGTGTGGAGTTCACTACTGCAGATGATACTGCGATTGGTGAGATTTTATACAATTGTAGTGATGTTGATACATATACTTGACCTGTCCCCTTTCGTTCTGCAGCTGGAGAGGACTACACAACAACTTCCCAAACTGTGACATTTGGGGCCACTGAGACCTCACAGATTGTAATGGTGCCCATCCTTGCTGATAATAATCTTGAGGGAGTGGAGCAGTTCACTGCTATGCTAACACTGCCAGCTGGTCAGGTTGGGGTGACGCTTGGTGCAGACATGGCCACCGTTGAGATCACCGATGATGACTGTAAGTTAGTTGCACAGATGAAGTAGTGGCTTGAAAGGTTCCAAGTATTTTGTATTCCTTCTCTGCAGCTGTGACCGTGGAGTTTGATCCGACAAGCTACACTGTGTCTGAGTCTGGCCGCTTTGCTAACATCACAGTGGTTAAGCGAGGACAGACAACTCTTGCAGTTAGTGTGGAGTTCACTACTGCAGATGATACTGCGATTGGTGAGATTTTATACAATTGTAGTGATGTTGATACATATACTTGACCTGTCCCCTTTCGTTCTGCAGCTGGAGAGGACTACACAGCAACTTCCCAAACTGTGACATTTGGGGCCACTGAGACCTCACAGATTGTAATGGTGCCCATCCTTGTTGATAATAATCTTGAGGGAGTGGAGCAGTTCACTGCTATGCTAACACTGCCAGCTGGTCAGGTTGGGGTGACGCTTGGTGCAGACATGGCCACCGTTGAGATCACCGATGATGACTGTAAGTTAGTTGCACAGATGAAGTAGTGGCTTGAAAGGTTCCAAGCATTTTTGTATTCCTTCTCTGCAGCTGTGACCGTGGAGTTTGATCCGACAAGCTACACTGTGTCTGAGTCTGGCCGCTTTGCTAACATCACAGTGGTTAAGCGAGGACAGACAACTCTTGCAGTTAGTGTGGAGTTCACTACTGCAGATGATACTGCGATTGGTGAGATTTTATACAATTGTAGTGATGTTGATACATATACTTGACCTGTCCCCTTTCGTTCTGCAGCTGGAGAGGACTACACAGCAACTTCCCAAACTGTGACATTTGGGGCCACTGAGACCTCACAGATTGTAATGGTGCCCATCCTTGTTGATAATAATCTTGAGGGAGTGGAGCAGTTCACTGCTATGCTAACACTGCCAGCTGGTCAGGTTGGGGTGACGCTTGGTGCAGACATGGCCACCGTTGAGATCACCGATGATGACTGTAAGTTAGTTGCACAGATGAAGTAGTAGTTTGAAAGGTTCCAAGCATTTTTGTATTCTTTCTCTGCAGCTGTGACCGTGGAGTTTGATCCGACAAGCTACACTGTGTCTGAGTCTGGCCGCTTTGCTAACATCACAGTGGTTAAGCGAGGACAGACAACTCTTGCAGTTAGTGTGGAGTTCACTACTGCAGATGATACTGCGATTGGTGAGATTTTAATACAATTGTAGTGATGTTGATACATATACTTGACCTGTCCCCTTTCGTTCTGCAGCTGGAGAGGACTACACAACAACTTCCCAAACTGTGACATTTGGGGCCACTGAGACCTCACAGATTGTAATGGTGCCCATCCTTGTTGATAATAATCTTGAGGGAGTGGAGCAGTTCGCCGCTATGCTGACACTGCCAGCTGGTCAAGTTGGAGTGACGCTTGGTGCAGACATGGCCACCGTTGAGATCACCGATGATGACTGTAAGTTAGTTGCACAGATGAAGTACTGGCTTGAATGATTCCAAGCATTTTTGCATATACCGCTTCTGTGCAGCTGTGACCGTGGAGTTTGATCCGACAAGCTACACTGTGTCTGAGTCTGACGGCTTTGCTAACATCACAGTGGTTAAGCGAGGACAGACAACTCTTGCAGTTAGTGTGGAGTTCACTACTGCAGATGATACTGCGATTGGTGAGATTTTATACAATTGTAGTGATGTTGATACATACACTTGACCTGTCCCCTTTCGTTCTGCAGCTGGAGAGGACTACACAACAACTTCCCAAACTGTGACATTTGGGGCCACTGAGACCTCACAGATTGTAATGGTGCCCATCCTTGTTGATAATAATCTTGAGGGAGTGGAGCAGTTCGCTGCTATGTTGACACTGCCAGCTGGTCAAGTTGGAGTGACGCTTGGTGCAGACATGGCCACCGTTGAGATCACCGATGATGACTGTAAGTTAGTTGCACAGATGAAGTACTGGCTTGAATGATTCCAAGCATTTTTGCATATACCGCTTCTGTGCAGCTGTGACCGTGGAGTTTGATCCGACAAGCTACACTGTGTCTGAGTCTGACGGCTTTGCTAACATCACAGTGGTTAAGCGAGGACAGACAACTCTTGCAGTTAGTGTGGAGTTCACTACTGCAGATGATACTGCGATTGGTGAGATTTTAATACAATTGTAGTGATGTTGATACATAGACTTGACCTGTCCCCTTTCGTTCTGCAGCTGGAGAGGACTACACAACAACTTCCCAAACTGTGACATTTGGGGCCACTGAGACCTCACAGATTGTAATGGTGCCCATCCTTGTTGATAATAATCTTGAGGGAGTGGAGCAGTTCGCTGCTATGCTGACACTGCCAGCTGGTCAAGTTGGAGTGACGCTTGGTGCAGACATGGCCACCGTTGAGATCACCGATGATGACTGTAAGTTAGTTGCACAGATGAAGTACTGGCTTGAATGATTCCAAGCATTTTTGCATATACCGCTTCTGTGCAGCTGTGACCGTGGAGTTTGATCCGACAAGCTACACTGTGTCTGAGTCTGGCCGCTTTGCTAACATCACAGTGGTTAAGCGAGGACAGACAACTCTTGCAGTTAGTGTGGAGTTCACTACTGCAGATGATACTGCGATTGGTGAGATTTTATACAATTGTAGTGATGTTGATACATACACTTGACCTGTCCCCTTTCGTTCTGCAGCTGGAGAGGACTACACAACAACTTCCCAAACTGTGACATTTGGGGCCACTGAGACCTCACAGATTGTAATGGTGCCCATCCTTGTTGATAATAATCTTGAGGGAGTGGAGCAGTTCGCTGCTATGCTGACACTGCCAGCTGGTCAAGTTGGAGTGACGCTTGGTGCAGACATGGCCACCGTTGAGATCACCGATGATGACTGTAAGTTAGTCGCACAGATGAAGTAGTGGCTTGAATGATTCCAAGCATTTGTATCCCTATCAGATTGCCTACATTGTTTATTTGTCACTGATGATGTGGGTATGCAACTTTTATTTTTTTCACACTAATTCATCTTCATTGCTACAGCTGTCATAATCGAGTTTAATCCGGCTACTTACATTGTGCCGGAGGGTGAAAATCAAACTCTTCGAATCGTGAAGATTGGTGAATCAGCAGTGAATGTTTCTGTTCTGATATCCACTCTGGATGGAACAGCAATAGGTAGGTTGACACTATGAGGTGATCAATGTCCACACAGCCAGTGCAGTGATGACTGTTTTTCTGTTTCACTTCCAGCTCCAGAGGACTACACGTCCATCTCAGCAGTGAGGGTCACATTTGCTCCAGAGCAGGCTGAACAGTTTGTACTTCTCAGCACTATTCCAGACAGCACAGTGGAGGGCAGGGAGACCCTTACAGCAGTTCTCAGTGATGCATCAGAGGGAGTGACAATTCGGCAGGGGACTGCTAACGTTACAATCACAGAGGATGCTTGTACGTTGTATTTTAGCTCCACTGCTTGCGGATCCAAACAGCGTAGACATTTTTAAGTGTGGGAGGCTGGGATATGAGCGTGAAGTGTGACAAAAAGATTGCTCACACAAAGATTGCTCACACAATTTTTTAACGGGTGCATGATTGTTGTGTTTTGTATCAAGCTGCTGTACGCAAACGCATTTTGAATGAAATTACACTTCAGTGCAAAACAGTGGTTGACTATTAGAGAAGCTGTCTCTCAAATTCCCCTCCCCCCCCTGTCTGCACTGGTCTGCCTGAGGAATCATATATATGATATTGTATTTTGCAGAAAGTTCAGATACTCTAATCTGATTCTGCAGTGGTTGTGGTGGAGTTTGAACCCACGACATACACCGTTCCTGAGTCAGATGATGTGATTTTCCGCATTGTGAAGCGTACCACAACTACAGAGGATGTGACAGTTTTGTTCAGCACTTCGCCCGGCACAGCTGAAGGTAGATTGGAAAAGCATGTCTGTAACTCTTTGTTGGCTGAAATACACGGAAGCTCAATGTCTTTGCATCCACAGGACCAGGGGATTTTGACCCACGCTCTAACCTCCTTGTCACCATCCCGGCCAGTGAGATGGAAGTAACTGTGGAGGTGATGGTCACGGATGATGACATTGTCGAGAATGTTGAAGGCTTCCGTGCAGTGCTGAGTTTACCTCCTAATGAGACCTTGGTGGATATTGGCCCTAATTCCGAAGCTGTAGCAGAGATAATAGACAATGATCGTAAGCACACATATCATTTGGAGAGTGTAATTGAGCGGTTTGTGGAAACATTACACTTGAATGTTCATTGATGCAGGGATTACAATTGAGTTTGAGAACATGACGTACACTATTCCTGAGAATGAGGGACCTGTGGAAGTCTGTGCTGTGATTGTACGTGGCTCTCTGGAGAGGACCGTCACCATATCCCTCTCCACTGAAGATGACTCGGCCACAGGTTAGGCGTCATGTCATTCAGCAAATATTAATCCTGCAAAGTTGATACCCTGATGTTCATCCATCCAGATCCAGAGGACTATCAGTTTGTATCGGTGGAGCTGACTTTCAGTGGCAGTGTTAACCGTTCGTGTGTGAGAATCCCAATCAGGAATGATAGCACGGTGGAAGAGCCAGAAATGTTCAATGTCACCTTCAATAACACTGATCCGGATGTGATACCAGGCCCACCCATCACTGTGACCATAGTTGACGATGACGGTACGAAACCCATTCTTAATGATAGATTTTTGATGTTGTATTGACTGTGTATATTACTTGCTGCAGGAGTTGTAATTGGTTTTGAGAATGAAACCTACCCAGCAGAGGAGGGGCAAGGCTCAGTGACAGTGTGTGCCAGAGTAATGTCTGGTGGTCTTGGTAGGGATGTGGAAGTGACACTTGTAACCCAGGATGAAAGTGCAGTAGGTAAGTTGAAAGGTTAAAGGGGGTATGCATGGGAGTGAGGTGGGTTTGGCTACTCTCTTCCGTACAGCTGGAGAAGACTATCAGCAGCTGAGTGTTGACCTGACATTTGGAGAAGGATCAGAGAGGAGATGTGTGCAGATTGAGCTTGTGAATGACACAGTCTTTGAGGGACCAGAACAGTTAATGACTCGGCTATCCACAGTTGAGGCTGTGGTGACACTGATACCTGATACTGCAACAATCCTGATCCAGGATGACGATGGTGAGTGGGAGTAATGTTTTGGAATGGCACTGCAGTGTAGTGTCACATTGATGGAAGTCAATTCACAGAGATTGTGTTGGTAGTAACAATCCGGGGTCTAGAGCTTCCCAGGTGTTTTGTCAGCTACCAGTTTTGTGTTCTATCTTACTGTTATTATGATTCATAAGCAGTACTTCCGTGTGCACAGGTGAATGTCACTACAATCATTTGACATTTCTTCTTTTCCAGTTGTGACTGTGGAGTTTGATCCTACGATGTACACCGTCTCTGAGTCTGGCCGCTTTGCCAACATCACAGTTGTGAAGCGAGGACAGACAACTCTTGCAGTTAGTGTGGAGTTCGCTACTGCAGATGACACTGCGATTGGTGAGATGTTATACAATTGTAGTGATGTTGATACATATACTTGACCTGTCCCCTTTCGTTCTGCAGCTGGAGAGGACTACACAACAACTTCCCAAACTGTGACATTTGGGGCCACTGAGACCTCACAGATTGTAATGGTGCCCATCCTTGTTGATAATAATCTTGAGGGAGTGGAGCAGTTCGCTGCTATGCTGACACTGCCAGCTGGTCAAGTTGGAGTGACGCTTGGTGCAGACATGGCCACCGTTGAGATCACCGATGATGACTGTAAGTTAGTTGCACAGATGAAGTACAGGCTTGAATGATTCCAAGAATTTTTGTTTATACCCCTTCTGTGCAGCTGTGACCGTGGAGTTTGATCCGACAAGCTACACTGTGTCTGAGTCTGACGGCTTTGCTAACATCACAGTGGTGAAGCGAGGACAGACAACTCTTGCAGTTAGTGTGGAGTTCACTACTACAGATGATACTGCGATTGGTGAGATTTTATACAATTGTAGTGATGTTGATACATATATTTGACCTGTCCCCTTTCGTTCTGCAGCTGGAGAGGACTACACAACAACTTCCCAAATTGTGACATTTGGGGCCACTGAGACCTCACAGATTGTAATGGTGCCCATCCTTGTTGATAATAATCTTGAGGGAGTGGAGCAGTTCACTGCTATGCTAACACTGCCAGCTGGTCAGGTTGGGGTGACGCTTGGTGCAGACATGGTCACCGTTGAGATCACCGATGATGACTGTAAGTTAGTTGCACAGATAAAGTAGTGGCTTGAATGATTCCAAGCATTTTTGTATCCCTGTCAGAATGCCTACATTGTTTATTTGTCACTGATGATGTGGGTATGCAACTTTTATTTTTTTCACACTAATTCATCTTCATTGCTTCAGCTGTCATAATCGAGTTTAATCCGGCTACTTACATTGTGCCGGAGGGTGAAAATCGAACTCTTCGAATCGTGAAGATTGGTGAATCAGCAGTGATTGTTTCTGTTCTGATATCCACTCTGGATGGAACAGCAATGGGTAGGTTGACGCTATGAGGTGATCAATGTCCATACAACCAGTGCAGTGATGACTGTTTTTCTGTTTCACTTCCAGCTCCAGAGGACTACACGTCCATCTCAGCAGTGAGGGTCACATTTGCTCCAGAGCAGACTGAACAGTTTGTACTTCTCAACACTATTCCAGACAGCACAGTGGAGGGCAGGGAGACCCTTACAGCAGTTCTCACTGATGCATCAGAGGGAGTGACAATTCGGCAGGGGACTGCTAATGTTACAATCACAGAGGATGCTTGTACGTTGTATTTTAGCTCCACTGCTTGCGGATCCAAACAGCGTAGACATTTTTAAGTGTGGGAGGCTGGGATATGAGCGTGAAGTATGACAAAAGGATTGCTCACACAAAGATTGCTCACACAATTTTTTAACAGGTGCATGATTGTTGTGTTTTGTAGCAAGCTGCTGTACGCGAACGCATTTTGAATGAAATTACACTTCAGTGCAAAACAGTGGTTGACTATTAGAGAAGCTGTCTCTCAAATTCCCCTCCCCCCCCTGTCTGCACTGGTCTGCCTGAGGAATCATATATATGATATTGTATTTTGCAGAAAGTTCAGATACTCTAATCTGATTCTGCAGTGGTTGTGGTGGAGTTTGAACCCACGACATACACCGTTCCTGAGTCAGATGATGTGATTTTCCGCATTGTGAAGCGTACCACAACTACAGAGGATGTGACAGTTTTGTTCAGCACTTCGCCCGGCACAGCTGAAGGTAGATTGGAAAAGCATGTCTGTAACTCTTTGTTGGCTGAAATACACGGAAGCTCAATGTCTTTGCATCCACAGGACCAGGGGATTTTGACCCACGCTCTAACCTCCTTGTCACCATCCCGGCCAGTGAGATGGAAGTAACTGTGGAGGTGATGGTCACGGATGATGACATTGTTGAGAATGTTGAAAGCTTCCGTGCAGTGCTGAGTTTACCTCCTGATGAGACCTTGGTGGATTTTGGCCCTAATTCCGAAGCTGTAGCAGAGATAATAGACAATGATCGTGAGTGCACATATTATTTAGAAGTGTGGTTGAATATAAATTACACTTAAATGTTCTTTCTTCCATGTAGGGATTACAATTGAGTTTGAAAATAGGACGTACACTATTCCTGAGAATGAGGGACCTGTGGAAGTCTGTGCTGTGATTGTACGTGGCTCTCTGGAGAGGGCTGTCACCATATCCCTCTTCACTGAAGATGACTCTGCCACAGGTTAGGCGTCATGTCATTCAGCAAATATTAATCCTGCAAAGTTGATACCCTGATGTTCATCCATCCAGATCCAGAGGACTATCAGTTTGTATCGGTGGAGCTGACTTTCAGTGGCAGTGTTAACCGTTCGTGTGTGAGAATCCCAATCAGGAATGATAGCACGGTGGAAGAGCCAGAAATGTTCAATGTCACCTTCAATAACACTGATCCGGATGTGATACCAGGCCCACCCATCACTGTGACCATAGTTGACGATGACGGTATGAAACCCATTCTTAATGATAGATTTTTGATGTTGTATTGACTGTGTATATTACTTGCTGCAGGAGTTGTAATTGGTTTTGAGAATGAAACCTACCCAGCAGAGGAGGGGCAAGGCTCAGTGACAGTGTGTGCCAGAGTAATGTCTGGTGGTCTTGGTAGGGATGTGGAAGTGACACTTGTAACCCAGGATGAAAGTGCAGTAGGTAAGTTGAAAGGTTAAAGGGGGTATGCATGGGAGTGAGGTGGGTTTGGCTACTCTCTTCCATGCAGCTGGAGAAGACTATCAGCAGCTGAGTGTTGACCTGACATTTGGAGAAGGATCAGAGAGGAGATGTGTGCAGATTGAGCTTGTGAATGACACAGTCTTTGAGGGACCAGAACAGTTAATGACTCGGCTATCCACAGTTGAGGCTGTGGTGACACTGATACCTGATACTGCAACAATCCTGATCCAGGATGACGATGGTGAGTGGGAGTAATGTTTTGGAATGGCACTGCAGTGTAGTGTCACATTGATGGAAGTCAATTCGCAGAGATTGTGTTGGTACTAACAATCTGGGATTTAGAGCTTCCCAGGTGTTTTGTCAGCTACCAGTTTTGTGTTCTATCGTACTGTTATTATGATTCATAAGCAGTACTTCCGTGTGCACAGATGAATGTCACTACAATCATTTGACATTTCTTCTTCTCCAGTTGTGACTGTGGAGTTTGATCCTACGACGTACACCGTCTCTGAGTCTGGCCGCTTTGCCAACATCACAGTTGTGAAGCGAGGACAGACAACTCTTGCAGTTAGTGTGGAGTTCGCTACTGCAAATGACACTGCGATTGGTGAGATGTTATACAATTGTAGTGATGTTGATACATATACTTGACCTGTCCCCTTTCGTTCTGCAGCTGGAGAGGACTACACAACAACTTCCCAAACTGTGACATTTGGGGCCACTGAGACCTCACAGATTGTAATGGTGCCCATCCTTGTTGATGATAACCTTGAGGGGGTGGAGCAGTTCACTGCTATGCTAACAGTGCCAGCTGGCCAGGTCGGGGTGATACTTGGTGCAGACATGGCCACTGTTGAGATCACTGATGATGACTGTAAGTTGTGATGTTTGTAGCAGAGAATACGTTTTCTCTACTGATGATTTGTTGTTTTGTTTTATTTGTTAATTATCCCATTGTTTCAGCTGTCATAATCGAGTTTAATCCGGCTACTTACATTGTGCCTGAGGGTGAAAGCCGAACTCTTCGAATCGTGAAGATTGGTGAATCAGCAGTGAATGTTTCTGTTCTGATATCGACTTTGGATGGAACAGCAATGGGTAGGTTGAAGCTGTGAGGTGATCAATGTCCACACAGCCAGTGCAGTGATGACTGTATTTCTGTTTCACTTCCAGCTCCAGAGGACTACACATCCATCTCAGCAGTGAGGGTCACATTTGCTCCAGAGCAGACTGAACAGTTTGTACTTCTCAACACTATTCCAGACAGTACAGTGGAGGGCAGGGAGACTCTTACAGCAGTTCTCAGTGATGCTTCAGAGGGAGTGACAATTCGGCAGGCAACTGCTAACGTTACAATCACAGAGGATGCATGTACGTTGTACTTCAGCTCCACTGCATGAGGATCCAAACAGCGTAGACAAGTTTAAGTGTGGGAGGGTGGGATATGAGCATGAAGTGCGAAAAAATATTTCTCATGCAATTTTTGAATAGTGTTAACGTTAACTGGTGCTTGATTCTTGTGCGGTGGTATGCGAATGTGTTTCGAATGAGATCACACTTTAGTGCAAAATGTTGGTGTATCATTACAAGCCGTATCTCAAATTCCCCCCCCCCCCCCCCCCCCCCCACCCCCCCACCTTGTCTGTACCCGTCGTATGGTATTGGGTTTTACAGAAAGTCAGATAGTCTAATCTGTTTCTGCAGTGGTTGTGGTGGAGTTTGAACCCACGATGTACACCGTTCCTGAGTCAGATGATGTGATTTTCCGCATTGTGAAGCGTACCACAACAACAGAGGATGTGACTGTTTTGTTCAGCACTTCTCCCGGCACAGCTGAAGGTAGATTGGAAAAGCATAATTAACTAGCTGTGTCTGTAATTCATTGTTGGCTGAAGTGCATGGAAGCTGAATGTCTTTGCATCCGCAGGTCCAGGGGATTTTGACCCACGCTCCAACCTCCTTGTCACCATCCCGGCCAGTGAGATGGAAGTAACTGTGGAGGTGATGGTCACGGATGATGACATTGTTGAGAATGTTGAAAGCTTCCGTGCAGTGCTGAGTTTACCTCCTGATGAGACCTTGGTGGATATTGGCCCTAATTCCGAAGCTGTAGCAGAGATAATAGACAATGATCGTGAGTGCACAAATCATTTGGAAGTGTGGTTGAATATAGATTACACTTGAATGTTCATTCATGCAGGGATTACAATTGAGTTTGAGAACATGACGTACACTATTCCTGAGAATGAGGGACCTGTGGAAGTCTGTGCTGTGATTGTACGTGGCTCTCTGGAGAGGACCGTCACCATATCCCTCTCCACTCAAGATGACTCGGCCACAGGTTAGGCGTCATGTCATTCAGCAAATAGTATTGCAAAGGTGATACCCTGATGTTCATCCGTCCAGATCCAGAGGACTATCAGTTTGTATCGGTGGAGCTGACTTTCAGTGGCAGTGTTAACCGTTCGTGTGTGAGAATCCCAATCAGGAATGATAGCACGGTGGAAGAGCCAGAAATGTTCAATGTCACCTTCAATAACACTGATCCGGATGTGATACCAGGCCCACCCATCACTGTGACCATAGTTGACGATGACGGTATGAAACCCATTCTTAATGATAGATTTTTGATGTTGTATTGACTGTGTATATTACTTGCTGCAGGAGTTGTAATTGGTTTTGAGAATGAAACCTACCCAGCAGAGGAGGGGCAAGGCTCAGTGACAGTGTGTGCCAGAGTAATGTCTGGTGGTCTTGGTAGGGATGTGGAAGTGACACTTGTAACCCAGGATGAAAGTGCAGTAGGTAAGTTGAAAGGTTAAAGGGGGTATGCATGGGAGTGAGGTGGGTTTGGCTACTCTCTTCCATGCAGCTGGAGAAGACTATCAGCAGCTGAGTGTTGACCTGACATTTGGAGAAGGATCAGAGAGGAGATGTGTGCAGATTGAGCTTGTGAATGACACAGTCTTTGAGGGACCAGAACAGTTAATGACTCGGCTATCCACAGTTGAGGCTGTGGTGACACTGATACCTGATACTGCAACAATCCTGATCCAGGATGACGATGGTGAGTGGGAGTAATGTTTTGGAATGGCACTGCAGTGTAGTGTCACATTGATGGAAGTCAATTCACAGAGATTGTGTTGGTACTAACAATCCGGGATCTAGAGCTTCCCAGGTGTTTTGTCAGCTACCAGTTTTGTGTTCTATCTTACTGTTATTATGATTCATAAGCAGTACTTCCGTGTGCACAGATGAATGTCACTACAATCATTTGACATTTCTTCTTTTCCAGTTGTGACTGTGGAGTTTGATCCTGCGACGTACACCGTCTCTGAGTCTGGCCGCTTTGCCAACATCACAGTTGTGAAGCGAGGACAGACAACTCTTGCAGTTAGTGTGGAGTTCGCTACTGCAGATGACACTGCGATTGGTGAGATGTTATACAATTGTAGTGATGTTGATACATATACTTGACCTGTCCCCTTTCGTTCTGCAGCTGGAGAGGACTACACAACAACTTCCCAAACTGTGACATTTGTGGCCACTGAGACCTCACAGATTGTAATGGTGCCCATCCTTGTTGATGATAACCTTGAGGGGGTGGAGCAGTTCACTGCTATGCTAACAGTGCCAGCTGGCCAGGTCGGGGTGATACTTGGTGCAGACATGGCCACTGTTGAGATCACTGATGATGACTGTAAGTTGTGATGTTTGTAGCAGAGAATACGTTTTCTCTACTGATGATTTGTTGTTTTGTTTTATTTGTTAATTATCCCATTGTTTCAGCTGTCATAATCGAGTTTAATCCGGCTACTTACATTGTGCCTGAGGGTGAAAGCCGAACTCTTCGAATCGTGAAGATTGGTGAATCAGCAGTGAATGTTTCTGTTCTGATATCGACTTTGGATGGAACAGCAATGGGTAGGTTGAAGCTGTGAGGTGATCAATGTCCACACAGCCAGTGCAGTGATGACTGTATTTCTGTTTCACTTCCAGCTCCAGAGGACTACACATCCATCTCAGCAGTGAGGGTCACATTTGCTCCAGAGCAGACTGAACAGTTTGTACTTCTCAACACTATTCCAGACAGTACAGTGGAGGGCAGGGAGACTCTTACAGCAGTTCTCAGTGATGCATCAGAGGGAGTGACAATTCGGCAGGCGACTGCTAACGTTACAATCACAGAGGATGAATGTACGTTGTACTTCAGCTCCACTGCATGAGGATCCAAACAGCGTAGACAAGTTTAAGTGTGGGAGGGTGGGATATGAGCATGAAGTGCAAAAAAATATTTCTCACGCAATTTTTGAATAGTGTTAACGTTAACTGGTGCTTGATTCTTGTGCGGTGGTATGCGAATGTGTTTCGAATGAGATCACACTTTAGTGCAAAATGTTGGTTTATTATTACAAGCCATATCTCAAATCTCCCCCCCCCCCCCCCCCCCCCCCCCCCCCTCACCTTGTCTGCACCCGTCGTATTGTATTGTGTTTTACACAAACTCAGATAGTGTAATCTGTTTCTGCAGTGGTTGTGGTGGAGTTTGAACCCACGACATACACCGTTCCTGAGTCAGATGATGTGATTTTCCGCATTGTGAAGCGCACAACAACAACAGAGGATGTGACAGTTTTGTTCAGCACTTCTCCCGGCACAGCTGAAGGTAGATTGGAAAAGCATAATTAACTAGCTGTGTCTGTAATTCATTGTTGGCTGAAGTGCATGGAAGCTGAATGTCTTTGCATCCGCAGGTCCAGGGGATTTTGACCCACGCTCCAACCTCCTTGTCACCATCCCGGCCAGTGAGATGGAAGTAACTGTGGAGGTGATGGTCACAGATGATGACATTGTTGAGAATGTTGAAAGCTTCCGTGCAGTGCTGAGTTTACCTCCTGATGAGACCTTGGTGGATATTGGCCTGAATTCCGAAGCTGTAGCGGAGATAATAGACAATGATCGTGAGTGCACATATCATTTGGAAGTGTGGTTGAATATAGATTACACTTGAATGTTCATTTGTGTAGGGATTACAATTGAGTTTGAGAACATGACGTACACTATTCCTGAGAATGAGGGACCTGTGGAAGTCTGTGCTGTGATTGTACGTGGCTCTCTGGAGAGGACCGTCACCATATCCCTCTCCACTGAAGATGACTCGGCCACAGGTTAGGCGTCATGTCATTCAGCAAATATTAATCCTGCAAAGTTGATACCCTGATGTTCATCCATCCAGATCCAGAGGACTATCAGTTTGTATCGGTGGAGCTGACTTTCAGTGGCAGTGTTAACCGTTCGTGTGTGAGAATCCCAATCAGGAATGATAGCACGGTGGAAGAGCCAGAAATGTTCAATGTCACCTTCAATAACACTGATCCGGATGTGATACCAGGCCCACCCATCACTGTGACCATAGTTGACGATGACGGTATGAAACCTATTCTTAATGATAGATTTTTGATGTTGTATTGACTGTGCATATGCTACTTGCTGCAGGAGTTGTAATTGGTTTTGAGAATGAAACCTACCCAGCAGAGGAGGGGCAAGGCTCAGTGACAGTGTGTGCCAGAGTAATGTCTGGTGGTCTTGGTAGGGATGTGGAAGTGACACTTGTAACCCAGGACGAAAGTGCAGTAGGTAAGTTGAAAGGTTAAAGGGGGTATGCATGGGAGTGAGGTGGGTTTGGCTACTCTCTTCCGTACAGCTGGAGAAGACTATCAGCAGCTGAGTGTTGACTTGACATTTGGAGAAGGATCAGAGAGGAGATGTGTGCAGATTGAGCTTGTGAATGACACAGTCTTTGAGGGACCAGAACAGTTCATAACTCGGCTATCCACAGTTGAGGTTGTGGTGACACTGATACCTGACACTGCAACAATCCTGATCCAGGATGACGATGGTGAGTGGGAGTAATGTTTTGGAAGGGCACTGCAATGTAGTGTCACATTGATGGAAGTTAATTCACAGAGATTGTGTTGGTACTAACAATCCGGGATCTAGAGCTTCCCAGGTGTTTTGTCTGCTACAAGTTTTGTGTTCTATCTTACTGTTAGTATAACTCATAAGCAGTACTTCCGTGTGCACAGATGAATGTCACTATAATCCTTTGATATTTCTTCCTCTCCAGTTGTGACTGTGGAGTTTGATCCTACGACGTACACCGTCTCTGAGTCTGGCCGCTTTGCCAACATCACAGTTGTGAAGCGTGGAGAATCAACACAAGTAGTCAGCGTGCAGTTCACAACTGCAGACGACTCTGCAATGGGTTAGAATGAACGTACCCTTCATTTAGAATTCAATTAATGTCACCTAACTTTCTGTTTGTTTCGCATGCATTTCTGTAGCTGGAGAAGACTACTCAGCGACATCACAGACTGTGACATTTCAGCCCACGGAGACCTCACAGATTGTAATGGTGCCCATCCTTGTTGATAATAATCTTGAGGGGGTGGAGCAGTTCACTGCTATGCTATCAGTGGCAGCTGGCCAGGTCAGGGTAATACTTGGTGCAGACATGGCCACTGTTGAGATCACTGATGATGACTGTAAGTTGTGATGTTTGTAGCAGAGAATACCTTTTCTCTACTGATGATGGGTTGTTTTGTTTTATTTGATTCACACTAATTATCCCATTGTTTCAGCTGTCATAATTGAGTTTAATCCGGCTACTTACATTGTGCCGGAGGGTGAAAGCCGAACTCTTCGAATTGTGAAGATTGGTGAATCAGCAGTGAATGTTTCTGTTCTGATATCGACTTTGGATGGAACAGCAATGGGTAGGTTGAAGCTGTGAGGTGATCAATGTCCACACAGTCAGTGCAGTGATGACTGTATTTCTGTTTCACTTCCAGCTCCAGAGGACTACACATCCATCTCAGCAGTGGGGGTCACATTTGCTCCAGAGCAGACTGAACAGTTTGTACTTCTCAACACTATTCCAGACAGTACAGTGGAGGGCAGGGAGACTCTTACAGCAGTTCTCAGTGATGCATCAGAGGGAGTGACAATTCGGCAGGCGACTGCTAACGTTACAATCACAGAGGATGCATGTACGTTGTACTTCAGCTCCACTGCATGAGGATCCAAACAGCGTAGACAAGTTTAAGTGTGGGAGGCAGGGATATGAGCATGAAGTGCAACAAAAATATTTCTCACACAATTTTGAATAGTGTTAACGTTAACTGGTGCATGATTCTTGTGCAGTGGTACGCGAATGTGTTTCGAATGAGATCACACTTTAGTGCCTCAAATTCCCCCCCCCCCCCCCCCCCCCACCTTGTCAGCACCCGTCGTATGGTATTGTGTTTTACAGAAAGTCAGATAGTCTAATCTGTTTCTGCAGTGGTTGTGGTGGAGTTTGAACCCACGATGTACACCGTTCCTGAGTCAGATGATGTGATTTTCCGCATTGTGAAGCGTACCACAACAACAGAGGATGTGACTGTTTTGTTCAGCACTTCTCCCGGCACAGCTGACGGTAGATTGGAAAAGCATAATTAACTAGCTGTGTCTGTACCTCTTTGTTGGCTGAAGTGCATGGAAGCTGAATGTCTTTGCATCCGCAGGTCCAGGGGATTTTGACCCACGCTCCAACCTCCTCGTCACCATCCCGGCCAGTGAGATGGAAGTAACTGTGGAGGTGATGGTCACGGATGATGACATTGTTGAGAATGTTGAAAGCTTCCGTGCAGTGCTGAGTTTACCTCCTGATGAGACCTTGGTGGATATTGGCCTGAATTCCGAAGCTGTAGCGGAGATAATAGACAATGATCGTAAGCGCACATATCATTTGGAAGTGTGGTTGAATATAGATTACACTTGAATGTTCATTTATGTAGGGATTACAATTGAGTTTGAGAACATGACGTACACTATTCCTGAGAATGAGGGACCTGTGGAAGTCTGTGCTGTGATTGTACGTGGCTCTCTGGAGAGGACCGTCACCATATCCCTCTCCACTGAAGATGACTCGGCCACAGGTTAGGCGTCATGTCATTCAGCAAATATTAATCCTGCAAAGTTGATACCCTGATGTTCATCCATCCAGATCCAGAGGACTATCAGTTTGTATCGGTGGAGCTGACTTTCAGTGGCAGTGTTAACCGTTCGTGTGTGAGAATCCCAATCAGGAATGATAGCACGGTGGAAGAGCCAGAAATGTTCAATGTCACCTTCAATAACACTGATCCGGATGTGATACCAGGCCCACCCATCACTGTGACCATAGTTGACGATGACGGTACGAAACCCATTCTTAATGATAGATTTTTGATGTTGTATTGACTGTGTATATGCTACTTGCTGCAGGAGTTGTAATTGGTTTTGAGAATGAAACCTACCCAGCAGAGGAGGGGCAAGGCTCAGTGACAGTGTGTGCCAGAGTAATGTCTGGTGGTCTTGGTAGGGATGTGGAAGTGACACTTGTAACCCAGGATGAAAGTGCAGTAGGTAAGTTGGACGGTTAAAGGTGGTATGCATGGGAGTGAGGTGGGTTTGGCTACTCTCTTCCATGCAGCTGGAGAAGACTATCAGCAGCTGAGTGTTGACCTGACATTTGGAGAAGGATCAGAGAGGAGATGTGTGCAGATTGAGCTTGTGAATGACACAGTCTTTGAGGGACCAGAACAGTTCATGACTCGGCTATCCACAGTTGAGGTTGTGGTGACACTGATACCTGATACTGCAACAATCCTGATCCAGGATGACGATGGTGAGTGGGAGTAATGCTTTTGGAATGGCACTGCAGTGTAGTATCACATTGATGGAAGTCAATTCACAGAGATTGTGTTGGTACTAACAATCCGGGATCTAGAGCTTCCCAGGTGTTTTGTCTGCTACCGGTTTTGTGTTCTATCTTACTGTTATTATGATTCATAAGCAGTACTTCCGTGTGCACAGATGAATGTCACTATAATCTTTTCTTCTCCAGTTGTGACTGTGGAGTTTGATCCTACGACGTACACCGTCTCTGAGTCTGGCCGCTTTGCCAACATCACAGTTGTGAAGCGTGGAGAATCAACACAAGTAGTCAGCGTGCAGTTCACAACTGCAGACGACTCTGCAATAGGTTAGAATGAACATACCCTTCAATTAGAATACAGTCACCTAACTTTCTGTTTGTTTCGCATGCGTTTCTGTAGCTGGAGAAGACTACTCGGCAACGTCACAGACTGTGACATTTCAGTCCACGGAGACCTCACAGATTGTAATGGTGCCCATCCTTGTTGATGATAACCTTGAGGGGGTGGAGCAGTTCACTGCTATGCTATCAGTGCCAGCTGGCCAGGTCGGGGTGATACTTGGTGCAGACATGGCCACTGTTGAGATCACTGATGATGACTGTAAGTTGGGATGTTTGTAGCAGAGAATACCTTTTATCTACTGATGATGTGTTTATTTGATTCACACTGATTATCCCATTGTTTCAGCTGTCATAATCGAGTTTAATCCGGCTACTTACATTGTGCCGGAGGGTGAAAGCCGAACTCTTCGAATTGTGAAGATTGGTGAATCAGCAGTGAATGTTTCTGTTCTGATCTCGACTGTGGATGGAACAGCAGTGGGTAGGTTGAAGCTATGAGGTGATCAATGTCCTCACAGCCAGTGCAGTGATGACTGTATTTCTGTTTCACTTCCAGCTCCAGAGGACTACACGTCCATCTCAGCAGTGAGGGTCACATTTGCTCCAGAGCAGACTGAACAGTTTGTACTTCTCAACACTATTCCAGACAGCACAGTGGAGGGCAGGGAGACCCTTACAGCAGTTCTCAGTGATGCTTCAGAGGGAGTGACAATTCGGCAGGGGACTGCTAACATTACAATCACAGAGGATGTTTGTACGTTGTAGTTTAGCTCCACTGCATGTGGATCCAAATAGTTTAGACAAGTTTCTTTAAGGTGGCAGATACCCCTTCACGTTAGGTTACCTTTAAACGTCGGGGGCCCCCGACGTTTAAAGGTAACCTAACGTGAAGGGGTATCTGCCACCTTAAACGTCGAGGCCCCCGACGTTTAAAGGTAACCTAATGTAAAGGGTATCTGCCACCTTAAACGTCGGAGGCCCCCGACGTTTAAGGTGGCAGATACCCCTTCACGTTAGGTTACCTTTAAACGTCGGGGGGCCCCGACGTTTAAAGGTAACCTAACGTAAAGGGGTATCTGCCACCTTAAGTGTGGGAGGCTGGGATGTGAGCAGAAAGTAAGCTTGTACACAAGATATTAATTTAATGAAGTAAGTGTTAAATGTCTAAACTGGTGCATCATTCTTGAGTTCTTGTGTCGTGCAATAACTGGTATGCGAATATACTATTTCACACACTGCAATAACATAGGTATGCAAATGTATATCAAGTAATCAAAGGTATTGTATTTTGCAGAAAATTCAGATAGTCTACTCTGATTCTGCAGTGGTTGTGGTGGAGTTTGAACCCACGATGTACACTGTTCCTGAGTCAGATGATGCGATTTTCCGAATTGTGAAGCGTTCCACAACAACAGAGGATGTGACAGTTTTGTTCAGCACTTCTCCCGGCACAGCTGAAGGTAGATTGGAAAAGCATAATTAACTAGCTGTGTCTGTAATTCATTGTTGGCTGAAGTGCATGGAAGCTGAACGTCTTTGCATCTGCAGGTCCAGGGGATTTTGACCCACGCTCCAACCTCCTTGTCACCATCCCGGCCAGTGAGATGGAAGTAACTGTGGAGGTGATGGTCACGGATGATGACATTGTTGAGAATGTTGAAAGCTTCCGTGCAGTGCTGAGTTTACCTCCTGATGAGACCTTGGTGGATATTGGCCCTAATTCCGAAGCTGTAGTGGAGATAATAGACAATGATCGTGAGTGCACATATCATTTGGAGAGTGTAATTGAGCGGTTTGTGGAAACATTACACTTGATTGTTCATTCATGTAGGGATTACAATTCAGTTTGAGAACATGACGTACACTATTCCTGAGAATGAGGGACCTGTGGAAGTCTGTGCTGTGATTGTACGTGGCTCTCTGGAGAGGACCGTCACCATATCCCTCTCCACTGAAGATGACTCGGCCACAGGTTAGGCGTCATGTCATTCAGCAAATATTAATCCTGCAAAGGTGATACCCTGATGTTCATCCATCCAGATCCAGAGGACTATCAGTTTGTATCGGTGGAGCTGACTTTCAGTGGCAGTGTTAACCGTTCGTGTGTGAGAATCCCAATCAGGAATGATAGCACGGTGGAAGAGCCAGAAATGTTCAATGTCACCTTCAATAACACTGATCCGGATGTGATACCAGGCCCACCCATCACTGTGACCATAGTTGATGATGACGGTACGAAACCCATTCTTAATGATAGATTTTTGATGTTGTATTGACTGTGCATATGCTACTTGCTGCAGGAGTTGTAATTGGTTTTGAGAATGAAACCTACCCAGCAGAGGAGGGGCAAGGCTCAGTGACAGTGTGTGCCAGAGTAATGTCTGGTGGTCTTGGTAGGGATGTGGAAGTGACACTTGTAACCCAGGATGAAAGTGCTATCGGTAAGTTGAAAGGTTAAAGGTGGTATGCATGGGAGTGAGGTGGGTTTGGCTTCTCTCTTCCATGCAGCTGGAGAAGACTATCAGCAGCTGAGTGTTGACCTGACATTTGGAGAAGGATCAGAGAGGAGATGTGTGCAGATTGAGCTTGTGAATGACACAGTCTTTGAGGGACCAGAACAGTTAATGACTCGGCTATCCACAGTTGAGGCTGAGGTGACACTGATACCTGATACTGCAACAATCCTGATCCAGGATGACGATGGTGAGTGGGAGTAAGGTGTTGGAGGGGCACTGCAGTGCACACATTCAGGGAAGTCAATTTGCAGATATTTGTGTTGGTACTAACAATCCCGGATCTAGAGCTTCCCAGGTGTTTTGTCTGCTACCAGTTTTGTGTTCTATCGTACTGTTATTATAATTCATAAGCAGTACTTCCGTGTGCACAGATGAATGTCACTATAATCATTTGACATGTCTTCCTCTCCAGTTGTGACTGTGGAGTTTGATCCTACGACGTACACCGTCTCTGAGTCTGGCCGCTTTGCCAACATCACAGTTGTGAAGCGTGGAGAATCAACACAAGTAGTCAGCGTGCAGTTCACAACTGCAGACGACTCTGCAATGGGTTAGAATGAACATACCCTTCAGTTAGAATACAATTAATGTCACCTAACTTTCTGTTTGTTTCCCATACATTTCTGTAGCTGGAGAAGACTACTCAGCGACATCACAGACTGTGACATTTCAGCCCACGGAGACCTCACAGACTGTAATGGTGCCCATCCTTGTTGATGATAACCTTGAGGGAGTGGAGCAGTTCACTGCTATGCTATCAGTGCCAGCTGGTCAGGTTGGGGTGATACTTGGTGCAGACATGGCCACTGTTGAGATCACCGATGATGACTGTAAGTAGTGATATTTTGTAGCAGAGAATACCTTTTATCTACTGATGATGTGTTTATTTGATTCACACTGATTATCCCATTGTTTCAGCTGTCATAATCGAGTTTAATCCAGCTACTTACATTGTGCCAGAGGGTGAAAGCCGAACTCTTCGAATCGTGAAGATTGGCGAATCAGCAGTGAATGTTTCTGTTCTGATATCGACTGTGGATGGAACAGCAATGGGTAGGTTGAAGCTATGAGGTGATCAATGTCCACACAGCCAGTGCAGTGATGACTGTACTTCTGTTTCACTTCCAGCTCCAGAGGACTACACGTCCATCTCAGCAATGAGGGTCACATTTGCTCCAGAGCAGAATGAACAGTTTGTACTTCTGAACACTATTCCAGACAGCACTGTGGAGGGCAGGGAGACTCTTACAGCGGTTCTCAGTGATGCTTCAGAGAGAGTGACAATTCAGCAGGCGACTGCTAACATTACAATCACAGAGGATGCTTGTACGTTGTAGTTTAGCTCCACTGCATGTGGATCCAAATAGTTTAGACAAGTTTCTTTAAGTGGGAGGCTGGGATGTGAGCGGAAAGTAAGCTTGTACACAAGATATTTGATGTAGTAAGTGTTAAATGTCTAAACTGGTGCATCATTCTTGAGTTCTTGTGCACGTCGTGCAATAACTGGTATGCGAATATACTACTTCACACACTGCAATAACATAGGTATGCGAATTGATATCAAGTAATCAATGATATTGTATTTTGCAGAAAATTCAGATAGTCTAATCTGATTCTGCAGTGGTTGTGGTGGAGTTTGAACCCACGATGTACACTGTTCCTGAGTCAGATGATGCGATTTTCCGAATTGTGAAGCGTTCCACAACAACAGAGGATGTGACAGTTTTGTTCAGCACTTCTCCCGGCACAGCTGAAGGTAGATTGGAAAAGCTTTTATAAACTAAGGGTGTCTGTAAGTCATAGTTGGCAGAAGTACACGGAAGCTGAATGTCTTTGCATCCGCAGGTCCAGGGGATTTTGACCCACGCTCCAACCTCCTTGTCACCATCCCGGCCAGTGAGATGGAAGTAACTGTGGAGGTGATGGTCACAGACGATGACATTGTTGAAAATGTTGAAAACTTCCGTGCAGTGCTGAGTTTACCTCCTGATGAGACCTTGGTGGATATTGGCCCTAATTCCGAAGCTGTAGTGGAGATAATAGACAATGATCGTAAGCGCACATATCATTTGGAGAGTAATTGAGCGGTTTGTGGAAACATTACACTTGATTGTTCATTCATGTAGGGATTACAATTCAGTTTGAGAACATGACGTACACTATTCCTGAGAATGAGGGACCTGTGGAAGTCTGTGCTGTGATTGTACGTGGCTCTCTGGAGAGGACTGTCACCATATCCCTCTCCACTGAAGATGACTCGGCCACAGGTTAGGCGTCATGTCATTCAGCAAATATTAATCCTGCAAAGTTGATACCCTGATGTTCATCCATCCAGATCCAGAGGACTATCAGTTTGTATCGGTGGAGCTGACTTTCAGTGGCAGTGTTAACCGTTCGTGTGTGAGAATCCCAATCAGGAATGATAGCACGGTGGAAGAGCCAGAAATGTTCAATGTCACCTTCAATAACACTGATCCGGATGTGATACCAGGCCCACCCATCACTGTGACCATAGTTGACGATGACGGTACGAAACCCATTCTTAATGATAGATTTTTGATGTTGTATTGACTGTGTATATGCTACTTGCTGCAGGAGTTGTAATTGGTTTTGAGAATGAAACCTACCCAGCAGAGGAGGGGCAAGGCTCAGTGACAGTGTGTGCCAGAGTAATGTCTGGTGGTCTTGGTAGGGATGTGGAAGTGACACTTGTAACCCAGGATGAAAGTGCAGTAGGTAAGTTGGACGGTTAAAGGTGGTATGCATGGGAGTGAGGTGGGTTTGGCTACTCTCTTCCATGCAGCTGGAGAAGACTATCAGCAGCTGAGTGTTGACCTGACATTTGGAGAAGGATCAGAGAGGAGATGTGTGCAGATTGAGCTTGTGAATGACACAGTCTTTGAGGGACCAGAACAGTTCATGACTCGGCTATCCACAGTTGAGGTTGTGGTGACACTGATACCTGATACTGCAACAATCCTGATCCAGGATGACGATGGTGAGTGGGAGTAATGCTTTTGGAATGGCACTGCAGTGTAGTATCACATTGATGGAAGTCAATTCACAGAGATTGTGTTGGTACTAACAATCCGGGATCTAGAGCTTCCCAGGTGTTTTGTCTGCTACCGGTTTTGTGTTCTATCTTACTGTTATTATGATTCATAAGCAGTACTTCCGTGTGCACAGATGAATGTCACTATAATCTTTTCTTCTCCAGTTGTGACTGTGGAGTTTGATCCTACGACGTACACCGTCTCTGAGTCTGGCCGCTTTGCCAACATCACAGTTGTGAAGCGTGGAGAATCAACACAAGTAGTCAGCGTGCAGTTCACAACTGCAGACGACTCTGCAATAGGTTAGAATGAACATACCCTTCAATTAGAATACAGTCACCTAACTTTCTGTTTGTTTCGCATGCGTTTCTGTAGCTGGAGAAGACTACTCGGCAACGTCACAGACTGTGACATTTCAGTCCACGGAGACCTCACAGATTGTAATGGTGCCCATCCTTGTTGATGATAACCTTGAGGGGGTGGAGCAGTTCACTGCTATGCTATCAGTGCCAGCTGGCCAGGTCGGGGTGATACTTGGTGCAGACATGGCCACTGTTGAGATCACTGATGATGACTGTAAGTTGGGATGTTTGTAGCAGAGAATACCTTTTATCTACTGATGATGTGTTTATTTGATTCACACTGATTATCCCATTGTTTCAGCTGTCATAATCGAGTTTAATCCGGCTACTTACATTGTGCCGGAGGGTGAAAGCCGAACTCTTCGAATTGTGAAGATTGGTGAATCAGCAGTGAATGTTTCTGTTCTGATCTCGACTGTGGATGGAACAGCAGTGGGTAGGTTGAAGCTATGAGGTGATCAATGTCCTCACAGCCAGTGCAGTGATGACTGTATTTCTGTTTCACTTCCAGCTCCAGAGGACTACACGTCCATCTCAGCAGTGAGGGTCACATTTGCTCCAGAGCAGACTGAACAGTTTGTACTTCTCAACACTATTCCAGACAGCACAGTGGAGGGCAGGGAGACCCTTACAGCAGTTCTCAGTGATGCTTCAGAGGGAGTGACAATTCGGCAGGGGACTGCTAACATTACAATCACAGAGGATGTTTGTACGTTGTAGTTTAGCTCCACTGCATGTGGATCCAAATAGTTTAGACAAGTTTCTTTAAGGTGGCAGATACCCCTTCACGTTAGGTTACCTTTAAACGTCGGGGGCCCCCGACGTTTAAAGGTAACCTAACGTGAAGGGGTATCTGCCACCTTAAACGTCGAGGCCCCCGACGTTTAAAGGTAACCTAATGTAAAGGGTATCTGCCACCTTAAACGTCGGGGGCCCCCGACGTTTAAGGTGGCAGATACCCCTTCACGTTAGGTTACCTTTAAACGTCGGGGGGCCCCGACGTTTAAAGGTAACCTAACGTAAAGGGGTATCTGCCACCTTAAGTGTGGGAGGCTGGGATGTGAGCAGAAAGTAAGCTTGTACACAAGATATTAATTTAATGAAGTAAGTGTTAAATGTCTAAACTGGTGCATCATTCTTGAGTTCTTGTGTCGTGCAATAACTGGTATGCGAATATACTATTTCACACACTGCAATAACATAGGTATGCAAATGTATATCAAGTAATCAAAGGTATTGTATTTTGCAGAAAATTCAGATAGTCTACTCTGATTCTGCAGTGGTTGTGGTGGAGTTTGAACCCACGATGTACACTGTTCCTGAGTCAGATGATGCGATTTTCCGAATTGTGAAGCGTTCCACAACAACAGAGGATGTGACAGTTTTGTTCAGCACTTCTCCCGGCACAGCTGAAGGTAGATTGGAAAAGCATAATTAACTAGCTGTGTCTGTAATTCATTGTTGGCTGAAGTGCATGGAAGCTGAACGTCTTTGCATCTGCAGGTCCAGGGGATTTTGACCCACGCTCCAACCTCCTTGTCACCATCCCGGCCAGTGAGATGGAAGTAACTGTGGAGGTGATGGTCACGGATGATGACATTGTTGAGAATGTTGAAAGCTTCCGTGCAGTGCTGAGTTTACCTCCTGATGAGACCTTGGTGGATATTGGCCCTAATTCCGAAGCTGTAGTGGAGATAATAGACAATGATCGTGAGTGCACATATCATTTGGAGAGTGTAATTGAGCGGTTTGTGGAAACATTACACTTGATTGTTCATTCATGTAGGGATTACAATTCAGTTTGAGAACATGACGTACACTATTCCTGAGAATGAGGGACCTGTGGAAGTCTGTGCTGTGATTGTACGTGGCTCTCTGGAGAGGACCGTCACCATATCCCTCTCCACTGAAGATGACTCGGCCACAGGTTAGGCGTCATGTCATTCAGCAAATATTAATCCTGCAAAGGTGATACCCTGATGTTCATCCATCCAGATCCAGAGGACTATCAGTTTGTATCGGTGGAGCTGACTTTCAGTGGCAGTGTTAACCGTTCGTGTGTGAGAATCCCAATCAGGAATGATAGCACGGTGGAAGAGCCAGAAATGTTCAATGTCACCTTCAATAACACTGATCCGGATGTGATACCAGGCCCACCCATCACTGTGACCATAGTTGATGATGACGGTACGAAACCCATTCTTAATGATAGATTTTTGATGTTGTATTGACTGTGCATATGCTACTTGCTGCAGGAGTTGTAATTGGTTTTGAGAATGAAACCTACCCAGCAGAGGAGGGGCAAGGCTCAGTGACAGTGTGTGCCAGAGTAATGTCTGGTGGTCTTGGTAGGGATGTGGAAGTGACACTTGTAACCCAGGATGAAAGTGCTATCGGTAAGTTGAAAGGTTAAAGGTGGTATGCATGGGAGTGAGGTGGGTTTGGCTTCTCTCTTCCATGCAGCTGGAGAAGACTATCAGCAGCTGAGTGTTGACCTGACATTTGGAGAAGGATCAGAGAGGAGATGTGTGCAGATTGAGCTTGTGAATGACACAGTCTTTGAGGGACCAGAACAGTTAATGACTCGGCTATCCACAGTTGAGGCTGAGGTGACACTGATACCTGATACTGCAACAATCCTGATCCAGGATGACGATGGTGAGTGGGAGTAAGGTGTTGGAGGGGCACTGCAGTGCACACATTCAGGGAAGTCAATTTGCAGATATTTGTGTTGGTACTAACAATCCCGGATCTAGAGCTTCCCAGGTGTTTTGTCTGCTACCAGTTTTGTGTTCTATCGTACTGTTATTATAATTCATAAGCAGTACTTCCGTGTGCACAGATGAATGTCACTATAATCATTTGACATGTCTTCCTCTCCAGTTGTGACTGTGGAGTTTGATCCTACGACGTACACCGTCTCTGAGTCTGGCCGCTTTGCCAACATCACAGTTGTGAAGCGTGGAGAATCAACACAAGTAGTCAGCGTGCAGTTCACAACTGCAGACGACTCTGCAATGGGTTAGAATGAACATACCCTTCAGTTAGAATACAATTAATGTCACCTAACTTTCTGTTTGTTTCCCATACATTTCTGTAGCTGGAGAAGACTACTCAGCGACATCACAGACTGTGACATTTCAGCCCACGGAGACCTCACAGACTGTAATGGTGCCCATCCTTGTTGATGATAACCTTGAGGGAGTGGAGCAGTTCACTGCTATGCTATCAGTGCCAGCTGGTCAGGTTGGGGTGATACTTGGTGCAGACATGGCCACTGTTGAGATCACCGATGATGACTGTAAGTAGTGATATTTTGTAGCAGAGAATACCTTTTATCTACTGATGATGTGTTTATTTGATTCACACTGATTATCCCATTGTTTCAGCTGTCATAATCGAGTTTAATCCAGCTACTTACATTGTGCCAGAGGGTGAAAGCCGAACTCTTCGAATCGTGAAGATTGGCGAATCAGCAGTGAATGTTTCTGTTCTGATATCGACTGTGGATGGAACAGCAATGGGTAGGTTGAAGCTATGAGGTGATCAATGTCCACACAGCCAGTGCAGTGATGACTGTACTTCTGTTTCACTTCCAGCTCCAGAGGACTACACGTCCATCTCAGCAATGAGGGTCACATTTGCTCCAGAGCAGAATGAACAGTTTGTACTTCTGAACACTATTCCAGACAGCACTGTGGAGGGCAGGGAGACTCTTACAGCGGTTCTCAGTGATGCTTCAGAGAGAGTGACAATTCAGCAGGCGACTGCTAACATTACAATCACAGAGGATGCTTGTACGTTGTAGTTTAGCTCCACTGCATGTGGATCCAAATAGTTTAGACAAGTTTCTTTAAGTGGGAGGCTGGGATGTGAGCGGAAAGTAAGCTTGTACACAAGATATTTGATGTAGTAAGTGTTAAATGTCTAAACTGGTGCATCATTCTTGAGTTCTTGTGCACGTCGTGCAATAACTGGTATGCGAATATACTACTTCACACACTGCAATAACATAGGTATGCGAATTGATATCAAGTAATCAATGATATTGTATTTTGCAGAAAATTCAGATAGTCTAATCTGATTCTGCAGTGGTTGTGGTGGAGTTTGAACCCACGATGTACACTGTTCCTGAGTCAGATGATGCGATTTTCCGAATTGTGAAGCGTTCCACAACAACAGAGGATGTGACAGTTTTGTTCAGCACTTCTCCCGGCACAGCTGAAGGTAGATTGGAAAAGCTTTTATAAACTAAGGGTGTCTGTAAGTCATAGTTGGCAGAAGTACACGGAAGCTGAATGTCTTTGCATCCGCAGGTCCAGGGGATTTTGACCCACGCTCCAACCTCCTTGTCACCATCCCGGCCAGTGAGATGGAAGTAACTGTGGAGGTGATGGTCACAGACGATGACATTGTTGAAAATGTTGAAAACTTCCGTGCAGTGCTGAGTTTACCTCCTGATGAGACCTTGGTGGATATTGGCCCTAATTCCGAAGCTGTAGTGGAGATAATAGACAATGATCGTAAGCGCACATATCATTTGGAGAGTAATTGAGCGGTTTGTGGAAACATTACACTTGATTGTTCATTCATGTAGGGATTACAATTCAGTTTGAGAACATGACGTACACTATTCCTGAGAATGAGGGACCTGTGGAAGTCTGTGCTGTGATTGTACGTGGCTCTCTGGAGAGGACTGTCACCATATCCCTCTCCACTGAAGATGACTCGGCCACAGGTTAGGCGTCATGTCATTCAGCAAATATTAATCCTGCAAAGTTGATACCCTGATGTTCATCCATCCAGATCCAGAGGACTATCAGTTTGTATCGGTGGAGCTGACTTTCAGTGGCAGTGTTAACCGTTCGTGTGTGAGAATCCCAATCAGGAATGATAGCACGGTGGAAGAGCCAGAAATGTTCAATGTCACCTTCAATAACACTGATCCGGATGTGATACCAGGCCCACCCATCACTGTGACCATAGTTGATGATGACGGTACGAAACCCATTCTTAATGATAGATTTTTGATTTTGTATTGACTGTGCATATGCTACTTGCTGCAGGAGTTGTAATTGGTTTTGAGAATGAAACCTACCCAGCAGAGGAGGGGCAAGGCTCAGTGACAGTGTGTGCCAGAGTAATGTCTGGTGGTCTTGGTAGGGATGTGGAAGTGACACTTGTAACCCAGGATGAAAGTGCAGTAGGTAAGTTGGACGGTTAAAGGTGGTATGCATGGGAGTGAGGTGGGTTTGGCTACTCTCTTCCATGCAGCTGGAGAAGACTATCAGCAGCTGAGTGTTGACCTGACATTTGGAGAAGGATCAGAGAGGAGATGTGTGCAGATTGAGCTTGTGAATGACACAGTCTTTGAGGGACCAGAACAGTTAATGGCTCGGCTATCCACAGTTGAGGCTGTGGTGACACTGATACCTGATACTGCAACAATCCTGATCCAGGATGACGATGGTGAGTGGGAGTAAGGTGTTGGAGGGGCACTGCAGTGCACACATTCAGGGAAGTCAATTTGCAGATATTTGTGTTGGTACTAACAATCCCGGATCTAGAGCTTCCCAGGTGTTTTGTCTGCTACCAGTTTTGTGTTCTATCGTACTGTTATTATAATTCATAAGCAGTACTTCCGTGTGCACAGATGAATGTCACTATAATCATTTGACATGTCTTCCTCTCCAGTTGTGACTGTGGAGTTTGATCCTTCGACGTACACCGTCTCTGAGTCTGGCCGCTTTGCCAACATCACAGTTGTGAAGCGTGGAGAATCAACACAAGTAGTCAGCGTGCAGTTCACAACTGCAGATGACTCTGCAATAGGTTAGAATGAACATACCCTTCAGTTAGAATACAATTAATGTCACCTAACTTTCTATTTGTTTCGCATGCATTTCTGTAGCTGGAGAAGACTACTCAGCGACATCACAGACTGTGACATTTCAGCCCACGGATACCTCACAGATTGTAATGGTGCCCATCCTGGATGACACTAATCTTGAAGGAGTGGAGCAGTTCACTGCTCTGCTAACCCTGCCAGCTGGTCAGGTTGGGGTGATGCTTGGTGCAGACATGGCCACTGTTGAGATCACTGATGAAGACTGTAAGTTAGTCGCACAGATGAAGTAGTGGCTTGAATGGTTTAAAGCATTAATAGGCCTTCTCTGCAGCTGTGACCGTGGAGTTTGATCCGACAAGCTACACTGTGTCTGAGTCTGGTCGGTTTGCCAACATCACTGTGGTTAAACGGGGACAGACAACTCTGACAGTGAATGTGGATTTCATTACTTCCGATGACACCGCAATTGGTGAGAGTTTGTACAATTTTAAAAGAGAAAAGTACATCTGAATGACACTTGACTGCTCCCAATGCATTCTCAGCCGGAGAGGACTACACATCAACTTCACAGACAGTGACATTTGGGGCCACTGAGACCTCACAGATTGTAATGGTGCCCATCCTTGTTGATAATAATCTGGAGGGAGTGGAGCAGTTCACTGCTATGCTAACACTGCCAGCTGGTCAGGTTGGAGTGGTACTTGGTGCGGACATGGCCACTGTTGAGATCACTGATGACGACTGTAGGTTGATGTTTGTAGCTCAGAATGCCTATATTCGTCACTGATGATGTGAGTATGCAACTATTATTTCTCATTGTTTCAGCTGTCATAATCGAGTTTAATCCGGCTATTTACATTGTGCCGGAGGGTGAAAGCCGAACTCTTCGAATCGTGAAGATTGGTGAATCAGCAGTGAATGTTTCTGTTCTGATATCGACTGTGGATGGAACAGCAATGAGTAGGTTGAAGCTATGAGGTGATCAATGTCCACACAGCCAGTGCAGTGATGACTGTATTTCTGTTTCACTTCCAGCTCCAGAGGACTACACGTCCATCTCAGCAGTGAGGGTCACATTTGCTCCAGAGCAGACTGAACAGTTTGTACTTCTCAGTACTATTCCAGACAGCACAGTGGAGGGCAGGGAGACTCTTACAGCAGTTCTCAGTGATGCGTCAGATGGAGTGACAATTCGGCAGGCGACTGCTAACATTACAATCACAGAGGATGCTTGTATGTTGTACTTCAGCTCCTCTGCATGAGGATCCAAACAGCGTAGACAAGTTTAAGTGTGGGAGGCCGGGATATGAGCGTGAAGTGTGACAAAAAGTTTTCTCACGCAATTTTTGAATGGTGTTAACGTTAACTGGTGCATGATTCTTGTGCAGTGGTACGCGAATGTGTTTCGAATGAAATCACATTTTAGCACAAAATGGTGGTTTATTATTACAAGCCATATCTCAAATCCCCCCCCCCCCCCCCCCCCCTCACCTTGTCTGCACCCGTCGTATTGTATTGTGTTTTACACAAACTCAGATAGTGTAATCTGTTTCTGCAGTGGTTGTGGTGGAGTTTGAACCCACGACATACACCGTTCCTGAGTCAGATGATGTGATTTTCCGCATTGTGAAGCGCACAACAACAACAGAGGATGTGACAGTTTTGTTCAGCACTTTTCCCGGCACAGCTGAAGGTAGATTGGAAAAGCATAATTAACTAGCTGTGTCTGTAATTCATTGTTGGCTGAAGTGCATGGAAGCTGAATGTCTTTGCATCCGCAGGTCCAGGGGATTTTGACCCACGCTCCAACCTCCTTGTCACCATCCCGGCCAGTGAGATGGAAGTAACTGTGGAGGTGATGGTCACAGACGATGACATTGTTGAGAATGTTGAAAGCTTCCGTGCAGTGCTGAGTTTACCTCCTGATGAGACCTTGGTGGATATTGGCCTTAATTCCGAAGCTGTAGCGGAGATAATAGACAATGATCGTGAGTGCACATATCATTTGGAAGTGTGGTTGAATATAGATTACACTTGAATGTTCATTTATGTAGGGATTACAATTGAGTTTGAGAACATGACGTACACTATTCCTGAGAATGAGGGACCTGTGGAAGTCTGTGCTGTGATTGTACGTGGCTCTCTGGAGAGGACTGTCACCATATCCCTCTCCACTGAAGATGACTCGGCCACAGGTTAGGCGTCATGTCATTCAGCAAATATTATTCCTGCAAAGTTGATTCCCTGATGTTCATCCATCCAGATCCAGAGGACTATCAGTTTGTATCGGTGGAGCTGACTTTCAGTGGCAGTGTTAACCGTTCGTGTGTGAGAATCCCAATCAGGAATGATAGCACGGTGGAAGAGCCAGAAATGTTCAATGTCACCTTCAATAACACTGATCCGGATGTGATACCAGGCCCACCCATCACTGTGACCATAGTTGATGATGACGGTATGAAACCTGTTCATGATGATAGATTTTTGATGTTGTATTGACTGTGCATATGCTACTTGTTGCAGGAGTTGTAATTGGTTTTGAGAATGAAACCTACCCAGCAGAGGAGGGGCAAGGCTCAGTGACAGTGTGTGCCAGAGTAATGTCTGGTGGTCTTGGTAGGGATGTGGAAGTGACACTTGTAACCCAGGATGAAAGTGCAGTAGGTAAGTTGGACGGTTAAAGGTGGTATGCATGGGAGTGAGGTGGGTTTGGCTACTCTCTTCCATGCAGCTGGAGAAGACTATCAGCAGCTGAGTGTTGACCTGACGTTTGGAGAAGGATCAGAGAGGAGATGTGTGCAGATTGAGCTTGTGAATGACACAGTCTTTGAGGGACCAGAACAGTTCATGGCTCGGCTATCCACAGTTGAGGCTGTGGTGACACTGATACCTGACACTGCAACAATCCTGATCCAGGATGACGATGGTGAGTGGGAGTAATGTTTTGGAAGGGCACTGCAGTGTAGTGTCACATTGATGGAAGTCAATTCACTGAGATTGTGTTTGTACTAACAATCCAGGATCTAGAACTTCACAGGTGTTTTGTCTGCTATCAGTTTTGTGTTCTATCTTACTGTTATTATGATTCATAAGCAGTACTTCCGTGTGCACACACTATAATCATTTGACATTTCTTCCTATCCAGTTGTGACTGTGGAGTTTGATCCTACGACGTACACCGTCTCTGAGTCTGGCCGCTTTGCCAACATCACAGTTGTGAAGCGTGGAGAATCAACACAAGTAGTCAGCGTGCAGTTCACAACTGCAGACGACTCTGCAATAGGTTAGCATGAATATATTCTTCGTTTAGAATGGAATGTCACCTATATGATTCCATGCATTCTTAACAACTTTCGGTTTGCTTCCCATGCATTTCTGTAGCGGGAGAAGACTACTCGGCAACATCACTGACAGTGACATTTCAAGCCATGGAGACCTCACAGATTGTTATGGTGCCCATCCTGGTTGACGATAATCTGGAGGGAGTGGAACAGTTCACTGCTATGCTATCATTGCCAGCTGGTCAGGTTGGGGTGGTGCTTGGTGCAGACATGGCCACCGTTGAGATCACCGATGATGACTGTAAGTTAGTCGCACAGATGAAGTTGACTGGTTCAAAGCATTAATCTATGCCTTCTCTGCAGCTGTAACTGTGGAGTTTGATCCGACAAGCTACACTGTCTCTGAGTCTGGTCGGTTTGCCAACATCACAGTGGTTAAACGGGGACAGACAACTCTTGCAGTTAGTGTAAATTTCATTACTGCCGATGACACTGCAATTGGTGAGAGTTTGTACTCAGTAAAGTACATCAGTATGTCACTTGACTGCTCCCCATTCATGCTGCAGCTGGAGAGGACTACACAACAACTTCACAGACAGTGACGTTTGAGCCAACTGAGACCTCACAGATTGTTATGGTGCCCATCCTTGTTGATAATAATCTTGAGGGAGTGGAGCAGTTCACTGCTATGCTAACACTGCCAGCTGGTCAGGTTGGGGTGACGCTTGGTGCAGACATGGCCACCGTTGAGATCACCGACGATGACTGTAAGTTAGTCACACAGGTGAAGTAGTGGCTTGAAAGGTTCCAAGCATTTTTGTATCCCTTCTGTGCAGCTGTGACCGTGGAGTTTGATCCAACAAGCTACACTGTGTCTGAGTCTGACGGCTTTGCTAACATCACAGTGGTTAAGCGAGGACAGACAACTCTTGCAGTTAGTGTGGAGTTCACTACTGCAGATGACACTACGATTGGTGAGATTTTATACAATTGTAGTGATGTTGATACCTATACTTGACCTGTCCCCTTTCGTTCTGCAGCTGGAGAGGACTACACAACAGCTTCACAGACTGTGACGTTTGAGCCAACTGAGACCTCACAGATTGTAATGGTGCCCATCCTTGTTGATAATAATCTTGAGGGAGTGGAGCAGTTCACTGCTATGCTATCACTGCCAGCTGGTCAGGTTGGGGTGACACTTGGTGCAGACATGGCCACCGTTGAGATCACTGATGACGACTGTAAGTTGGTTACACTCATGAAGTAGTGGCTTGAATTGTTCCAAACATTTTGCATGCCTTCTCTGCAGCTGTGACCGTGGAGTTTGATCCCACAAGCTACACTGTGTCTGAGTCTGACGGCTTTGCCAACATCACAGTGGTTAAGCGAGGACAGACAACTCTTGCAGTTAGTGTGGAGTTCGCTACTGCAGATGATACTGCGATTGGTGAGATTTTATACAATTGTAGTGACGTTGATACATATACTTGACCTGTCCCCTTTCTTTCGACAGCTGGAGAGGACTACACAACAATTTTGCAAACTGTGACATTTGGGGCCACTGAGACCTCACAGATTGTAATGGTGCCCATCCTTGTTGATGATAGTCTTGAGAGAATAGAGCAGTTCACTGCTGTGCTATCACTGCCAGCTGGTCAGATTGGGTTGGTGCTTGGTGCAGACATGGCCACCGTTGAGATCACCGATGATGACTGTAAGTTATTCGCACAGATGAAGTAGCGGCTTGAATGGTTCCAAGCAAATTTTTTTATCCCTTCTCTGCAGCTGTGACCGTGGAGTTTGATCCGACAAGCTACACTGTGTCTGAGTCTGACGGCTTTGCCAACATCACGGTGGTTAAGCGAGGACAGACAACTCTTGCAGTTAGTGTGGAGTTCGCTACTGCAGATGATACTGCGATTGGTGAGATTTTATACAAATGTAGTGATGTTGATACATATACTTGACCTGTCCCCTTTCTTTCGACAGCTGGAGAGGACTACACAACAATTTTGCAAACTGTGACATTTGGGACCACTGAGACCTCACAGATTGTAATGGTGCCCATCCTTGTTGATGATAGTCTTGAGAGAATAGAGCAGTTCACTGCTGTGCTATCACTGCCAGCTGGTCAGATTGGGGTGGTGCTTGGTGCTGACCTTTCCACTGTTGATATCACAGATGATGACAGTAAGTGTGTTTCACTTACATACAGTTTTGCATGCATGAACATTTTTTCTCTCTGGCTGTAATTGTGTTACTAGGATGTGATTGATTAAATTTTTTGATAATGAATTGCTTTTAATGTGTGCGAAACTTGTTTCGTTGTTTCAGCTGTCATAATCGAGTTTAGTCCAGCTACCTACATTGTGCCGGAGGGTGAAAGCCGAACTCTTCGAATCGTGAAGATTGGTGAATCAGCAGTGAATGTTTCTGTTCTGATATCGACTTTGGATGGAACAGCAATGGGTAGGTTGAAGCTGTGAGGTGATCTATCTCTACACAGCCAGTGCTTTGATGACTTTATTTCTGTTTCACTTCCAGCTCCAGAGGACTACACTTCCATCTCAGCAGTGAGGGTCACATTTGCTCCCGAGCAGAGTGAACAGTTTGTGCTTATCAGCACTATTCCAGACAGCACTGTGGAGGGTAATGAAAGTCTGTCAGCCGTTCTCAGTGATGCGTCAGAGGGAGTGACAATTCAGCAGGCAACTGCTGACATTACAATCACAGAAGATGCTTGTACGTTGAATTTTGGCTATGAATCAGGGTGTTATACAGAAAAAGAGTTAGTCTAATCTGTTTCTGCAGTGGTTGTGGTGGAGTTTGAACCCACGACATACACCGTTCCTGAGACAGATGATGTGATTTTCCGCATTGTGAAACGTACCACAACTACAGAGGATGTGACAGTTTTGTTCAGCACTTTCCCCGGCACAGCTGAAGGTAGATTGGAAAAGCTTTTATAAACTAAGGGTGTCTGTAAGTCATAGTTAGCTGAAGTACACGGAAGCTGAATATCTTTGCATCCACAGGACCAGGGGATTTTGACCCACGCTCCAACCTCCTTGTCACCATCCCGGCCAGTGAGACGGAAGTAACTGTGGAGGTGATGGTCACGGATGATGACATTGTTGAGAATGTTGAAAGCTTCCGTGCAGTGCTGAGTTTACCTCCAGATGAGACCTTGGTGGATATTGGCCCTAATTCTGAAGCTGTAGCGGAGATAATAGACAATGACCGTAAGCGCACAAATCATTTGGACAGTGTGATTGAACAGTTTGTGGAAATTTTAGACTTGAATTTTCTTTCATGTAGGGATTACAATTGAGTTTGAGAACATGACGTACACTATTCCTGAGAATGAGGGACCTGTGGAAGTCTGTGCTGTGATTGTACGTGGCTCTCTGGAGAGGACAGTGACCATATCCCTCTCCACTGAAGATGGCTCGGCCACAGGTTAGGCGTCGTGTCATTCAGCAAATATTAATCCTGCAAAGTTGATAGTATCCCTCTTGTGCATCCGTACAGATCCAGAGGACTATCAGTTTGTATCGGTGGAGCTGACTTTCAGTGGCAGTGTTAACCGTTCGTGTGTGAGAATCCCAATCAGGAATGATAGCACGGTGGAAGAGCCGGAATTGTTCAATGTCACCCTCAACGGCACTGATCCGGATGTGATACCAGGCCCACCCAGCACTGTCACCATAACTGATGATGATGGTATGCACTTCAGATTGATATCCATGATGATGCTGTTACATACAGTATAGGAGTCAGTAGGCGTGGTTGGTGTTGTATACTGTAAGTAGAGAAACATGAAACCACAGCAAAATACGTATTTAGAGCATCTGCATGTAGCAGCATTGCATTTTGTGCAGCTCTTCTGCTGTGGGCTTAGTGGTTTAGTTGTAAGATGATCTTGCTGGTATTAAGAAGGTACCAAAGTCCTCCAGAGTTCCTTCTGGTCCCTGAATTTTTCTGTGGATTCTCAGGACTGTATCAAGATATCTGATGCATAATAATTCCTGCAGGAGTTATAATTGGTTTTGAGAATGAAACCTACACCGCAGAGGAGGGGCAAGGCTCAGTGACAGTGTGTGCCAGAGTAATGTCTGGTGGTCTTGGTAGGGATGTGGAAGTGACACTTGTAACCCAGGATGAAAGTGCAGTAGGTAAGTTGAAAGGTTAAAGGTGGTATGCATGGGAGTGAGGTGGGTTTGGCTACTCTCTTCCATGCAGCTGGAGAAGACTATCAGCAGCTGAGTGTTGACCTGACGTTTGGAGAAGGATCAGAGAGGAGATGTGTGCAGATTGAGCTTGTGAATGACACAGTCTTTGAGGGACCAGAACAGTTCATGACTCGGCTATCCACAGTTGAGGCTGTGGTGACACTGATACCTGACAATGCAACAATCCTGATCCAGGATGACGATGGTAAGTGGGAATATGTGACGGTATATGTGTAGCTGGTCATGTGTGTAGATGGAGATTATTTTTGAAACGGATCTTCCTCTCCAGTTGTCACCGTGGAGTTTGACCCCACAAGCTACACTGTCTCTGAGTCTGACCCCTTCGCCAACCTCACGGTGGTAAAGAGAGGACTAACCACCCAAGCTGTCAGCGTGGTATTAGCCACAGCAGACAGCTCTGCCACAGGTTAGAGGTTGTTATGGAGATTAGTCTATTACGTCATCAAAATTATCTTCATGTTTTCTGCAGCTGGAGAAGACTACACTGCCACCTCACTGACAGTGACATTTCAGCCCATGGAGACGTCACAGATTGTGATGGTGCCCATATTGATGGACAATCGTCTTGAGGATGTGGAGCAATTCACTGCTACTCTGTCACTGCCAACTGGTCAGGATGGAGTGGTGCTGGGTGTAGTCAGTGCTGCAGTTGACATCACTGATGATGACTGTGAGTACTTTGGTCGTAACTGATTCACAAAGATAGCAAATGAATATTTTGCGTTACCTCTACGCTTGTTGTTCTTGCTGCAGCTGCTACAATTGGGTTTGAAGAGACTTCTTTCACTGTCCGTGAAGGAGACGGAGCTGTGGAGATAGTAACAGCAGTTTTGGATGGAGAGCTGTCTAGAGATGTCACGGTACAGCTGTTTACCATGGATGGGATGGCAAGGAGTAAGTTTTGGTAGTAGGTATCACTTGACAACAGTGGTTCTGTACTAGAATACTGAAGTCATATACCAATTAGTAGCATCCAAAACCGAGTTAACTGATCCTGTAATTCAGCCTTCTACCTTTTTCTTTTTGGTCAGCCCTTATGAAAGCATTGAATTGCTAGTTGGTTGTACCCTATGCATCTTTGCATTAAAACATCATGGAAAGAGAAGGAGAGGGCGTTTTCCAAGTCTTGTGTTTGTGGATTACATTTTTATGTAGGTCCTGCAGATTTCTCTGCTTTGGATGTGCTCCTGACATTCAATGCTAGTACGGAGCGTATTCCAGTGCAGATACTGATCGTCAACGATGACATTGATGAGAATTCAGAGAACCTACTCTCAAGGCTGAGGCTTGAAAGCGTAGACGCAAGCGTTAGTGTCACACCAGATGAAGCTACCATTTTGATCTTGGATGATGATGGTGAGTATGCTCATGCTAGTTTTAGTGTGAACTAAATTGGAGTTTGCCGGTACACTTATTCCTTTTTAGGAATTACGATTATGTTTGAGAACATGACGTACACTATTCCTGAGAATGAGGGACCTGTGGAAATCTGTGCTGTGATTGTACGTGGCTCTCTGGAGAGGACAGTGACCATATCCCTCTCCACTGAAGATGACTCGGCCACAGGTTAGCTGCTTACATTTTGCTATGCGAATGCCTACATTTCACCAATTAGAGTAGTGTGACTGTGTAGTCCTCCCGGTAAGAAGAATACATACAGAGTGTGCTAACTTTTGCCATGGTTGGTTATACTTGCAGCCCCAGAGGACTACACAGGAACTTCTGTTGATCTAACCTTCAGCGGGACTGTCCGAAGGTCCTGTGTGACAATTCCGATCAGAAATGACACCACTTCAGAACCCCCGGAAGTCTTCACAGTTGTCACCAATACCACTGATCCAGACGTCAGTCTACCTACACCGACGTCCACTGTGACCATAGTGGATGATGATGGTGAGACTTTACAATCACAAGTAACGATGGAAATGATGGCGTAACAATTGCTTCAATATCTTATGTTACTCAGAGGTGACTGTGATGTTTGGAGCACCCTCATATACCTTCTTTGAAGATGGCATTGTGGGAATGGTAGAAGTTGTCAAAGTTGGAGTATCAACTGGTGATGTTGTGGTGTCAGTCACTGGAGGTACAGTAACAGCCATTGTTGATTTTATCCTTGACCTTTGAACTCCACCACCTATATTGTTTTCACTGTAATGTATAGGCCCAAGTTTGCAGCAGAACATTGTCCAGTCGGCGGATGGCATAAATACAACAGTGACCTTTGACGCTGGATCTACCTCCAATTCCACCAGCGTGTTCTTTAACATAAGTGACGACGAAGTTGCATTGGAACCACCAGAGAGCTATGACGCTGTCCTCACATTGCTGCAATCTACTACCAGTGTACGCCTAGGAAGTCCGAGTCTCACAACTGTCTACATTCTGGATGATGATAGTAAGTGCATACACATGCAGAGAGTATTATTTAGGCCACTCCAAATAAGACCGTTGACTGTTGTGAAAAAATCTCCTTAACCAACATGGTCACTAGCCCCGTGACTAATGGCAGTGGATCTTTAGCTGAGTGACTTTTTTATGATGCAAGAAACGTTCCTATAATTATTGTTACAGAAGTGTGTATTTATGGTAAGATCATATATATACTGCGTAGTGTGTACAGTATAGACAGACTTGTGTACTACACCTCTATGCCGGGCTTGCTCAGGCTTGCCCCAATTTGATGACCTTTTGCGATAAAGGACACCAGCACTGTGGTTGCTAGGCAACTTGAAGCAATTCAACAAGCCCAGCAGCAGTAAAATCCAAGTACAAATAAACAAATGCACATTACTATGCACAGTTTATGTGCTTGTATAGTTGGTGAATGTGCATGCAGTTCCTCTGGTTGCCCAAACGGCCAAATAATTATTGTTTGCTATTATTGCAAAAGGTTCACAGCCAGAGGTTTATTTATTAAACGCATGCAGAAAAGGCTGAACAAGGTCACCTATACACTGTTGCCTGCTGCCCTTACAGTTGTAACAGTTGGCTTTGCAAGGAGCACTGTTCGCGTGAATGAAAGTGAAGAGAGGTTCATGATGTGTGTAGAAAAGGATCGAGTCACAGCCAGAGCACTGCAACTCCAAATCCAAGACCAGCCCAACACTGCACTGAGGAGCATAGGTACATCAGTAGACCCACCAGTACTCAGACTTGTGGTCTGGATAATACATGTCCTGGGAACACCCGTGAGTACCTTCCAGGTAGTCTCATTCTCATAGTGGTACTGGTGGTCTGGGTACACCTTCTAGGTAGTCTCATTCTAATACTGATGGTCTGGGTACACCTTCCAGGTAGTCTCATTCTAATACTGATGGTCTGGGTACACCTTCCAGGTAGTCTCATTTTAATACTGATGGTCTGGGTACACCTTCCAGGTAGTCTCATTCTAATACTGATGGTCTGGGTACACCTTCCAGGTAGTCTCATTCTAATACTGATGGTCTGGGTACACCTTCCAGGTAGTCTCATTCTAATACTGATGGTCTGGGTACACCTTCCAGGTAGTCTCATTCCCATACTGGTTGCATGGTCTGGGTACACCCACGAGTACCTCCCTTTCATTCTCAGACTGGTGGTCTGAGTACATGCACCCATGAGTGTCTCTCATAGTCTCATGGTCAGATCGATGGTCTGGGTACAGCAATGAGCACATGTACTTTCCTGATAGTCTCATTCTCTCATACTGGTGGTTTGGGGTACCTTCATATAAGTTAGACACTGAGACCAAGGGATCTACGCGATTTAGAAACCTGAGGGCCCTGGGCTGTAGCGTCCCGAGCGCAGCGAGGGCGCTACTTAGGGCCCGAGGGTTTCTAAATCTCGTAGATCCCATTGGTCAAGTTGTCTAACTGATTTAGAGTGTAGCATTCCATAAACATGTAAACCTGTAATAATGCTGTAAAACATTACAAGCAGACATGTTCTCATGTACAAATCCTGTTAAATATAGAAAACCCGTATGGCCGAGTTTTCTACATGTAGAAAACCCGCAACTATGGCATTTAGTAATGGGTAACTGGCCAATCAGAATACAACATTTACTTTAGCTATACTCTAATTGCAGTTAGTTTCATACTGGATTGTTGTACTGGTCGCTTTGAGCTAAAGAAATCGATGTACACTATATTATTTAACAGCTATGTATTGAATACTTTCTCTCTCATTGACTGTGTATGTAGACTATGAACCTCTAGGGACTACTGTTACACTGGATCCGTTGAGCAACAGCACCTGTTTCACCGGAGAGATTATCAACGACATCATTGCTCTGGAGGGTATGGAAGACTTCCTGCTGTTGCTCTGGGATCCCATGGTGGACAGAATCCTGCTGGCCATTGACAGAGCTGTTGTGATCATTGTGGATGATGATGGTGAGTGGTGATGTGGATCGTGCTACAGTAACAAGCTGTGCACAAGGCATAACTGAAGAGGCATATAAGGTCACCATTCAATTGGTTCATGGGATAGTGTGGTTCTATTATTAAGTACCTTACCATGTAGGCGCATACTAGTCATGATCATGGCTGGATTTTGCTGGTCAAATTACTCTGTAATCTACTCACCAACATAATGTGATGGATTGTGGCTAGATGAGCAGTATCTTACGAATTTCAAAATAGAGATGAGGTTTTGATGTAGCATGACTTGATGCATAAGGCAACATCTGGCCTCCCAAGGTGAGGAGGGGTAAAGAAAGCACTTTACCAGTGAAGCAACAGGTGGGATTCGAACCTGGAACTTCTGGTCCACAGTCAAATGCTTTAACCACTTGGCCACACATCATGTGACTGTGCATAGCCTTCCTAGTTGCCACTGCATCAGTTCCATGTGACTCATCCAGACACCAGGTTTGCTTGAATCTCTGCTGTGCTTGCGGGCTATCCTCTCCGACAAGTGTCTCCTGACTGGAAAATTCATACACGTACCTCATTCAGAGGCTGTTGGTAGCAATACAGAGGGAATGTGGCCTCAACAATGGGATGGGTGACCTTTCAACTGATTATGACCACTTAAGGTCACAGGATACTTGTGCGAGCGCCGTGCGAAATGTATTGGAAATGTATACTTAATTTTTCTAACCAAAACTCTCTAGTGTGAAGAGCGTGAACAACTTGATTCTGGTGGTGGAGGTGCGCTGTCACAAGGTGCAGGACATGACGGAAACTTTTATGGATACATTGTATAGTCATGCAAAAACGAGCAGTTCAGTTCACTAAAAAGCCGTATTTACCGCTTTTCTCGAGCGAGACAGCAGATAAATTTGCCAAGGATTATGCTATCAAAAAAGCTTCCATCATGCCCTGCATCTTGTGACAGTGCACCTCCTGCCAGAATCAAGTTGCTCACGCTCTTTGTACTAGAGATTGTTGGTTAGAAAAATTAAGTATTCATTTCCAATACATTTTGCACGGCCCGTGCATGAGTATCCCGTGACCTTAATGTTTGCTTATTGACTTAAAGCAATGGTCATGTACTCCTTACGAACACCAGGCCTGATAAACAAACTAAAAGGACAGGAGATACCCATATAGCTATCCCCAAAAATCCTCTTCTCTCTTTCTCTAGTGGTCACCACTGAGCTGACCCGCCAAAGCTTCCGCCTCCCTGAGAATGATGTAAGGGTCCTTGTTTGTGTGACAAAGGACCTTGAAACAACCAGGAGTTTCAATGTTAGTCTGCAGACTAATGATGGAACAGCATTTGGTAAGTAATTGAGAAACTTTGATTTGTTTAAGTGAACAAGAAATATTACTGAGATGCTTTGTCTTGTAATGAAGTGTGTGTGTCCTGTTGCAATGGTGTTACAGCATTGCTCTACCCTTTGTAGCCGGCTCCGACTTTGTGGGTGGAGAGTTCACTCTCACCCTAGCGGAAGAGCCCAATGCGATTTCCTGTGTAGGGGTTCAAATTCTTGATGACAGGTTATTCGAAGATGTGGAGGACTTTGTTGTCACTTTGCGAATCCCAAGTGACGAGGCTACAGTCCAACCTGGCCCATCCACACAGGCAATGATCCTCATTGATGATCCAGGTATAGATCTCTCTCCCTCAAAGGGACTCAAATATGCAGCCTAGCTGAGTTGTGCATGCATGGTGACCCAGGATTCAGATACTACGTACATCCTTATGAAGTTGATAGTGTCTGTACTGCCATCTGTATCTAGTTTGCACAGTGCAGTATGGCATGTGTGGACATGCCACCCACACCAATACTTTGGTCACAGAGTTTAGAATGCAAAGTGAACATCTGCTGTTACGCAATTTAGACACCAGATGTTTCGATTGTGTTCAAAAGTGCACTATTTTTTACCCTTGCTTACTATACTTGCCCCTTGTCTTATACACTGACCCCTTGTCTACTACACTACTGGCCCCTTGTTACCTACACCAGCCCCTTGTGTACTACCGGTAATTGCATATACTCTCCCATGCAGCACCTGAAGTGCCACACGTAAATGATACCGTTGTTGGTGACCCACTCTTGACAGTGCCCATTCCCAGTATACGTGAACTTGGAATTGGAATTGACAGTGCTTCACTCTGCTTTGAAATTCATGGCAAAAGAGAGAGCTACTTCAACTTAGTGACAGACGAGTGTGTGTCCGTGAATGCACATTACTTTGCCGTGACAGATTACTTAAATGGGATAGACTCCACTTCTGTGAGGGCTGTAGACAATGCTGGACAATGTAAAAATATTTCCGTGAATCTTCAGGGATGCTCTGCTTCTGTTGACGGTGTTACATTGACCACAAACTACCGATCCCGAGGAATATTCGTGAGGCCGTACCCAGATCGCGTCCGAATCAGTGTCCCCAACTGCAACATAACCAGCACCTTGGTCATGTGGATCATCTGCCAGAACAATACCCTCACGGACCCCTTCACTGAAGAGCAGTTTGCTGCAAGAATGATCAAGTTTGTGATTGCTCGTGGCTTGAACCTCAATGAGAGTTCCCACGGTCTTCTTGGTACGTATTTGTGTGTTCTTTTTCTATGCATACCGTTAATATTTACAATATGTATTTGCTATATACAGGAGCAAAGTACCATTCTACTAGCCCCACTAGATTTGCAGTTACTTTATCTTGGATCACATTCGGAGAGCCTCGTTCCCAGGCTTGTAGTATGAGCCTGGGAATGAGGATAATTTGGAGAGGCCCCTATAGACAAGAAGGAAAACCTCACTATTGTTACTCAAGCATCTAGCTAATTAACTGCTATTTTTCTCATGCACAGGCCAATTCTGGAACATTCCAATCCAAGTTTCTGCGTTTGAAGGCACCTTACGTGAAGGAATCGAACCAGAGAACCGCTATGTAATCAACGTCACTCACCCTGATTCAGAAAACTCTCGAGTGTTCACCGGACTATTATATGACATCACCTGGGAGTTTGAAAGGAGTCCCTGTTTTTACGTGGGCAACCAGCAAGGAGGCCCAATCTACGAAGTTGAGGACCCAAACGATTCTGTCATCGAGGGAACATATGAAGATTATCAAGTCGGTAGTGCTTTTCAGACTGAATACACCTTTAGCCATTTTGAGAGCAACAGGTGCACTGTCTAGCCACAAACATTGTACCTTTAACTGTGTTGATAGAACCATCACTGATTAGACTTTTGCTGTGTTATTCAGCATATACCAGTTGCATTTCAGTATAATTATGTAGTACCATGAACATGGCTGTTCTAGAAATTTACCATCTGTTCATCTGGATTAGTGTTACCATGGAAACCAACAGTTAAGGCTTCAAGATGGGAAGTAACTAATCATGCATGGCTAGGGATGAGGCTATTAGGCCGGCACAGTTTCTGGCAGGTAGGTTCACGGAGTTGGCATAATGCGGGAATAAACGGGGGAAATACAGGCATAATTGGGGTTCGAGTTCTGCCACGTGTCACTGGATGGCTTCCAGCGGTGAGGCTGCTAGCAAACGTAGTCTAGATTCTAGTGGTCTAGCTAGTTCTAGTTCTGGGTCTAGCTCTGTGCGGTCAGTACTTTCAATACTAGACCAACTGAAGTCTCCACAGCCTTCAGACTGTAGATTTATGCGCCTCCCGCTGGCATACAGAAGCAATGCTTTGGATCTCAAGTGAGCTAGCTATATCAAGAGCATAATCGGACTTAATCTGGAGCCTCGGGGAATAGCATAACTGGTCAATAAAAAGCACAATAGCCTCATTCCTATGCATGGCTGGTGTAATCACTGAGCTGATCACTTCAAATTAATAGACCTTCTTGCATGTGTGGGAGACATGAACAATTGAACTGACCTTTGAATGCAGTTGTAATTACCTCAGATACCATCTGAACTGAACTAATGCAGATATATAGCTATCAACAGGAGCGCATAATGAGGAAGCGAGCGGAAGGAAGGGAGGAGCGTGAAACGACCACGCAAAAAATTATAAATTAAAAATTTTCCCAGTCCCGTTACTATTTTTAGCTCGCACGTGTACGGAGACTCAAGGATGACGACTACTATATAGAAGACAGAGAAAAGGCCAGTATCAAGACTCCAATGGTAGCGAGGCAGGGGAATGACATACTGGTAGTGACAGACCTCGACAAAGTGCTGTATGACGATGCAGTCGATCGAGCCGCTCCACACAGTCAAGCGGGCGTCTCGACTAGTGGAAAGAACCGCCCCGCCCCTTCTGCTTTTCTGGAGTTCACGACTGCTGGGAAACATCCCGCGACACTTACGGACACTATCTTCTCTTTCTTCTCTCTCTCCCATCGAGATTTGGCCCGTCACTGTAGTCAGTCAATGGCATCACAGAAAAACAACGATACACGTGCGAGCTAAAAGGGACTACCCGTGGGAAAGTTTTCAATTTTTAATCTTTTGCGTGGTCGTTTCACGCTCCTCCCTTCCTTCCGCTCGCTTCCTCCTCATGCGCTCCCACTATCAACCATCTGAACTGAACTGAACTTTGAACTGCAAATGTAGCTATACCAACTAAACAGTAGCTACTGGGAAATTAGCTACACTCAATTATTGATTCTTGGATACAGCCCACGCAGGTGTATTTTGCTTCATGGAATCCCGGGATGTTGCTAGAGATAGTGGATAGGAACTTGAGCTTCAGAAATCAGAAAGAGCAGGCCTGTTTATAACATGACCTTGTTCTTGATATACCAATGATGCATCGAAACAGCCGTGTTAGTCTGCATGCGGGATGCATGTAGCAGCAATTGGTAAAGCCAACTGCAGCTTGACCTGGCCCATCCACGCAAGCTATGATCTGATGCAGGTACATATCTCTCTCCCCACATAGCTAGGGCCTCAAATATATGCAGCCTAGCTAAGGTGGTGATCATATGATGCATGAGTCTTGGTGACCTCTATAGTACACAATCATGTCACTTTGAAGTTGACACTAAATATTATTTTTGGGCACAGTTTAGCTAGAATGAGGAAGTGCACATCTGCTCTTACTCAACATAAATTAATCCATCTACAGCATCTTACCAAGAAATATGCATATGCACCCCCATGAACTTTTAAATGGGGTCATAGTTTAGATTGCAGTAGTGAACATCTGCTCTTAATCAGTTTATATCAGTTTATATTAGGCATCAGAGACACATAGCTACAGTAGCCATCTGGTTACAACAGCCTTATCTCAGACACCTTGCAAAACCAACACTGGCCAAATTAGACAAGAAATTAAAGCAAGAATGAAAGCTACACAAATATTTTATCAGAGTGATGGCCTGTCATAACTACCTCACGTCTCAAATCAGCAAAGAAACAAGCAGAAAATAATGCATAGCTAACAAATCTTAAGTCCATTCCATGGCCATTCATATCATGTAGAAGTTAGGGATGGGATGGGGCTGAAGATCTGTAGCTAATGAGTTGGTGCTTGAAAAAGGTCCTTTTTTTCCCCGTTAGCAACCAATATTTCAATCTATGATGTGGAGCCCGGATCCAAACGATTCTGTCATGGAGGAAACAAGAAGTTGGTATAGATAGTGACTGATTAGCTATAAGCTATTTTGAGTGCAACAGGTGCACAAACTCTGTCCCTTTAGCTGTGTCACTGATTAGACATTTGCTTGAGCATGCATATGCAAGTTACAACATTTCCATATAGTACTATGAACATGACTGTTCTAGAACTTGTTCATTATCACCATCTGGATTAGTGTTACCATGGAAACCAATAACCAAACCCCAATGTGGTACATGTAGCTATATATACTAGGAGAGACTCTGTGGGTCCTGCTAAGTTGTAGTCTATCTAGCTAGGTGTCTTTGGCTGAGTGACTGAGCTAGCTAGCTATCTTGGGGAGTTGGGTCATGTCTGTTGACTGGACAGACGGCTCTGTCATTCTAAGGCTGTCACTACAATTAGCTACCGGTATGCATATAGTGGTGAGCGATTATTAGCAGGCCCAGCTCTGGTGGAAAGTAGCAACTTCAAAGTTTTGATTTGTATCTGTGTAGCTACAATGTATCTAGTTGATGCATGGATAATACAGCTAGCTTTTATCCATGGTTGATGGGGACGCCATCTGGGAACAGTAGCTGAGGCTGACGCACGGTTATCCATGGGAGGTCACAATCGGGGCTGAAGCGGACGCTATCGGGGGGCAGCAGCTGCGTCGGATTCAGCTGCTGCTCCCCGATTGCGTCTAGTCTCGTTCCCAGACCCAAACAACCCCAGCGAAGATCGCTTGCAAGCGATCTTCGCTGGGGTTGTTTGGGTCTGGGAAGGAGACTAGATTGCGTCCGCTTCAGCTGCAGCTAGCAGTGCTGCTCACCGATTGCGTCCGCTTCCACTGCTGCTCCCCGATCGTGTCCGCTTCTTGTGTGCGCTTCAGTTGTTGCTCTCCGGTTGAGTCCGTTTGCAGCCCCAACCGTTCTGGAAGGCTCCAGCCCCTGTCCAGCGCGTTCTCGATCGGGAGGTTGCATCGAAGGTCGCGCGTCACCAGTGTAGTCCTGCCCCCCGAACACCCCACTTCCGTTGCGCACATTAATACAGACCAGCGCAAACTAGCTTCGTTCCCAGGCCCCGCCCAGCTTTTCGTCGCTTGCAGTACGGAAAAGCGGGGGGAGCCCGGTATGTTTCCTCACGTGAGCATTACGGTGATCGACAAACGGCCAAAATTTTCGGAACGAAAAAGCGAAGTTACCGACTACACGTTCAACGCTTGGTGTGTATGTGACAGTCGCCCCCCGCTAGCTAGATAGATACGTGTGGTAAGTTACCTTGTACCTTTGCTCTTCTTGCTGTTCTGAGCCCCAGTTCGCCCACGTTCAATTAAGTCCTTTCTACCACCTTTCTACCATCACTTTCGTGCAACCGCGCGCGGGCCTGGGAACGAGGCTATCACAAACCTAGATGCTACTGTAAATCCTCGTAGACTTCCGCATACTCAAGAATGGGGATTTTTCGAGCTCCTATCAAAGTGTACTTTGCCGCCTCTTAGTATAACACCGCACAAATTACGCGCTTCTTGCAGTTGCAGTCAAGCACCGACTACAGTCGAGTACCTCCGAGACCGCTTCTCCGGCGATGTCGCGTCTGGGAGTCAACGAAACTGTGATCGTACTGGTGATTCTCGCAGCTGCAGTGTATCGAGGTGAGCTTTGAGTAACTTTCCAATTCATTCCTTCTGTGCACGCGTGGAGGTTATAGCTAACCCAGCCGCGTTGCCGTTTCCACCATGCCAGCATTTGACTTTGCAGTCGTGACAATAGCTGGGTGCGAACGTAGTTGCAGGGAATCTGCATGCAAACAAGGTGCGTGCACGGCTGCTAAGATGAAGCGCGCGGGCAATGCGTGTTTCCATGCAGCCATCGCTGTTGCAGCTGCGCATGCAGAACGCGTTCTGCAACAGCGTGGTGCGTGCAGAACGTGCGTTTTGCAACAGCAAGGTGCGTGGCTGCTAAGATGAAGCGCGCGGGCAATGCGTATTTCCACGCAGCCATCGCTGTTGCAGAACGCGCAAAGCCTTTCGAAGCCACCGCTCATGTCGAGCCGCTGACGCCCTTGGTTCTACGTAGCGATTCGTAGATGGCATAATAGGCTGAGAAACTGTAAGTGGAGCAAGCCATGGCATACTAGGTTACGATGTACAATTCGATAAACGTTTTTGCTGGTAACTTTGCCGCTTTATATCTCGGAAACTATAACAGATATCAATCCGAAACAAGTTGCATTCCAACATTCCAACAACACATGAAAGAAGTATGAACACCTGGAACAGGAAAGTAAAATGCCTCAAGGCATTTGGACCTAGGCAATTAGACTCACTGTTCAAGCGCTTTTGCGCCAAATTGCTGAGAGACAGACGGTAGCCCAACGCTCAAAAATTCTCCAGCACTAGTACACAGTACTTGCTAGGTCGTGACGAAGAGATATTCGGCGATCTGTGTCTACTTTTAGCTACATGTACAAAAACTTACCGGTTCAGCCAAGATGAGCATTCTGTAGGCATGCATAGCCTCCGTTTTATGCCCCAATTTCGTGATATCGCTTCGTGCCGCCCTGCAAAATACATCAGGCTACACGTGCAGCAAGTCAAAATTCATGAGAAACAATTTCCCTTCGTTATATTTGGCGCAAGGTATGAAATACTGTAAGGTCTCATTAGTCTGTTGTTAATTGGATTTGTACCGCGTTTACATGTACCGCTTCCGCTATGAATAACATTATCTGGTTGTTTTATGTAAACAAACTGACAGCTGCCTCCTAATTGTTCATCGTAACCTTAAATAACCGGTTATACACAGTGGCGGATCTAGGAATTTGGAAAGGGGGGTTCAGTGGGTAATATATAATGTAGTGAACGGAGGCGCGAAGCGCTGATCTCTGTTCCGCGCGAAGCGCTAAAAAAATTTTCGCGGTCATTTTTCGTTGCCTGCATGGGCTGTCGTAGCACCTTCGTGCTTTGCACTGCACTGCCACTGCTCTCTGGTTTCCGTGCAATCCGTGACCGGCTACATGACTCTCGCAATGCGCTCTTGCTCTCGACGTGCATGGATTAACTTAATTCCGTTCCAATTAAGTGTACAAAAAAATGTTTAAATGTTTACCTCTGGCCTACGTACATGTAGTACATAGACGGTACGGTAGCTACTAAGTGAGTTGCCAAGTTTATTAAACTAGCTGGAAGTCAGAACCGAAGCAAATCTAGGCCTAGTCAAACCTCTGAAGATCAGATATGTGAGTGTGCAACTGTGCATCAGCGCTAGCCTAGCCCTGGTTGTTGTTGCTGCATGCCACTGCTGCATCGCCAAATGTAGTCTCGCAAGCCAGCCTCTTTTTCTACGAGGGGGCGCGCGCGGAGGGGGGAGGGAAAAAGAGTCTGGTGACTTAAACCAACATTTCGTTTTCTCTGCCGGAATGTGGGTAGAGCCAATGAGATTGCAGCAGTCACATGATTTTCATAGCGTAATTCAGAGAGACAGTGCGTGCGATTGCCATCGCTGCAAAGCGCAACTAGGCTATCCAAGGTTGTGCCCCAAGCAAGAATTAGCAGTGAAGAACTCCTTCAGCGGACGGGATGTACTCGTGAGTCTTCTAACCGGCACTGGAAAATCGCCTTGTTTTTTTTTTTTTTTTTTTTGTTTATAAAAGTTTATGCAATAAGTGCATAGGATACACAATAGCAAGTGAAAGCTAATATAAAGTGTACCCAGAAGATAAGATTATTACAGTACAAGTTTGCTCTTAAATAAAAACAATGATTGAGCTGATACAGTAGACCAGGGCAGGGAATTCCACATGGATATAGCATGAGGTACAAAAGAGTACTGGAAAGAGTTAGTGTAAGCATGAGGTTGATGGAATTGGAGAGGGTGGCTTGTACGCTGACTATAGTTTGCTCGGGGGACCAAAATACCAGAAGGGAAGGAACACAAATTATAAACAATTTTGTATAACGTACACAGTTTTAGGTGTAACCGGCGGGTAGCTAGGGAGGGAATACCTGTCAGCTCGAGGAGCTCCTGATAGCCCAGATCCCATCTTCTGGTTGCAATTTTGTTACTACGTATTATACTGCTGAAGCTTTTCCCTGGCTCACCTTCCAACGGTTACTACTCTCCAGAGCTTCGCGAGCCTCCTTCAACTCGCTTCGCAGTCGCACATTTGAAAGTTGTTGGCGATAATTGGATAGCTATCATGTGACTTTTTCATTTGCTACAGTTGATTGCATTCCACTGGGTAACGAAATGTTGGCTTAAGTCACCAGACTCTTTTTCCCTCCCCCCTCCGCGCGCGCCCCCTCGTAGAAAAAGAGGCTGGCTTGCGAGACTACGCCAAATGGGGGTGCATTTGCACCCCCTTACCCCCCCCCCCCCCCCCCCCCCCCCCCCCCAAATCCGCCACTGTTTGTACATGTAGCCTTTTCTTACAGTTTCTGTTCCCCCTATAGGCCTATTAAGCTATAGCTACTCACTTGGGGGAAAAAAAAACTGGAGTGCAGCACAGGGAGCTCCAATTCTGTGTTATCCACAATGGTGGTACGACGGACTCTTTCTCAAAGTATCATTCAAGTGAACCGAGAGGTGTGGAACAGCACAATTTTTTTTAACAGCAGGCACATGCGAGCTTAGCCTCGCCTGGGGACAAGGCTAATGTGAGCTGAACTAGCACTTGGTCTTCACGCTGCAGGCACAATAAATTGATTTGTGCGATGCGTATAGGCGAAGAAAATGGCATAGAAAGCGGTGGGGTTCTCAGTGCGAACACCGTCGTAAGGAAGTCACTCAATTTGAACTAGTACGTCTGAAAGCTCAATGCAAAGTCATATAATGACGTTGACAACAAATTTTGGAGGGAATGAAATGTGATGATGCACTTGACTTGTCCAAGTGACATAGCTATTTAGCCATATAGCTAGCTACAAGTACGACGACTAGGTGGTATTGTTTATTAATTAAGTTAACCCCTTCCCACCCACAGCATTTTCAGAGGTCATTTTTAGCCTCTAGAGCCTATAATTTAGGCCTCGGCCTGTTGGGCTCAAAACTGTTCCCAGAGGTAATTTTAGCCAACCTAAGAAGAGATACCGGTATGTGACTCAAACCACACCGACCAATAAACAATCTTTAAATCAATGCTCTCAGAAAATGCCAACCAGGGTAGCTGAAAAACGGACCTTGAATGCTGGAAATGGAGGTCCTACAAGATGAGATGAGACAGCTTGCTACAGTCATGTTAGCTTTCACGCTGAGGATGAACCCACCCAGCTACCTTCCCCCATGTCCCTCCGAAGGTAGTGTGAAGCTGAAAGTCTCACTAGTGACATCATCGGGCTGGTTCTTCTCCCCTACTTTACCTCATACTCTGTGATAGAACTGGGAGGATGTACTGAGTGGATATAATAGATAAATCCCTTTACTTCATGTTCCCCTCAGGCACTGCACAGATCCCGTGCTATGACAATACTACAGCTAACTGTGGAGGGGATGTGGTGACTGGTGTGGCCACTCCCCAGGACTGCTGCCTTGGAAACGGCTTCTGGTTTCGGATCTCTGGGCAGTGTGTGCAGTGCATTGGTATATATCACTGTAAAAAGTAATCGGTTGTTTTAACCACAGAGTGGTTCATTAGTTGCAGAGAATCTGGAGACTGTGGTTACGGGGGGGGTTTACTCAAGTTGGGCTTATAGAGTTATAATTGCATAAGACAGCCTGCAAAGGCAACTGGCCCAGATCATCTCACTGACAATCTTGGGAACATCTGCAAGGTCACTACAACTGGTTCATGCCCTTGATGGTGGCAGGTCCATCACAGATGACTATTGTGGTTGTAGATAATCTGGGCCAGCTTCCTCTCAAGTTGCCTTATGCAAATAGTCTCTGAACCCCTTCTTCTACAGCTTGTATAACTATATATATAGTTATACTTATACTATATATATAGTTATACTGTGATCATGATAATATTATGGCTAGAAAAACTTCGGCATGAATTAAATGTGTGTTTCCAGTATCACACACAGGGAAGGAGGGTCGGTGATCATGACTCCTGTCACATTTTCATTTTCTGATGCAATGTGCAAGTATGATATCTCAAGTGGGAATAAATGAAGACATCTCAACTGCACGCAAACATCACTGTTGATGTTGTTTTGGCCATATTTGAATGCCCTGCTGTCTTCCAGCATCTAAAGCAGCAGCAATCTCACTTTCTCTGTAGAACTGTTACCTTTGGACGCGCTAGGTATCCACTATTTTTGCAATACCATTACGACACATTACTGTGCTGCAATAGTTTTGGCTCTGCACGAATTCCTGCAGAGAACGCCTACCTCAGTGTTCATAATCTGTCAAGCCACCAGGTGAAATTTCCCACCAAATTTCCAGCTAGCTACACAGTAATCTACAGAGCAGGTTAGATGTGACATACATTGTTATACTGTAATTTGCAATGTTCACTGATGATTCTTTGCGCTGCAACAAAGTCAATATTTCAAGAGCACTTCAGCTATTGTATTTCCGCGATAAAATGCTGCCCTTGGATAATAGCTGCACCTCCAGAAGCCCGGCAGAAGGGCTGAACGAAATAAATGCCGCCCTTGTTTAGTAGCCGTGGCTATACACGTGCTAGGCACAAGGTGCTAGTATTCGAATAGCTCGTGAGCAACCTCGTGTGGATGGCTGGGCAAGCGATTGAGAAGGGCTTTGTCTAGTGCTCAATGAAGGAAACGACCGTGACTGCTTTGCTGTGAGCATGAAGAGATGAGAATAGAATGTTAGTCATGTACCCCGAGAGCTGTCTTGGAACGTTTATAACGTGTGACTGGCATTTTGCTGTGAGCACAAAGAGATTGTTGGTCATGTACTCTGAGCTGTTGAAACATTTATGATGTGTGACTGGAGAAGTCAGGACGTCGACAATTATAATGGTACTACATGGGGCTGCAGCAAAACTTCAACCTTCTTTGTGAACGTTTCTTCACTACAAACAGTACATACGCGGCATTCCCCAATCCATTTCCTTGCTTCCTGGTTCACGCTGAATAAAATTCCTTCCTTGCATGGTGGCTGCCAGTAGCCACCATAAATCGTGTATAGTGACCGCGGCGTTTGATCGTGGAAATATGCCAAACTCAGCTTGCAGCTCAAATTTGAGTATACTGTTATTGCCCCCTAGAACTATCCCAATCTATAGCCACACCTCTGTGTCACTATTGGACACACCCAGCGGAGGTTTTATGGCTTCTTGAATAAGCCATATTTCAATGAATGATCTGGGTATAGTTGGCAAACCGATTCTGATTGAGCTAGCAGCATCAGCGGGAAGCGAATAACTTTTCACCACGCAGGAAATTCCGAATTTTGATGCTTCCATTCACCGGACTGACAAAAGTGCAATCCCCTAGAGATGGAAAATTGTTATAGCTACACTAGCTTACCAAGTCTCTAATGTACAGTCATTTGAATTCCACAGAAGAGCAGCTTGAGGGTTTCACACAAACGACAACCATCACACGGTTTGTCGCTGAGCATACCGATGAAAATTGAACGCGTTGAAATGCGTCACTTTGCTCCTCTAGCTTCTTCCAAGAATGCCATGCTGCTGCAGCTGCACCATATGCTGACTGGCAGACTTAGACTGCTGAGTGTAGCTGTACTTGTAAGTGGCGGTGTACTTGTAAGAACCATGCTTGCCTCCAGCCACACTTTGAACTGCCTTCTTCATGTATATGCCTAATACCCGTAGTTTGCTGCCACATAGCTAAGTTGAAAGATACCAGAGTAGTCTCTCAAGTACTTTTTATCTGTAGGGGGGTTGTGTAACTACTGAATGCTTTTATACATCTGCATACGTTACAAGAGCGCATGATGACATCATTGTTTTTTCACGGCGGAGAAAAAACAATGATGTCATCATGCGCTCTTGATGTTATGATGACCCTTGACAAGATAGAATGTATGTTGATCTTCACTCAGTTCATGGCTTTGAAAGGACTGTGGTGTCAGTGGATGAAGGAAGTCAGCCGGTGATTCTTGTGGTTAGGATGGACATCAAGGGAAATACAATGGATGAAGATCCACAATTTCGAGTTACCGATATTGACCTCACACTCAGGTGTCAGGATGACACTACCGGTAATATAAGTGATGAGATTACCAGAGCTAATCTGTATAATGTATGGAGAGCAACAGTGGAATATGGGCTGTATTACACTCCCGTATTCCACTCTTCCTGAGGGTATGAAGTTCACACTGGTCGTGTTTTCATGTACCATAGTGCATGGGCATTTGAAAGGCACCGCCACAGTGGACAAATCCCATGTACACTAAGCGGTGCCTTTGAAGCCAGGATACATCCATGTACCCTAGGGTACATGGGGGACGCGGAATACGGAATAGCGGAATAAGGAATAACTTTTTATTGACAGGAAATGAAATTTTGAAAATATGCTTTGTTCTTTGCCGACACGGCACGTGTACTATCATTATACATGATCGAGGGAGCTGCGCTGCGAGATCGAGCCACTGCTAGCTGTATCTGGACGTACAGAGGAGCTGCGAATACCGGGTAAGCCGTGAGATGGTGACTGCACTAAAAAAAGCGACCGTGGGCTGACGACGCAGTGACGAGGTTATTCGTCTTGGCAGTAATTTGCTTCCACAGCATGTGCGCCGATGTCGCGAGGACAAAGATCCTTCGATCTATATTGAAAGCCTGGCTTTCCAGGATGGCAGAGTCAAACCTTTGTAGCGTTGCACAAACGGCACGAAGTTACTGAGCCTGCTCAGGCACGGCACTTCTCAAACCTCAACTTTTATAGGGCAACCATCTCGGCGTCTCCCACACGGCTTACCCGGTATTCGCAGCTCCTCTGTAAGTCCAGATACAGCTAGCAATGGCTCGATCTCGCAGCGCAGCTCCCGGATCCCTCGATCATGATACATGTAGTACAACGTGCCGTGTGGGCAAAGAACAAAGCATATTTTCAAAATTTCATTTCCGGTCAATGAAAAGTTACCGGGGCCCGGGGTATTCGTTACTACTAGAGTAGTATTCCGCTATTCCGCTATTCCGTATTCCGCGTTTTACAGCGTCCCGGTACATGGGGGCTCCATGGCAACTGTGGTTTTCTTGTGAAAACATTATTGACACTATGGTACAAGTCAGCTGTACTCGCTAGGGTGTATGGGATTTGTACCCTTCGTGCAGTTTTATGTATTCCCTCGGGCTGTACCCTTGGGAATACATAAAACTGCACTCAGGGTACAAATCCCATTTCACCCTAGCAAGCCATGGTACAACTATTAGCTACATGTAATGTAACGCTGGAACCAGCAGGTACCGGTGCCAGACTCAGATATATATTTCATCGTCAAAGGAGTTCTGTGCTGGTAAGCCACTCAAAGACGGTCCTAAAACGGCAGTGTCTTGTTGGTGTTCAAGCAAGAACGAGCGTTGCTACTACTAAAGCGACGAGTACTGGCACCTTAGCGTCGGGGCTGGCAACTGCAATAGCTGTAGGATAAATACATTATTTACCGTGTACTGGGAAACAATATACATTTACTAAGGGAATGCAGAACATTGTGGGGCGAGCCTGAGCGAGTAGCTACATGCAGGTGCTGAATGTGCATGGAGCAGTTGCATGTGCATGTCATCCCCAATTGCGTCCGCTTCACCTACAGCTCCCCGATTGCAACTGCTGCTCCCAGATTACGTCCGATTCAACTGCAGCGCGGCCGCTTCGACTGCTGCTCCCCGCCTGCTGTTCTGGAAGATTCCAGCCCATGCTCGAGCGCTCGAACATTCTTCGCAGAGTTCGAGGTTCGGTAAATTGAAGTACGAAGGTCGCGCGTCACTAGTCTAGTCCCGCCCCTCGAACATCCCACTTCCGTTACACACAGACACACGGTTAAAATCTTAATATATTGATATATATACTAGGAGAATGCTAAAGCATTGTGGGGCGAGCCTGCGCAGTTGTTCCGTAGATTGCATATATAGCTAGTGGATGATGTTAACCAATCACTTATCTTGGTAGGTGAGTGACGTTAAAATATTTGAGAATAAAGGTGAAGGCAGTGGTGTGAATTCATGAGAAGAGGGTACCGATGGTGTGGGCGTAGGGCAGATAGGAGACAGAGGGGGTGGTGTGCTAGACGTGCAAAAGTTTACTGCGCAAGCGTTGGCAATTTCGATTTCCCTTGGTCCCAGGCCATATTGACTTGGGAACGAGGGCTGGCGAGGTTAGGAATGTAAAACACGCAATTATTTCCGTTCAAGCGCAGCACATAGGCTGGTCGTATACACTGACGGTCCAATACAAAAATCACTCGAATCCTCACTACTGTGGGGCTCGCTCAAGCTCGCCCCAATCATATATTGAAAATTCGATTTAACTCATCTATGTGGGGCTCGCTCAGGCTCACCCCAATTACATGGAGCTGTGACCAGGTATCAATATATTAAGATTTCGAGGGGCAACCGCACTCCTGGTAGCCGTTGCAACGCCGGGGCGACTCGCCGTAGAAAGCTAAGTATCGCAATTAGTTCCAATTAACGCACATGCCACGTGGCAACCAGAGTCAACCATGCTCAGTCGATCGCTAGCAATGGCGACCAAAGGGAAGACACGAAATATAACAGCACTTGGGCCCTGTACTGGGCAACCAACGTCGAAGAGCGATCGAGCAATGGCGGCCACGGCACGACAAAAGCGCTTGTATCTCCACCACCAAGGTGACTTTCAGCACAATTATATGCATGATAGCGATCACGACGGTGTAGTCAGAATCTCTGTAGACCTTTCCTGCGAGCTATATGAGGTTTGATTAATTATTTACGCGGCGTAATTTTTCCGCTACCAGGAGTGTAATAACGTGTGTGTGTGTGTGTGTGTGTGTGTGTGTGTGTGAGTGACAGAAGTGGGACGTTCGTGTGGCGGGACTAGACTGGTGACGCACGAACGAAGAAAGTTCGACAACATTGGGCATGGGCTGGAATCTTCCAGAACAGGTGAGGCTACAAGCGGATGCTATCGGGGAGCAGCAGTCGAAGCGGACGCAAACGGAGAGCTGCAGTTGAAGCGGACGCAATCGAGGAGCAGCAGTTGAATCGGACGCAATCGGGGAGGAGCAGCCAAATCGGGGAGCTGTTGAAATCGGGGACTGAGAGCAGCTGAAGTGGACACAAGCGGCAAGCAGCTCCTGAAGCGGACGGAAACGGGGAACAGCAGTTTGATGCAATCGGGGAGCAGCAGTCTGCACAGAGAGCTGTTCAGCGCCGGAATAGTCACGTAGGCACGTAGGCGAACGAGGGCAAGCGAGCGAAGCTACTTGTAGTTATGAAGTAGCATTCATAATTTGACAAAGTCTATTGTTAGTTTAAAAATTAACCAAAATTGCAGGTGCCAAGTTTATTGTTGTATGTTTTCTCTAATACAGAATCGAATGACTACAGTGTTGTGCCCTGTGGTGAACCCATTGTGTTAATGCCTGCACAGCCGACCTCAGAAGTAGACGTCACCGGTACTTCAGATAGAGTGTTGGAAAGCACTGAAGTCCTATTGTTGAGACTAGAACCTGCTACAGTTACACAGGTAGCAGTTGATGCCGCAGAAAATATTTTCTTCCAGAATGCAGTCATTGAAATTCTTGATACTACAGGTAATAATTAATTAGTATGAAAAAGCACACAGATGCAATTAGTATTACTGTAGTCTCACAAAAGAATGCCCACCCTTGAAAGAGCGCCCACTCCTCACGTTTGGCTCAATTTCGTCAAAGATTACTCGAATGACCGCCCACCCTTGTGCTAGCGTCGTCCAGCGTGAGGAGTGCATTCGTGCTGATTTGAAAAATGCTACCTAAAGAACAAGATGACAGTGCTAGTGACTCCAGCGATGTAGATGTGCTGGGAGCTGGCTCAGATACACATACGCTTGGTGCTACGTAAATGATGATGGGTGCTCTTTCGGGGTTGATTGCAGAAACACTCGAAAGAGCACCCACCCAGCGTTCTTTTGCTAGACTACAGTAGTACCATATAGTGATATTGCTCCTCGAATCAACTATCGGGGATCGAATAATTGCCAATTATTGTGGGTTGAATAATTGTCGATTATCCGATTATTGGGTGGAGAAATATGTTGTATGTACTGTTACTTGTTATATACGTATGGATTGCTGCAAATTTGAAGTGCTGAACTGCATATGACCATTTTATGTTCGCTTTATTGTGTTCACTAACATACCCATAAACAGGTTTCAAGTTATAGTTAGACTATGGCCTTGAGTGGTTTATGGGAAATAACCACGAGAGGCTGTTTATTTAGACCACGAGGCGCAGCCGAGTGGTCTAAATGAACAGCCTCCAGTGGTTATTTCCCATAAACCACGAAAGGGCATAGTCTAACTGGCTTAGACTATAGCTACCTGAATTAGAGATCCTTGCACGCTCCAACACTCCAGAATGCGCTGAGCCATGGTCTAATTTCCATAAACGCTGAGTCATCATGCTCCAATTTCTATAAACCCACAGCTGTTGCACGGATGCATGGCTTCGGAATATAAACCACAGGCGGTGCCTTTGATTTGTATGGCTGCTATAGTCTAATAATTGATATCTCGATTTTACCTCCAATATATTGCTCTACATTGATCGATTATTTATATATTGGTTATTGATTATTCCACAATGCAATGATTAATATATATTCTCTAGCACACAGCTAGAAACATGGGGTAAACTGTAGCAGCAAGATGGATCCCTTGCAGTGAGAGGGATCGTAACGTTCATCTAAAGCCAAAGCATGCACCTCTGAAGCGAAATAGGTAAACAGAAGTTACGCACAGCACAAGTATTGTAGCAGACTATTACTCATGCATAACTTCCATTCATCTCTTTCGCTTCAGAGGTACTTTGGAGTTTAGGTGAAGGATCCCTCTCACTGTTTGCGCTTGACATTGTAGCCACTGCACAACCAGAGATGAATCTTGATCATGTGCATTTTTATGGCAACCATGTGTGTATTCCATGTAGCGCCGGTTGTTCGTGCACTTTAGTGGGTGTAAGTACTCATACTAGCAACGCATATATAGTGCTCACATGTTGGGAAAGCCCCAAGTCCTCAATTAGCAACTTTTATGGAGGCAGCACTATCGTGACTACATAAGTAAATGTAGCAAATGTTTTTAACATAGCATGGAATGTACACTGGACCAGACTGAATTATTGAACAGATACACGCAATATATACACTACTCAATTAAACACAAACAGAAATAGAGATACTAAGAACAATTTTAGATTTCTACATGGGACTGCTTTATCGAGTGGGGGAGGGGGGGGGGGGGGGGGGGGGGGGGGGCTTCAAAGCTTCCTCTCATAAAGTGGATTGATAATGTTTTAGGATGATTATACATTTCTTTTTCAGCTTTGAGATTTGGGTTTGAAGAGGAAGATTATTCAGGAAACGAAGGTCCAGATCGACGATCACCACTACCAAATGCGCCGTGTACTGTGACTATTAGACTTCAGGGTGTTGCAATTGATAACGACCTAACATTTGTACTCATCCCTCGAACCAACGAAGAAAATGACAATGGTCCACCCCCCACAGCAACAGTAGCAAACAACAGTGCTTCAAGTGAGAATATGTGACTACATTTATAGCATGCAACTTATCTGTATATATGTACGTAGGGTCACTCGCCCCTCTAATCTCAGAGTTAAGCCTATTTCCCCCAGCTGAGTGCATAATAAGCATCTAGCTAAGTACTTCAGTATATACACACATAGGTATACTAGTTTCTCCTACACTCTCATATAGCTGGTTCCGTCATGGTTCCAAGCTACCCAGCTAGTTTAGCTCGATCTTCTGCATTTTATTTCAGACAGAACAGGTTATGAATTTGGTGGGGACGCAGAGGTCGAAATAACATGCGGTCATCGATCAATTTCCTAGCTAAAATGACTGCACACTAATACACTTGTTCGGTAGGCGTGACCAATCAACATGCATGAATACAATCATCTAAGTGCATGACCCAAATGACTGTACCTGGTTCGAATCAGCCTCATTTCTTTTTTCTCTCTTTCTTTATGCATGAGTTCTAGTCAACTAAATTCTTTTTTTCCCCAAATGCACATTTACACACAACCAACATGGATTTGAATCTAGCTTGGAGAACACACTTTCATGCTCTTGTGATTTATTTTTGGTGATGGGCGCGGGCATGACCTAACAAATGTCCAATCAAAATGTAAAGTGCTAGGACATTTGACCGCTCAACATGTAATCCTTATTTCGACCTCTGGGGACGCATGCCTGTGCTGTCCTGCCCCCCCCCCCCAACTTCATTATGCCAAAGCCCTTTGTGAAGAGAAAGACAGCTGCAGCCTGGTATCCACTGCTTGCACTGCCTGCCTGAATACCAGGAATCCTTGAACTACCCAAACTGTTGATGAACCACAGGTACACTCCCATTTGTCATTAAACTGCATGGGAATGATCATGATTAAATTAGGCTAGTTGTTGAGTCTTTTAACAGAGCAAGTCATATGCACTAACGATTACATGTTACCCATGTTGTCTTTCTCCTCCTTCATGGCCTTGGCAGGAAGCCATTACGTATACCATGCATACACTACATGTATAGTATACATACACCTGCATATACATATGCATATACATACCGTATAGCGGGTTTCTTTCGCGGGTGAAAACGTTCGCGAATTTCGCGTTTCTGTGGTGATTCGCGAAAGTTTTATTAGCGAAAACCAACCTGGATCACTGCAACATGCCGAGTACTAGCTTATGACGCCCTGTTCACTTTTTTTCAGCGCTCTGACTCCGTTTTTGGTCCAGCATCCGGGCTGTCAAAATACTTCAGGTACTACAGATGCAGGGGGGACGAATCCTACGCAAACGGGCGTCGTATACGACTACTTCACTCTCAAACAGAAGGTGCAGGTAGCAAAACAAGATGCCAAACATGGCGTGACGGCTTCCGTTCGCTATGGACTCCACCGCGTAGCTCTGTAACTCGCTCGCACTTGCGGCGTGCTTACCATTTTAATTTCAGACCACAGAGTCACATTCCGGATACGATGAGCGTTAGTGGGTATGGCGAACTGTGTTACGGCAATCCGCGAAAGTTTTCACCGCGAAAATCCCATTTTCAAGCAATTTGCGAAAGTTTTCTCCCGCGAAAGAAACCAGCTATACGGTACACACCGTACAATTGGTGTCTATACTGCCAGCTATAATCTCCACACTCAGTTCCTATGAAACAAAACACATCACTCATTATGGTATACTTCTAATGCCAGTATGACACTGGAGGCTGTGAAGTAATCCAGAAACCACACAAAGCACGGAAACAATTTTCACCGTCAATTTCAGTCGTCAGGAAGGGCTTTTGTGGCAACTCCACACTTTCCACTGCTCTGCTACTGCTTCTCACCTCTTTAACATCTTAATCAGTGTTGTACACTGTGTGGTGATTGTCAGTGGAGGAGGGCTATATACAGCCCCCTGTAGCCTAAAATGGTTTGCATTTGCGGAACCGTTTCCATCGCTGCCAGATTTATTCGACAAACACAAACCTGGAAGACCAAAACGCAGATCCAGAAGCCCTAAACGAGGCTCCGGAAGATCTGTTAGTGAAGCTGTACCAGTTTTCGGAAACTTAAGTGCATACAAAGCCAGTGCTCTTTGGAAGATGCTGCCCGATTCTCGGAAGTAGCCTTCTGATTTGGAGTGAAGCTGCAACCACAAACACATGTCAAAAAAGGATTCCAAATACCGTCATCAATTCTAAAACTATGTACCGTATTTGTGTACCCTCTCACTGAATCCATGTGGCTACTGCATATAATCTTTGCAGCCTTTGTTCGAAATTGCTACAGAAGGTAGCAGCAAAGGCAGAGATGGCCGTATACCTTATGCTGAGAATGACGATCCAGCAGGATCAGGGCAATAATTTATTCATGACTATTCATCAAAATTCACATACCGTAAATATTTCCTACAACACAATCATGACAACTAGACTTGTCCCTGATGAACATTTATTTTCAATAGTATGCACTTGTCTCTCCATGCAGGGAAGGACTTCAATGAGACCCCACCATTTGAGGTTACAATGAGAGCAGGAACTGAAGTGGTGACAGCTTCCATTCCAATTGTTAATGATGAGATAAATGAAGCAGCAGAAGATTTTGTTGTAGTTTTGGGGGTCACCAATGACACCACCAATCGTGTGGAGTACACCATTCAAACTACTGTGTGTAGGATTCCTGCAAGTGATCGTAAGTGCCACTTTATAGGGCTAATTATTGCAATTGCTGACTCAACACCACTTTCATGCAGTCTTCAGACCGTAGGTAGCCATTTCAACTGGCCTTGTAAGACATGCACATGCAAGCAACAGTAACGTATTAACTACAGCACCCATAATTTTATTCAGCCACACATTAGAGTTGTTGAGTGGAGCCTAGGAACAAGGCTAGTGCAATACCTTATTCAAATTGCAAGTGCCTGCACAGCTACGAGAATTCCTGCATTACGTTACCAGCAGTGATTGTCTATGGAAGTAGCAAATAACTGACTGAGAGGTTGAGTATTACTGTTAAAGCGACAACAAGTAAGTTGGTTGCAAACGTTATTGTGTCTCATCCTCAATTGTCAGTTTATTACATTCTCCTGGTGATCTATCAAATCCTGTGACATTCAAAATTCCAAGTTTCTGATCTCATGGCAACAGCGGCCCATTGGTCACCACCAGTGGTGTTGAGGGTATGGTGTCTGAGTGTTGGGCTCCCAAAATTCAGATTCGCCTCCATACAACCCAAGGTTTCTTTTTTTCCCCCACTAGAGGTGCCTCCAGTGGAAATAATGATGGATTTTAATTTTGGGAAGTCATATCTTAGACACCGAATATCTGCATCTGAGATGCAGCCGGCAAGGTGAACAATAGGTACAATGGGTAGTCTCGGTACCAGACCCTCGCACGCTCTGGGTCTGGTACCGAGACTATACAATGGGTTGCTTTTGTACAGCAACAGAAACCCAGAATTTTTTTCTGCTGCAGTTTCATGACCTCAGACAAGCTGCAAAGGTATTCCCAGGCTCTTTGAATTTGCCAGATGCAAGCTAGCTAGCTGTTTACAAGCAATAGTTGAACACATGAATTACAAGCAGCATTTATGGCTCTCCTTGATATCACGTATAAAATATTAACCTAGCTACTGGGAGTGCAATGGCACAAATGTTCCTCAAGATTACTCTTGTTAATTGCTGTTCTTGTTCTTCCCCCACCAGCGATTGAAATTGGTTTTACACAAGCAAGAGTTAATCACAGTGAAACCCCCCAAAGAACAATCAGAACAATCCTTGAAAAAGATCGTGAGTCTGAACAAACATTTGCTATTCGAATTCAGATTAGTACTCCACGAATACAAGGACTTGGGGCACCTGCAACAGCTTCTCCATCAGAACCAGCGGACTTTAGACTTGGGGAAGTTCCTGTTGTCACTGTGAGACTGACACCTGCAAATAATCAAACTGTGCTTGAATACCTGATATTAGAGGACAATATACCAGAGAGCACGGAGATCTTTCAACTGTCTATTGATCCTGATCCAAACGTACTAAATAATCCTGATTTCGACTGTGATGCTGATCCCAGATTTCGATTCAATGACAGTGATTGCTTTCTGGATCTCCAAGTACTAATCCTTGATGGTGATGGTGAGCCACTCTTATTTCTAAGAACACACAGTTAGACTACATAGCTTAGTCCCATGCATGACCCTCTCTTATGGGGTGCCATTTGTGTTAAAACTTAGAAAAACCCTCCACATATAGACTAAGACGGAGTGCTCCATTAACAAATGCAGTGCTCTGTATGTACATAAATGCTACATTACACTACTCCATGGAAGGGGAAAATGTGTGCCGTGTAATATAATGCGATGTAAATATTATACTACTGGTAGGGAAAAATTGTGCTGCATAAATAAATGCTAGAGCTATTATGCCTGCTATCCTGCTTCACCTTCCAGTTCTCCCAACAGCTGTCTCGACAGTTCATCTTCATTGGGATTGTCTAAGATCACGTGCTTGGCATATGACTAATTAAATTAGGATTTGTGAGCTAAAAGTACATCACAATCGTACAAAAGTCCAGTTATATCCATTCACATCAAAGTTGTGGTACAATATGTTTCAGACAAAATTCGCAAAACAGTCATCTTCCAGCACCATGCATGTGCCCAATAATTATGAGCCCATTAGACCCAAGAGTGCCTGTGTGCACCCACACTGGATTCCAGCTGTTTATTGCCGTAACTATGCGATTTGCATGTCAAATGAAGCATAATTTGCTGAAGTGTCCCACTAGGACTTCACTCACAATTTGCGTTAAGAAGTTTATTTGTCGACCGATGCAGGCCCGTATAGGCAGGATTTCCAGGATGGGGGATCGGTACGGGCACTGCTGAAGGCTGCGCGTAATGCTGATCCAATCCGCATTCGCTCAGAAAACGTTTTTCACACGTTTTTTCAGTGACCTAGATGGGCTCTCGTAGCACCTTCACTGCTTTGCACTGCACTGCCACTGCTTCTGGTTTGCTTGCAATCCGTGACAGTCTCACTCACAGTGCTACTCTGCTTACAAGTGTAATGACGAGCACGTGCTATGTGAACGTGACGTGACGTTAACACGTACGTTTTTGTTGTTCCATCACGCAAGTCTTTACTACAGCGATATCGCGATGTGCTCAGGCAGCTGTGACAGGTGCGCACGCAGCAGAAACTTTGCTTTGTTCTGACGACAGTAGAGTTTGTGAAGCCCCTCCCCTCCCCCTACGGGCCTGCGATGTGTACTTAGTGATGGCATAGTACAGCTTATATCCTATGAGCAAGTTGTTGTATCAAGTTTATACTAGCTAGTTATCTCACCCACTCTGGAAACCTACCTGTCTGCCAACCTTCACCATGGTGTGTTGCTCAGGACCTGCACATTCTGAATTGCAGCATCGGAGTGTACCTGTGAGTGTCTACACCAAAATTCGTCTAATTTCATTTCCCAATATATATTCCCTAGTGCTCGAATCAGCCATGGTATCGGAGACAAAAAGTGAGCCTGCGGCAGAGGGATCATGAGGCTTCCCGAGACTGCAAAAATCTCGGAGAAAGTTCCTACAGAGAACAAGTAGGGAGCATCATCCAATAATAGGTATCAATTGTCCGATCATAACTTAGCTTTGGCCGGCTGTAGTTCGATCCAGAAACAAGCAACAGAGAACCACCGAATTCAAATTTCAACTCAAAGTACAATGGGTTGTAGTATCGACTGAAGGTCCTGTCCACTTCTATACACATTGTGCGTCAGATTATCCAATGATTAGTGGCTTACTCTACCTGCGTATCCACCAAATATAAAATTGGGTTGGGCGCTCTTTTGAGTGCTCCACATTCATCAACATATGAAGAGTGCCCACATTTGTAGTTTGAATTCACTCATGCAATGTTGGTTTGCATCCACCACTCTCCACAACAGCTGCTACAGAAGATGCCAGAGTAGTCTCCAAACCACAGTAGCTAGCTACGCTTGGCCGGACCAGTTGCAAATATTCCGTACAACTTTAGTAGGTATGCTTGGCGGCACCAGCTTTTACTGCCTTCAGGCTGACCGGTTGGTCAATCATCACCACCTTGCACAAGATGGTGGGCGCTCATTTGAGTAAGCTTTAGTATTACAAGTAGCTTCACTCACTTCGCTCGCTCAGCTACTTCCCCCTCGTTCGCCTACGTGAGTAATCTGGCGCCGGGACAGCTCTCTGTGCAGAGCTGCTGCTCCCCAATTGCGTATGCTTCAGCTGCTGCTCCCCGATTGCGTCCCTTCAGCTGTTGCTCGCCACTTGCATTCGCTTCAGCTGCTCTTCCCCGATTTCAATAGCTCCCCGATTGTGTCCACTTCGGCTGCTGCTCCCCGATTGCGTCGCCGCTTCAACTGCTGCTCCCCGATTGCAACTGCAGCTCCCCGATTGCATCCGCTTGTAGCCTCACCTGTTCTGGAAGATTCCAGCCCATATGCCCAATGTTCTCGAATGTTCTTCGCAGAGTTCAAGGTTCGAAATACGAAGGTCGCACGTCACTATAGTCTAGTCCCGCCCCACGAACATCCCACTTCCGTCACACACACACACACACGGACACACGCACATTAAAATCTTAACCCTTTACCACCCACAGATTATGGAGGTCAGTTTTTTAGCTTGTAATCTACTTAAACATACCCTAGATAAGGTTCCCATCGGTTTGCACGCTCAAAACTTCACACAGAACTGCACACAGCCATGCTTTCCACATTCGTGATTCTGACCACACCCACTCGTTAACGAGTACCCGATCAAGATGCTCGGGCGACAGTAACTCGCTCTAGCAGAAAAATCAGCTTTGAACACTGGAATTCGAGGCTCTGCAAGGTGAGACCACTGTTTTCTAGGCCCATTTATGCTTAAAACCCGAGAAATGGCCTACCCGGCTCCAACCAAGGGCTGTTCAAAGCTGAGCCCAGACATGGCCATGCCCCTTTGGGTGCACCCACCCACCTCCCCTTGCCCTGCCCTTTCTGCTGGCGCAGAGCCTATCTCCCAAAGACATTGCCGGATGTGACATCATGAAGCTGAAAGTCTCATGACGCCATATGACGTCAACGTCAGCATCAATTTCCCAGAGTGTTCCCCACAACTTCCGTTTGAGATATGTTTAGGCTTTACTACTACTTCTTAACATGCCTGAGGAGTTGGAACACTTTCATCTTCTCAGTGGTTGCTCTTTAACTTGACTGTCATTGGCAGCATGGACGTCATGTGACATGTGCATTAATTGGGATGAACTCCAAAGCTAGCCACCTAATATATATGGGAACTGCAGGCTATATAGCTTGCTTAATGAGCAGGTGGATACAGAGTTCTGCTCAAGTCTCAAGATTCTGATCACACCATCACGTTTGCCATTGTGCACTCAGTCTCAAATGAAAATTGCGCTGAAACTATGTAACCTCCAGGATGAAGGTATGATTGTTCTTGTCTTCTCATTGGCCACCATTTCTCTTTTCACTGTGAGACATCACTTAACGTAATGCATTAATTAGGGTGAACCGTAAGTGCGAACAAAGCTAGATGTAATGGATGCAATCCGCAGAGTCAGCTGAATTATCAAATGAGTTGAGGGTATAACTAGCTACCAGGAGTGGGTTACCTCTTGGAACGTAAACAGAACATAATTGCAAAATAGTTTGAATGAAAAGCTAAGGATTAATATCGTAACATTTATTCTTGATTGATTGCAGGAATAGTGGTGGGATTTGAGAGAACCACATATGTAGTTAATGAAACGGACGGACAGGTGGAACTATGTGTCAGCGTGACAGAACCAGCAGATCAGAACATTGGTGATGTTACCTTCAGTCTTATGGTGGAGACACAAGACGGCACTGCAAGTATGTCAAACAAAATTATGTTGACAGTCTATCAAAGTGATCACACACATACATACTCACACACATACAATTCTTTGCTGGCTAATCCACAGTGGGCTCTGATACAGTTGGCTCTGGCATGATGGGTGCCGACTACATCAGTGTTATGACAAATTTTACCCTGCCTACATTCAGCACACAGCAGCCAAGACAGTGCTTCAATGTGACAATTATTGACGATATTGAAATAGAGACAATTGAAAACTTCTTTGCTAACTTGACTATCGTACCGACCTCAGTTACAACTATTGAACCCAACCGGATCACTGTTGATCCAGCTCAAGCCACTGTGAGCATCACGGACGATGATGACCTCCGTAAGTAGTAGCAAGACTACAGTACATAAGTATGATGTTACCTACACATAAATTGTCATAACTGAATATAATGTTTTGAAGTTCAGTTCAATCCAACCACATTATCAATTTATTTCTCTTTGCAGGTATCACTGTGGGTTATGTTGAGATAGATGTGATGGTCTTCGAAACAGCTGGAGTTGCCCAACTGACTGTTGCTATCTCACTACCTGATGGATCAGTTACTATTGACAGTGATATCTCCTTTTTCCTACTTGTGAACACGCGTGACGGGACAGCAACAGGTTAGTGTATATATTCTCACAAGACAGCAGTTTGAGTACATGTACATACTGAACTGCTCAGGCGCCTGGTGAGTGCCATTTTATGCAAAAATTAAGCTTCCAAGAATCCAGGGCTCATCCACATTCAGCAGCCATGGATGACTGACAGATTAAGCAACTTTAAATTATTTCCTCCTTTGGGGCCAAATTCAGCCCTCTAACTGATTGAATCTTAGCGTTAATGCTAAGTGGCTAACTATTCCTATAAGTGTACACTTTGAATGAATGTACTAATTCACACACTCACACATACATACGTACATTCTCACACAATCCATCTATCCATAGAGCCTGGTGACTACGCTGCCCTTGCTGACTTTCCTCTGGGCCCATTCAATAACGATGTCCGCGAGCTCTCCTTTAATGTGTCTATTGTGAATGACCTGATCCCAGAGGACGATGAATTATTCACTGCCAGCTTGACACTGTCTGATCCAGCTACATATGGCGAAATTGTGACAGTGACACCCAACTTAGCGAATGTCACAATACTGGATGAAGATGGTAAATCACTTATGAGAGAGGTGCTGTGATGGTAGCACCCAGTTGCATATAATTATATGAACTATCGAATGGAAGTGCATGCAGAATATAAAGTTGGAGGGAAACTATTATTGTTGTTATGAAACACGCATGCCAAGCATAGATACGCCATCAACTGCACTAGTGGTTGCTGCCTGCTGGAGAACTCGATATCTACAATGTCAACTAGTGATGTATCTTGTCTCAATAACCAAGGCTAGGAAGTGCAGCGAGTGTGCTGGAAATGGCCATAGCTTTGGAAAGTAACATTTGTGGTATTTATGAAGTGGCTGCCACGCTCGTGTTTGTTTGCAGTTTGTTAATTGTTAGCCTGAATTTGGGTACTCACCAAATGAAGTAAGCAACTACCCGTATAGCATTTACCGACGTTGGGTGCATTGTGTGCCACCAGGAGCCTATAACGAGAAGGAGCATAACGATTAGGTGCTGGATAGCAGCACACAACACTCTTATATGGATTTGAATTGCTTGTATGGCTGCACATTGCATCATGTAAGGAATTAAAACCTAAGTATTTATTTTGGTGACAGCGCTGGCGCTAAGTGAGCAGCAAGATGTATGCATATGCTCCAGGCGAAATTCCAAAGCAACTATGTGAACAGCTTCCCCTCACAAGGAAAGTGTGCCACTTCATAAGCCAGAACATTCTTTTGAAGGCAGCACCACAAATGACTGCATGCATGGGCTGCTTCAAACTAGTCAGGAGCCCTTATGGAAGAACTACAGACTAGGGAGGAGGCTGCAGTACCACAAAGCATCTGAGACCCCTCGTGACCTAAGTCATACTTCGCCTCTCTCTTCAGCAGATGCCTTGGTCGCCATAGTCAGCCGTTCGTGTTGGGTACTATCATGACTTCACATGTCATGCGAGCCCTAGCATACTTCTTAAGGTTACAGGATACCGTGTGCTCATTAATATTCAAGCTACCTTTGTCCCTCTCAGCACAGAAACTAGCTGGAGACATGCAACAAAAATGATGTATAACAGCAAAACGAGTACCTTCTAGCTGGTATGATCTTAGCGCCTGATTATAACATGCCAACATAGGCAGTGGCATCAAAGTTCAATTAAGGCATCAGATCATGCAATCAGAAAGGGCTAACAGGCCAGCTTGGCAGCATCATGTGAAGTTTTCAACTGACTGGAGGGCGGCTCGGAGCGGGTTCACTTCGCTGCCGTTGGAGAAACGAGAGATGGTCGTTCATACCACAAAGCCATTCGCTTTTCACCCGATCAGGCAAGTAGAACGTGAGTATCTAACAAACGGGATGTAAATGTTTCGAGACGCCCTGCCCATTTCTTCATAGAATTAAAGTCCAGTCTAATATACGGCGGTTAGATGTTACTTCAGCGATAAAAACTGACGCCAAAGTCGCGCACACATTTCACTGTTGACTGTAAACCGCAAGCACACACCACGCATATGCAATAACAAACTATAACTCGTAACCTAGGTGTGAGTTGTAGTACTTACCGTCGTATAAGGAGTCCTTGTGCCAGCTAACTGGAACCTAACAAGTACAGAAGTTGACGTGCTGCTCTGTGGCACTCATAAGCTCCTGGCTGGCGCCACTAACCCATAGTTTGACTGAATCACGTGACAAGACTGGGTTGACAGAATAGTTTAGAAAACTAATGGAAATACATGTGCATATGTGAATACTACATATGTACGCAGAAACGTTGATTCTAGTGCAGATTGATGATGTTAGCACAACACTTGGTGAATGCTGTGCATAGTAACTGTATCTTTGCTCACTCTGCAGAGATCACGGTGGGTTATGTTAACACATCTGTGACCGTCCCAGAGAGTGCCGGAGTCGCTCAGCTGACTGTTGCTATCTCAGTACCTCCTGGAACAGATCCAATCGACACTTCTTTTTTCTTACTTGTCAACACGAATGATGGAACAGCTGGAGGTTTGTCATCATGTCTGGAGTTTGATTTACATACAGTAAACAATTCTCTGCCACTGAATCACTAACCTATAACCACTGAAATTGTGAATATATTTACTCCGCGCACGCATGCGCGAAGCGGGGTTAAGCAATCAGTTTTGTCCATCTGTCAGTCAGTCAGTCTGTCGTCTGTCTGTCAGCCAATAAAAATTGATATCTCGCCACATAGACCCTCATAAACCATCGAAAGGGAGTCAAACAATAGCAAATAGCAAAAAAACCTGCTCTATGTGTACCTGACTGAAGTCAAGGCGCTTCGTTTCACTGTATTTCAGCTATTTCCTACTTTTCATAACTATTCATAACATTGGCTCCACCTCTTAGTGACCTCAGAGTCCCATCAAGAACAGGACAAGTAGTGCATTTGGAAACTTCATGACCGCTAGGAAGCAGTATTTTCCCACGATTATGTACTTCACAGATGTCGTGACTATTGTTTAGGCTGTTTTTTCCAGCTATTTCCTATTATTCGTAACATTTGGTCCCACCTCTTCAGCTTCACAATATACACCTTGTTGTATATACAGTAAGCTGTCACACCCACACTTTGGATATGACCGGCCATACACGAACACAGTATACACGATAGCATTTGTTCGTCAGTTCAATGCGCATCGGCAGAGATGACACGTGGATTGTAGCTGCACTGTATCCTGTATACATTCCGCGCAGGGTATGTGTTCTTTGAACACCTCTAGTTTGTACTTGTTCACACCCACTCATCATGCACAACAAACAAACACACAACACACACACACTCTCACACACATACAATCACACACAATCCATCTATCCACAGCTCCTAGTGACTATGATACCCTTGCTGGATTTTCTCTGGGCCCATTCAGTAACAGTGTGCGCCAACTCTCTTTTAATGTGCCTATTGTGAATGACACTTTCCCAGAGGACGATGAAGACTTCACTGCCAGCTTGACACTGTCACCTGCTGACGGAGCTAGGCTTGGTACTCGTGTGACAGTGGATCCTGACTTGGCAACCGTCACAATAGAGGATGATGATGGTACATTACCATATTAGAAATGTTAGCGAACTAGAGATAATCAGCCATGTGCTTGCTGTTAGAAATACATGTACATATTTGACAATGTCTACATTTCAAGGGCCATGTTCTTGAGATTATGGCATGGGTTCTGCATACTAGTACCTCAGTAACTATGTTATAACATTGTTCACTTTGCAGAGATCACGGTGGGTTATGTTGACACATCTGTGACTGTCCTTGAGAGTGCTGGAGTTGCCCAACTGACTGTTGCTATCTCAGTACCTCCTCAAGCAGAGCCAATTGAAACTTCAGTCTTCTTACTTGTGAACACGAACGATGGAACGGCTACAGCTGCAGGTTTGTCATCGTGTCTGGAGATTGATTTATATACAGTAAACAATTCTCTGACAGTGAGTCACTAACTATAACCACTGAAATTGTGAATGTACATTCATACCCACTCACCCTGCACAACAAACAACACGTGCACTAACACGCACTCACACACATGCAACCACACACAATCCGTCTATCCACAGCTCCTAGTGACTACGGTGCCCTCGCTGACTTCCGTCTTGGTCCATTCAGTCACAGTGTGCGCCAACTCTCCTTTAATGTGTCTATTGTGAATGACATGATCCCAGAGGACGATGAAGACTTCACTGCCAGCTTGACACTGTCACCTGCTGACCGAGCTAGGCTTGGTACTCGTGTGACAGTGCAACCTGACTTAGCAACTGTCACAATCGAGGATGATGATGGTACATTAGCATTATAGAAATGTCAGCGAACCCCAGATTGAAGTTCTGTGCTTGCTGTTAGAAACACATATATGTACTTTGCCATGTTCTTGAGATTACTGATGATGGCATGAATATGCATACTAGTACCTCGGTAACTATGTTATAATGTCGTTCACTTTGCAGAGATCACGGTGGGTTATGTTGACACATCTGTGACTGTCCTTGAGGATGCTGGAGTGGCCCAACTGACTGTTGCTATCTCAGTACCTCCTCAAGGAGATCCAATTGAAACTTCCTTTTTCTTACTTGTGAACACGAACGATGGAACAGCAACAGCTGGAGGTTTGTCATCTTATCTGGAGATTGATTACACTCCTGGTAGGGGAAAAATTGTGCAGCGTAATATAATATAATATAATGTTTGAGTACTTACGATTGGCCTACAGAGATTCTGACTACACCGCCGTGATCGCTATCATGCTCTCACATGAATGTAAAAGTTGGTCACCTTGGTGGTGGAGATGTGAGCGCTTTTGTCTCGCCGTTGGCCACCATTGCTCGAGTGCTCTCTTCAACTTCCGGTGGCAGTACCGTTCTTAGGAAAGGCATACGAAGATTCTGACCACACGGCTGCTGATCGCTATCGTTCACTGATGCTTGCATGCCTAAACTCACCGTGCTGGCGAAGTTGTCAGCGCTGTAACAAACCCTTGCCTTCTCCTTGAGCCGCCATTGCTGACTCAATCGATATACGTCGACCAAGCATGGCATCACGTGGCATGTGCGTTAATTGGAATGAGTTGCGATACCTAGCTTGCACTACCAGCGAGTGCAGCCGGTTGCAGCGGCTGCTACCAGGAGTGCGGTTGCCCCTCGTTTACATACAGTAAACACTTCTCTGCCACTGAGTCACTAACTATAGCCATGCGTAACCACTGAAATTGTGAATGTACATTCATACCCACTCACCCTGCACAACAAACAACACATGCACTCACACGCACTCACACACATACAATTACACACAATCTGTCTATCCACAGCTCCTAGTGACTATGGTGCCCTCACTGACTTCCGTCTGGGCCCATTCAGTAACAGTGTGCGCCAACTCTCCTTTAATGTGTCTATTGTGAATGACATGATCCCAGAGGACGATGAAGACTTCACTGCCAGCTTGACACTGTCACCTGCTGACCGAACTAGGCTTGGTACTCGTGTGACAGTGGACCCTGACTTAGCAACTGTCACAATCGAGGATGATGATGGTACATTAGCATTATAGAAATGTTAGCGAATTAATTGAAGTTCTGTGCTTGCTGTTAGAAACACATATACGTACTTGACATTGTAAAAGGCCATGTTCTTGAGATTACTGATGATGTCATGAATATGCATACTAGTACCTCGGTAACTATGTTATAATGTCGTTCACTTTGCAGAGATCACAGTGGGTTATGTTGACACATCTGTGACTGTCCTTGAGGATGCTGGAGTGGCCCAACTGACAGTTGCTATCTTGGCACCGCTTCAAGGAGATCCAATTGAAACTTCCTTTTTCTTACTTGTGAACACGAACGATGGAACAGCAACAGCTGCAGGTTTGTCATCTTATCTAGAGATTGATTTGCATACAGTAAACACTTGTTCTGACAGTGAGTCAGTAACTATAACTACTGAAATTGTGAATGTACATTCATACCCACTCACCCACCACAACAAACAACACGTGCACTCACACACACTCACACACATACTATCACACACAATCCGTCTCTCCACAGCTCCTGGTGACTACGGTGCCCTCGCTGACTTCCGTCTGGGCCCATTCAGTAACAGTGTGCGCCAACTCTCCTTTAATGTGTCTATTGTGAATGACATGATCCCAGAGGACGATGAAGATTTCACTGCCAGATTGACACTGTCTCCTGCTGACCGAGCTAGGTTTGGTACTCGTGTGACAGTGCAACCTGACTTGGCAAATGTCACAATCCAGGATGATGATGGTACATTAGCATTATAGAAATGTTAGCAAGCTACAGATAATTAATTGAAGTTCTGTGCTTACTGTTAGAAACACATATAGCTACGTACTTGACATTGTCTACATGTAAAAGGCCATGTTCTTGAGATTATTGACGATGGCATGAATTCTACATATCCATATCAATATTAATACCTCAGTTATAACGTCGTTCACTTTGCAGAGATCACGGTGGGTTATGTTGACACATCTGTGACTGTCCTTGAGGATGCTGGAGTGGCCCAACTGACTGTTGCTATCTCAGCACCGCTTCAAGGAGATCCAATTGAAACTTCCTTATTCTTACTTGTGAACACGAGCGATGGAACAGCAACAGCTGCAGGTTTGTCATCGTGTCTGGAGATTGATTTACATACAGTAAACAATTCTCTGCCACTGAGTCACTAACTATAGCCACGTGCATAACCACTGAAATTGTGAATGTACATTCATACCCTGCACAACAAACAACACGTGCACTCACACACACTCACACGCATACAACCACACACAATCCATCTATCCACAGCTCCTAGTGACTATGGTGCCCTCACTGACTTCCGTCTGGGTCCATTCAGTAACAGTGTGCGCCAACTCTCCTTTAATGTGTCTATTGTGAATGACATGATCCCAGAGGACAATGAAGACTTCACTGCCAGCTTGACACTGGCACCTGCTGACCGAACTAGGCTTGGTACTCGTGTGACAGTGCAACCTGACTTGGCAAATGTCACAATCCAGGATGATGATGGTACATTAGCATTATAGAAATGTTAGCAAGCTACAGATAATTAATTGAAGTTCTGTGCTTACTGTTAGAAACACATATAGCTACGTACTTGACATTGTCTACATGTAAAAGGCCATGTTCTTGAGATTATTGACGATGGCATGAATTCTACATATCCATATCAATATTAATACCTCAGTTATAACGTCGTTCACTTTGCAGAGATCACGGTGGGTTATGTTGACACATCTGTGACTGTCCTTGAGGATGCTGGAGTGGCCCAACTGACTGTTGCTATCTCAGCACCGCTTCAAGGAGATCCAATTGAAACTTCCTTATTCTTACTTGTGAACACGAGCGATGGAACAGCAACAGCTGCAGGTTTGTCATCGTGTCTGGAGATTGATTTACATACAGTAAACAATTCTCTGCCACTGAGTCACTAACTATAGCCACGTGCATAACCACTGAAATTGTGAATGTACATTCATACCCTGCACAACAAACAACACGTGCACTCACACACACTCACACGCATACAACCACACACAATCCATCTATCCACAGCTCCTAGTGACTATGGTGCCCTCACTGACTTCCGTCTGGGTCCATTCAGTAACAGTGTGCGCCAACTCTCCTTTAATGTGTCTATTGTGAATGACATGATCCCAGAGGACAATGAAGACTTCACTGCCAGCTTGACACTGGCACCCGCTGACCGAGTTAGGCTTGGTACTCGTGTGACAGTAGACCCTGACTTAGCAACTGTCACAATCCAGGATGATGATGGTACATTAGCATTATTAATGTTAGCGAACTACAGATAATTAATTGAAGTTCTGTGCTTGCTGTTACAAACACATATACGTACTTGACATTGTCTACATTTAAAAGGCCACGTTCTTGATGATGGCATGAATGCTACATATGATTAATACCTCAGTAACTATGTTATAACGTTGTTCACTTTGCAGAGATCACGGTGGGTTATGTTGAGACAGATGTGTCCGTCCGTGAGAGTGACGGAGGGGCCCAACTGACTGTTGCTATCTCAGCACCACTTCCAGGAGATCCAATTGAAACTTCCTTTTTCTTACTTGTGAACACGAACGATGGAACAGCAACAGCTGCAGGTTTGTCATCGTGTCTGGAGATTGACTTACATACAGTAAACAATTCTCTGCCACTGAGTCACTAACTATAGCCACGCATAACCACTGGAATTGTGAATGTACATTCATACCCACTCACCCTGCACAACAAACTACACATGCACTCACACGCACTCACATACATACAACCACACACAATCCATCTATCCACAGCTCCTAGTGACTACGGTCCCCTTGCTGGCTTTTCTCTGGGCCCATTCAGTAACAGTGTGCGCCAACTCTCCTTTAATGTGTCTATTGTGAATGACATGATCCCAGAGGACGATGAAGACTTCACTGCCAGCTTGACACTGTCTCCTGCTGACCGAGCTAGGCTTGGTACTCGTGTGACAGTGCAACCTGACTTGGCAAATGTCACAATCCAGGATGATGATGGTACATTAGCATTATAGAAATGTTAGCAAGCTACAGATAATTAATTGAAGTTCTGTGCTTACTGTTAGAAACACATATACGTACTTGACATTGTCTACATGTAAAAGGCCATGTTCTTGAGATTACTGACGATGGCTACATATCAATACTAATACCTCAGTTATAACGTCGTTCACTTTGCAGAGATCACGGTGGGTTATGTTGACACATCTGTGACTGTCCTTGAGAGTGCTGGAGTGGCCCAACTGACTGTTGCTATCTCAGTACCTCCTCAAGCAGATCCAATTGAAACGTCCTTTTTCTTACTTGTGAACACGAGCGATGGAACAGCAACGGCTGCAGGTTTGTCATCGTGTCTGGAGATTGATTTACATACAGTAAACAATTCTCTGCCACTGAGTCACTAACTATAGCCACGCATAACCACTGAAATTGTGAATGTACATTCATACCCATGTCACCCTGCACAACAAACAACACGTGCACTCACACACACTCACACACATACAACCACCATCTATCCACAGCTCCTAGTGACTACGGTGCCCTCACTGACTTCCGTCTGGGTCCATTCAGTAACAGTGTGCGCCAACTCTCCTTTAATGTGTCTATTGTGAATGACATGATCCCAGAGGACAATGAAGACTTCACTGCCAGCTTGACACTGGCACCCGCTGACCGAGTTAGGCTTGGTACTCGTGTGACAGTAGACCCTGACTTAGCAACTGTCACAATCCAGGATGATGATGGTACATTAGCATTATTAATGTTAGCGAACTACAGATAATTAATTGAAGTTCTGTGCTTGCTGTTACAAACACATATACGTACTTGACATTGTCTACATTTAAAAGGCCACGTTCTTGATGATGGAATGAATGCTACATATGATTAATACCTCAGTAACTATGTTATAACATTGTTCACTTTGCAGAGATCACGGTGGGTTATGTTGAGACAGATGTGTTCGTCCGTGAGAGTGACGGAGTGGCCCAACTGACTGTTGCTATCTCAGCACCACTTCCAGGAGATCCAATTGAAACTTCCTTTTTCTTACTTGTGAACACGAACGATGGAACAGCAACAGCTGCAGGTTTGTCATCGTGTCTGGAGATTGACTTACATACAGTAAACAATTCTCTGCCACTGAGTCACTAACTATAGCCACGCATAACCACTGAAATTGTGAATGTACATTCATACCCACTCACCCTGCACAACAAACAACACATGCACTCACACGCACTCACACACATACAACCACACACAATCCATCTATCCACAGCTCCTAGTGACTACGGTGCCCTCGCTGGCTTTTCTCTGGGCCCATTCAGTAACAGTGTGCGCCGACTCTCCTTTAATGTGTCTATTGTGAATGACATGATCCCAGAGGACGATGAAGACTTCACTGCCAGCTTGACACTGTCACCTGCTGACCGCGCTAGGCTTGGTAATCGTGTGACAGTGCAACCGGACTTAGCAACTGTCACAATCCTGGATGATGATGGTACATTAGCATTATAGAAATGTTAGCAAACTGGATATAATCTGTAATGTGCTTATTGTTAGAAATACTTGTATGTGCTTGACACTTCAAAGGGCATGTTCTTTTGATTACTAATGTCATGGGATCTGGTAATACCTCAGTACAGTTTTGTAACTGTTATATAGCATTGTTCACTTTGCAGAGATCACGGTGGGTTATGTTGACACATCTGTGACTGTCCTTGAGGATGCTGGAGTGGCCCAACTGACTGTTGCTATCTCAGTACCTCCTCAAGCAGAGCCAATTGAAACTTCATTTGTCTTACTTGTGAACACAAATGATGGAACAGCTGCAGGTTTGTCATCATGTCTGGAGATTGATTTGCATGAGGCGCAGTTACGCACTCACATATCAATTCCTTACTGATCTTCAGACGTTTGACTAGGCCTAGAGTTGCTTCGAGATATTCAGTTCTGACTTCCAGCTAGTTTAATAAACAATTCACTTAGCTAGCTACCGTACCATCTATGTACGTAGGCCAGAGTACGTAGGCTAGGCTAGGTAGGTAAACATTTCAACATTTTTGGTGCACTTAATTGAAACGGAATTAATTCACGTCGCGTCGAGAGTCATGCAGACGGTCCCGGATTGCACGGAAACCAGAGAGCAGTGGCAGTGCAGTGCAAAGCACGAAGGTGCTACAACAGCCCATCCAGGCAACTGAAAAATGACCGTGAAAATTTTTCCCTGCTGCACGGAACACAGATCGGCGCTTTGCGCCTCTGTTCACTACCCTCGGCAGTGAACCCCCCTTTCCAAATTTCTAAATCCGCCACTGATGATAGCTGAAATTGTGTTTGTATATACCACTCTCCATGCACAACAAACAACACCCAACACTCACGCATACATGCAATCACACAATCTCCCTACCCATAGCTCCTAGTGACTACGGGGCCCTCGCTGGCTTTTCTCTGGGCCCATTCAGTAACGATGTGCGCCAACTCTCCTTTAATGTGTCTATTGTGAACGACACGATCCCAGAGGGGACTGAGACATTCACTGCCAACTTGACACTGGCACCTGCTGACCGAGCTAGGCTTGGCGATCGTGTGATAGTGCAACCTGACTTGGCAACTGTAACAATCTTGGATGATGATGGTACAATAAGATTTTAAGTGTGTGTGTGTAACAGATGTGGGATGTTCTGGGGTTTGGACAGTATCTTGATCATCGAACTCTGTGTATGCTCGTGTACGTTGGGCAGGTGCAGAACTCGGCTGGGAAGCTGAAGTGGACGCAATCAGTGAGCTGCAGCTGAAGCGGACGCAATCAGGGAGCAGCAGTTGAAGCGGATGCAATCAGGGAGTAGCAGCTGAAGAGAACACAATCAGGGAGAAACAGCTGAAGAGAACAAAATTTTGAAGCAGCAGCTGAAGCGGCCGCCGCAATGAGGGAGCAGCGGCTGAAGCTGATGCAATCGGGGAGCAGCAGCTGAAGCGGATGCAATCAGGGAGCAGCAGCAGCTGAAGCGAACGCAATCAGGGAGCTGCAGCTCAGCGCAGAGAGCTGTCTGTCTGGCGCCGGATTGCTCATGTAGGCCAATGAAGCTGAGCAAGTGCAGCGAGCGAAGCTACTTGTATTTATACTAGGGAACTAGATAGTTGTGATTCCGTGTGCGTGCATACTGTTAGAAAAACGATTGTGTACATTTCAATTGCCACATTTTCTTAGATATTACTCACGATAGCACAGTACCTGGTGATGCTCTGCATATTCGTATTTCAGTAACTATGTATAACATTTTTCACTCTGCAGGGATCACGGTGGGGTATGTTGACACAGCTGTGTCTGTCCCAGAGAGTGCTGGAGTGGCCCAACTGACAGTTGCTATCTCAAGACCTTCTCAAGGAGATCAAATCGACACTTCCTTTGTCTTACTTGTGAACACAAATGATGGAACAGCAACAGCTGGAGGTTTGTCATCGTGTCTGGAGTTACATACCATACTCACTTGTCACTATGTGATAGTTAGACATTAAGTCCAAGTGATCTACGTGATGGCCCTAGAATCGTGATGGCCCGAGAATCGCGATGTGTATGTTCGTATGTATTGAATGACATTATGCGTACCGTAAATCTACTCTTTGTGAATAACGGAAAGTTACTTGTATCATATCAAAACATACTTACCTCTCAACAACTTGGAGACATCAATCGTGAAAATTCTACGTACATACCTCTTTTATCTTTTTAGGATCCAAGTTTATTGAAATCTCCCCCCCCCCCCGCAGTGTAAATTATCAACTACACACAACATTTAGCATTGCCTAGGCGCGAAGTGTCCCACAAAACTCGGAAGAGTGCCCCTGGTTGTTAGTAGTAATGATTACACTGTAGAAGGCTGTGCCTGAGCCTGCCACAACGTAGAGCACCTGGTGTTTACATTGGCAAGGAGATTTCATTGGTCAACTAGAATGCAGGCTTTCAGTGCAAAGGCTTCGTTTAACCTCACAATGTGACCTTACAATGCGTCCATACAATGACATGTTCACTTTTGCTAGCACACAGTGCCACTGCGCTATAGTCTCCATCCTTACAAGGCCTTGTTGAGGTAGACTGTCATAGTTTGTGTCTCAGTCAGACAGTCTCTGGCTCCAAGTCGACATTGTTGCAGTGGTGACTCGTTTGAAGTTTGAATGAATGACACAAGAAGATGCAAACGAGCAGGAAGTGATTTACAGCACTCCGTACAAGATAGTTACACTCCTGCCGGGGAAAAATTGTGCCACATAATGCAATGTTTATAACCATTAACTAACTTAGGAATGAATAGCCTACAAAGATTCTGACTACACTGTTGTGATCGCTGTCATGCAGTGACCCAACTGCACAATTTTGTTGCTGAAACTCACCTTGGTGCTGGAGATACAAGCGCTTTTCGTCGTGCTGTCGGCTGCCATTGCTCAAGTGCTCTCTTCGACTTTCATTGTTCTCACGAAGTGCTCACAAACATGATCACGCGGCCGTGGTCACTCTCGTTCAGTGACGCTTACGTGCCAAACCTCACCGTGCTGGTGAAGTTGTGAGTGCTGTAAAAAATTCTTGTCTTCCCTTTGGCTGCCATTGCTATTGTGAACAACTGAGCATGGTTGCCAGATGGCATGTGCGCTAATTGGATTGAACACTTAGCTTGCGCTACGGCGAGTCGCAACCGGGGTTGCAATGGCAACCAGGAGTGTGGTTGCCCCTCGAAATATAGACATATACAAGTATATATAATAGAGAAATATTGCACCAATCTCGTCTATGTGGGGCTTACTCACGCTCGCCCCCTGGATGGTTGAGATTTGGGACCACACAGTAATCTGATTGGCACATTTTCTACATGTATACTCTAATGCTATGTATAACCACTGAAATTGTGTTCATATACCCCCCCCCCCCCCCACACACACACCCACACCCACACCCACACACCCACACACCCACACACACACACACACACACACACACACACACACACACACACACACACACACACACACACACACACATATGCAATCACACACAATCCATCTATCCATAGCTCCTAGTGACTACGGTGCCCTCACTGACTTCCGTCTGGGTCCGTTCAGTAACAGTGTGCGCCAACTCTCCTTCAATGTGTCTATTGTGAATGACATGATCCCAGAGGACAATGAAACCTTCACTGCCAACTTGACACTATTACCTGCTGACCGAGCTAGGCTTGGTACTCGTGTGACAGTGAACCCTGACTTAGCAACTGTCACAATCGAGGATGATGATGGTACGATACATGTAGCTCTCTAGATATATCACTAATACTGGGGATCAAAGTCCAAATGCTGTGTGCATACTGTTAGAAATACATGCATTCTCACGCTCACACGCATCTTGATCTCACGCATTTTCAATCCGGTGAGGGAGATGCTCCTTTAGGAAGTTTGATGCCCCAGGATGGGTTCTAGCAAGAGAACATCGAGCTGCCAAAAGCGGCGAGAGGGCATGCAACGTTCGTAGACTGCAAAATGCTGAATATAGAATACAACTTTGACTGTATAAGCACGTGATCCGTAGACACGCGCCCCTTATGCATATGCGGTCACTTACTGCTCTTCGAGATGGCTGGCATTCTGTCTGCAACGTTTGTCTTTGACAAGGACCTTGCTACCTAGCTCCACAGCAGCACCACGTGAGCCCGCTATAATTCCCTCCCTCCAACTTATGCAACAGCAAACGTCGAGCTGTTGTCGAGAATGCAAATGTTGGGCTTGCATTCAGCGATACTTTCTCTGAATCTGACCTGCTACACTGGTAGGAGAGGTACCCGGACTAGAAGAAAAGTACTTGGGCTAGAGATTGTCTTTCTTCGCTTGAAAGACGTTTCTATACCGCAATTCCGTCAAACGTCCGTAACCATACCGTGCACGCAATTTCACGTGCTTAAGGGAACGTTCTTTTAGTAACACTCAGCACTATGCCATCTATACGCCCTTGGTTCTAGGTCATGTAGCAGAGGTCGAAATAACATGCGGACATTGGCCAATTTCCGTGCATTTAGCTAAAATGACTGCACACTAATGCACTTATTCGATAGGCGTGACCAATCAACATGCGTGAATACGATCACCTAAGTGCATGACCCATATGACTGTACCTGGTTCGAATCAGCCAATTTCATTTTTCTCTCTTTCTTTATGCATGAGTTCTAGTGGACCAAATTCTTTTTTCCCCCAATACACATATACACACAACCAACATGGATTTGAATCTAGCTTGGAGAACACACTTTCATGCTCTTGTGATTTCTTTTTGGTGACGGGTATGACCTAGCATATTTGTAAATGACCAATCAAAATCTAAAGTGCTAGGACATTTGACCGCTCAACATGTAATCCTTATTTCGACCTCTGTGAGAATAGACTTCAGTAGTAGCTCCATGTGCGCTATCGCGAAAGCTAGACACTCTATCATATAAAACAAGACCAACTTCAGATGTTTCTGTGCCAGCATTCTGACTGTTAAAATGGCCAGTGAGAAGCCTTTGAACCATGATCAGAAGCCAAGGTAACCTGGGAATGCTACAAAGACCATTGGAAAAAGCAGCTAATTTCTGTTGCAACACCACCATTTTAGATGTACGGATGAAGAGTGTTTTAACATGGTTGCATATGCATGGTATCTCTCCCACTCCTGATCAACCTTAATAAACTGCATAATTATGGGATCTCACTCATTGGCATACCGGCATAGCCCTGATGTATGTGACATTGTGTGCATATCAGTTGCCATGTTCTTGACATTGCTGATGATGGCACGGCACCTGCATGGTGAATGCTATGCATATCTGCAGTTCAGTAAATAGGTATAACATTGTTCACTTTGCAGTGATCACAGTGGGTTATGTTCAGACAGCTGTGACCGTCTTTGAGAGTGCTGGAGTAGCCCAACTGACTGTTGCTATCTCAGCACCTCCTCAAGCAGACCCAATTGAAACTTCTTTTTCCTTACTTGTGAACACGAACGATGGAACGGCAACAGCTGGAGGTTTGTCACCATGTCTGGAGATTGATTTACATATCCATACACACTTCTCTACCACTGAGTCACTTGACTATATACCGTAAAGCACCAAATTTCAAGGTTCACAATTTTCGTGTTTTCACAGATTTTGTCTCCCACCACGAAAATTATTCTCGCAAATTTATTTCAATAGCTAGTGCCAAACCCAGGGTGTGACCAAACAAGTGAACTTAACACTTTGTTTGAAAATCAAGATGGCTCTCGACTGATAATTCAAGACCAACTCAGATGCGAAACTGCCGGATCGGCTGTTCCCAGGTTCTCTCTTGCAAGGTAACTGTTTCCCGATACCTGCATTCCAGCTATGTTTGTAGACGTGGTACCCACGAACCATCTGGTAGCCATCTCAGTAGGCCACCTATTTCAACACCTGCCACAACATTTGACTAGAAACAATTGCACTTTTGGTATGGTTGCTCACATGGTGACCACATCACATTATTAATGGACGTGGCTAACCAAAATCCTCAATCTGTGAAATTTATCTCCACTAAATTTCGTAAAGGCCAATCCTCAAAAATTTTGTCCCTTGTTTAATTGGTGCTATATGGTGGCTATGTATGTATGCATAATCACTGCATGAAATTGTGTTCACTTCGTACTTCACACCTACTCACCATGCACAACAAACAACACGCAACACTCACACACACTCCATCTATCCATAGCTCCTAGTGACTACGGTGCCCTCGCTGACTTTTTGTTGGGCCCATTCAGTAACACTGTCCGCCGACTCTCATTTAATGTGTCTATTGTGGATGACGTAATCCCAGAGAACAATGAAGACTTCACTGCCAGCTTGACACTGGCACTTGCTGACCGAGCTAGGCTTGGCAATCGTGTGACAGTGGACCCTGACTTAGCAACTGTCACAATCATGGATGATGATGGTAAATATTTTTAGTTATATACACGTTATGATTTCGGACATATACTATTGGAGTTTATAGCTCTGCAGTCACGTATTGGAGAGATATGAAACATTGACTGCAGGCTTCAGTAGGGTTGACATAGAGCCTCAATGTCACACCCCTGCAGTTTAGTGCTTGGGCATGTACCTGATAATATCTGTCAGCCAAAGATTGATTGCTTACTCCACATGAAGTGAGACACTCTTCTCTATTTTACAGAGATTGTGGTTGGGAAGGTTCCACCACTGCGTGTCACTGTGACAGAAGGTGTGAACCAAACAGTGCAATGCTGTGTGCAGATCACTGGACCCAACATGTCTACCATCATACAGCGTGACGACTTCTCTGTATGTGTCTCCACTATTGATGGGACTGCTGATGGTAAGAACATTGTTGATTAGCTCAAGCTATTTGATATCCATCATTAGATTTTCAGTCCTGCCATATTTTAATCAGCATCACAATGTACTTTCAGGTGATGATGACTATGGCCAGTTGACGAACATGCCTCTGGGACCATTTGGGAACAGTAACCGCGTTCAGTGCTTCGATGTGACTATCGTAGATGACGACGTACCAGAAGAAAATGAAGAATTCATGACAGTTGTGACTTTCTGCCCTGGTGTACCTGTACCTCCAAATACAATAATCACTCCTCCAAATTCTACCGTTACAATTGGAGATAATGATCGTGAGTTATTTGCTGTGCATCAACCTAGATGTAGCCAAGGTAACCTGGGAATGATACAAAGACCACCGGAAAAAGTAACAAATTTATGTTGCAACACCACCTTTTAGATGTAGAGACGAAGGTGTGTTTTACCATTGGCATACCCATAACTTGACAGCCCTGATGTATGTGACATTGTGTGCATTTCAGTTGCCATGTTCTTGACATTGCTGATGATGGCACGGTACCTGCATGGTGAATGCTATACATGTCAGCAGTTCAGTAACTATGTATAACATTCTTCATTTTGCAGAGATCACAGTGGGTTATGTTGACACATCTGTGACCATCTTTGAGAGTGCTGGAGTGGCCCAACTGACTGTTGCTATCTCGGTACCTCCTCAAGGAGATCCAATTGACACTTCCTTTTCCTTACTTGTGAACACAAATGATGGAACAGCTGCAGGTTTGTCATCATGTCTGGAGATTGATTTACATATCCATACACACTTCTCTGCCACTGAATCACTTGACTATATACCATAAAGCACCCAAATTTCAAGGTTCACAATTTTGGGGTTTTCACAGATTTGTCTCTCGCCACGAAAATTATTCTCGCAAATTTAGTGCCGGGTGTGACCGCACGGGATGGACTTAACACTTTGTTTTAAAATCAAGATGGCTCTCGACTGATAATTCAAGACCAACTCAGATGCAAAACTGCCGGATCGGCGGTTCCCAGGTTCTCTCTTGCAAGGTAACTATTCCCCGATAGCTGCATTCCAGCTATGTTCGTAGACGTGGTACCCACGAACCATCTGTAGCCATCTCAGTAGGCCACCTGTTTCAACACCTGCCACTACGAACAGGGTGTGTCCTTACACTACTGGTATGGTTGCTCACATGGTGACCACATCACAATATTAATGGATGTGGCTAACCAGAATCCTCAATCTGTGAAATTTATCTCCACTAAATTTCGTAAAGGCCAATTCACAAAATTTTGTCCCTTGTAAATTTGGTGCTATATGGTGGCTATGTATGTATGCATAATCACTGCATGAAATTGTGTTCACTTCGTACTTCACACCTACTCACCATGCACAACAAACAACACGCAACACTCACACACACTCCATCTATCCATAGCTCCTAGTGACTACGGTGCCCTCGCTGACTTTTTGTTGGGCCCATTCAGTAACACTGTCCGCCGACTCTCCTTTAATGTATCTATTGTGGATGATGTAATCCCAGAGAACAATGAAAACTTCACTGCCAGGTTGACACTGGCACCTGCTGACCGTACTAGGCTTGGCAATCGTGTGACAGCGGACCCTGACTTGGCAACTGTCACGATCGAGGATGATGACGGTAAATACTTTTAGTTAAGGCTATGTACACATTATGAATTCAGACATTGAGTTTATAGCTCTGCAGTCACGCATTGGAGAGACATGAAACATTCACTGCAGGCTTCAGTAGGCTGACATTGATCCTGAATGTCACACCCCTGCAGTTTAGTGCTTGGGCATGTACCTGATAATATCTGTCAGCCAAAGATTGCTGCTTACTCCACATGAAGTGAGACACTCTTCTCTATTTTACAGAGCTTGTGGTTGGGAAGGTTCCACCACTGCGTGTCACTGTGACAGAAGGTGTGAACCAAACAGTGCAATGCTGTGTGCAGATCACTGGACCCAACATGTCTACCATCATACAGCGTGACGACTTCTCTGTATGTGTCTCCACTATGGATGGGACTGCTGATGGTAAGAACATTGTTGATTGGCTCAAGCTATTTTCATCCAGTCCTGCCATATTGTAATCAGCATCACAATGTACTTTCAGGTGGTGATGACTATGGCCAAGTGACGAACATGCCTCTGGGACCATTTGGGAACAGTAACCGCATTCAGTGCTTCAATGTGACTATTGTAGATGACGACGTACCAGAAGAAAATGAAGAATTCATGACAGTTGTGACTTTCTGCCCTGGTGAACCTGTACCTCCGAATACAATAATCACTCCTCCAAATTCTACCGTTACAATTGGAGATAATGATCGTGAGTTATTTGCTGTGCATCAACCTAGATGTAGCCAAGGTAACCTGGGAATGCTACAAAGACCACCGGAAAAAGTAACAAATTTATGTTGCAACACCGATGTAGAGACGAAGGTGTGTTTTACATGGTTAAGTTTTACCATTAGCATACCCATAACTTGACAGCCCTGATGTATGTGACATTGTGTGCACTTCAGTTGCCATGTTCTTGACATTGCTGATGATGGCACGGTACCTGCATGGTGAATGCTATGCATGTCAGCAGTTCAGTAACTATGTATAACATTCTTCACTTTGCAGTGATCACGGTGGGTTATGTTGACACATCTGTGACCATCTTGGAGAGTGCTGGAGTAGCCCAACTGACTGTTGCTATCTCGGTACCTCCTCAAGCAGATCCAATTGAAACTTCCTTTTCCTTACTTGTGAACACAAACGATGGAACGGCAACAGCTGGAGGTTTGTCACCATGTCTGGAGATTGATTTACATATCCATACACACTTCTCTGCCAGTGAGTCACTTGACCAAATTTCAAGGTTCACAATTTTAGTGTTTTCACAGATTTGCAAGGTAACTGTTCCCCAATAGCTGCATTCCAGCTATCGTAGATCGGGACATTTTTGTTGTTAAAATATTTTCGTAGTCGCCCTTGACCATGAAAATTTAACACACGAAATTTATTCACAACGGATATTAACAGCAACGAATAATTATTACAGTCAGCAACAGTCTTCACACGTGTAGACTATTTGAACACTGTCCGTCAAAACAACGGCCCTTCTGCGATCCTTCAAGCCTGTAGATGGACTCCCCGATCCCAAAAGATCTCTGTCGCTCTCCGTTCCGTCGCGAGGTTTTGGCTCTGCGAATTGGGAGGTCTCGAATCGACAAGCGAAGTTGGGAAGCAGCGCGGGCCGTACAGGAGATATCGATACAGCCCAGAAGAACGCTTTGAAATTGGTCGGTAAGACCATGGCGTAGCAGCAGCTCATTCGTACATCTCCATTGTCGACACATTGATCATTAAAAATTTTCGTGGAAGAGCTGTACTACGAATTTAACGCCACGAAAATTTTACGCACGAAATATTTTTAACCGAAAATTTCCCGATCTACGGTATCCTTGTAGACGTGGTACCACGAACCATCTCGTAACCATCTCAGTAGGCCGGCCACTGTTTCAACACCTGCCACAACATTTGGCTATGAAGAGGATGTGTCCTTGCACTACTGGTATGGTTGCTCACATGGTAACCACATCACAATGGGCGTGGCTAACCAGAATCCTCAATCCGTGAAATTTATCTCCACTAAATTTCGTAAAGGCCAATCCAGAAAAATTTTGTCCCTTATTAAATTTGGTGCTATATGGTGGCTATGTATGTATGCATAATCACTGCATGAAATTGTGTCCACTTTGTACTTCACACCTACTCACCATGCACAACAAACAACACGCAACACACACACACTCCATCTATCCATAGCTCCTAGTGACTACAGTGCCCTCGCTGACTTTTTGTTGGGCCCATTCAGTAACACTGTCCGCCGACTCTCCTTTAATGTGTCTATTGTGGATGACATGATCCCAGAGAACAATGAAGACTTCACTGCCAGCTTGACACTGGCACTTGCTGGGCTTGGCAATCGTGTGACAGTGGACCCTGACTTGGCAACTGTCACAATCGAGGATGATGACGGTAATTACTTTTAGTTAAGGCTATGTACACGTTATGATTTCGGACATATACTATTGGAGTTTATAGCTCTGCAGTCACGTATTGGAGAGACGTCGACATGAAACATTGACTGCAGGCTTCAGTAGGCTGACTCAATGTCACACCCCTGCAGTTTAGTGCTTGGGCATGTACCTGATAATATCTGTCAGCCAAAGATTGCTGCTTACTCCACATGAAGTGAGACACTCTTCTCTATTTTACAGAGATTGTGGTTGGGAAGGTTCCACCACTGCGTGTCACTGTGACAGAAGGTGTGAACCAAACAGTGCAATGCTGTGTGCAGATCACTGGACCCAACATGTCTACCATCATACAGCGTGACGACTTCTCTGTATGTGTCTCCACTATTGATGGGACTGCTGATGGTAAGAACATTGTTGATTAGCTCAAGCTATTTGATATCCATCATTAGATTTTCAGTCCTGCCATATTTTAATCAGCATCACAATGTACTTTCAGGTGGTGATGACTATGGCCAAGTGACAAACATGCCTCTGGGACCATTTGGGAACAGTAACCGTATTCAGTGCTTCAATGTGACTATCGTAGATGACAACGTACCAGAAGATAATGAAGAATTCATGACAGTTGTGACTTTCTGCCCTGGTGAACTTGTACCTCCAAATACAATAATCACTCCTCCAAATTCTACCGTTACAATTGGAGATAATGATCGTGAGTTATTTGCTGTGCATCAACCTAGATGTAGCCTAAGTCGCAATTGCTGAGTCCAATAGTGGTGTTGCTACTGAACTCACTTGCAGCAGCTGTGACTTTAATAACATCTTGGCTGATGGAACACATGTCTGAGCATGTGCATGTTCTCATGATTGATTCACCAACCTTCCTCAAGGTGTGGTGGTTGGCTTTGAGAGGACATCTTACCTTGAACGAGAGGATGTTGGACAGTTCCAAGTGTGTGTGATGGTCACTATCCCCCCCCTGTCTCAACCACTGGATCGGATGTTCTCACTGAGTGTGAGCACAAGGCCTGGCACCGCAGGTATATATTTGTTTTAATACTCTATGAGATATATCGTGTACCAGTATATGTAAGAGGATGGTCGACTGTGGTATTTGGGATTAATAGCAGGAGCAATGCAGTCAGGAAGTGTAAAATAGCACGAGGCGAAGCCGAGTGTTTACTTCCTGACTGCATTGCAAGTGCTATTAATCTAAAATACCACAGTAGACCATCCTATCACAGATGCAATTAATTAATAGGCGTGGCTGTGGTTGTCGGTCCTGGTTTGGTACAGGTTTGGAACCAGAGCGTAGCTATGTACATCTCAACAGCGCGTGTGAGCAGCTCGTCTACGGTGTATCCGCTCGTGAAACTTACTTTGGAAGACGCAGTCGCTTTCTCCGCTTCAGCCGTGCTCCCTTTTTCAACCCTACAACTGAAGGTAAGCTGTAAGCTACCTAGCAACCAGGTTCTGCAACGGCGTTACTAAGCAAAGTATTCACCAATCAGCTTTCTATTACAGCAGTACCTCGAGAAAAAAAACAATCTGATTGGTTAACCAAGTGGTATATCAGATTAATGCATACCGTGTAGTATAGAACTATTGTATTGTAGGTTTTATAGATGTAGGATTAGGAATCGAATACAAAGTTAAAAGATTGTGGTTGCGGGTAATGACAGATTCAGTACACTCTGTGTGTAGGGATAGAACAGACACACAAAATATAAACTTACAAGCCTTTAATAGCTGGCCTGGTATCTTTCCTCATGTCCATGACATCAAGGATAGAAAGGCATGGACAAACTGCTTTTTATTGATTTTGAAATGAGACATTGCTCCAGTCGTCACTGCGTATGCTCGAGCATGGGTGCAGACCCAAGTGTCACGAACCACCCACTCTTGGTATGCATGTTTAGCTTTGCTTGTGACAGTTGCAGTACAAAGTGAGCTGCACTGACCATCATACAAAATAGCTGGCATAAGTGAGCTTTGCACCTGTGGGCTTGGCTCACATTCTTCAGACAAGCACATTCATTTCCCAATATACAATAAAATGATTGAATATTAGTTAGCCTCGTTCCCAGGCTTTCCCACACACGAACAAAAATTAGGAGAAAGGGGGAGACCCCGGGATATTTTGTCACATGATAAACATCACACTTAATTGTGTGTGGGCTAACATGAGATTTTATACCAGCGTGTGTAGCTAGTTTCTTGTTCCAGACGGACAGCATTATCATGTCGCCTCGTACTACACAGCTGCCGTACATTATTCCTGCTCAAACACTTTGGAATCACCCTGGGTGCTGGCTGAGACATCAAACGGCCATTCCATGGCCTCACTCAGAAGTGGCCAAATTGCATTCTTCAGACACACACATTCATTTCCCAATATACATGTGTAATAAAACAATTGAATATTGATGTCTGTAGTTGTGATTTTACTTAGCCGTTCTCCTCACCTCTAGACAACAGTGACTACACAGCCATCACCAATCAAGTTGTGGGTCCATTCTCAGACGCACGTCGAAGGGAGTGCTTCGCTGTGGGGATCACCAATGATATGATTCTAGAAAATTCTGAGAACTTTTTCCTTGATCTTGCACGACCTCTTGGGGTGACACTGGAACGTGTGGACATCAACCCAAATCTGGCCACAGTCACGATTGAAGATGATGGCCGTGAGTTTAGTAGTGACGTGGTAGTAATTGTGCACATTCACACAACAAGTAATTATCAATAGTAGGTAACCATAGCTACAAGGATTGTACAACTAAACCACCTTACATCAGTTAGCTGTTTTTCCACAGCCTGGAGAGGTGCTGGAATGCTATCAACCCGATATGGCCGAAATTACAGTTGATGACAATGTCAGCAATAGGTGTTGCTACTGGACTCCCTGTAATTGCCATCAGCTGTGACATAGGCCATTATCTGGGCTGATGGCATCACGTCTGAGAACCTGCATTTCAGTGTGACTCTGAAAGAACCTTGCAACTAATGCACCAACCTACTTCATGATCAATGTGTGGTGATTGGCTTTGAGCAAACTATCTTTACCGTAAACGAGAGGAGTGGGTCAAATTCAAAGATGCAACCATACTTCATAAGCCATTGACATCTTACATGCATAACACACTTTGTGATTAATGTTGCCAGTGTATGGTTTATCAGCACCACACTACATGGAGTGAGGTAGTTCTACACACAGAGCAAACATCTATTCCTTACAGGTGTAACGATTGGGATTGAGCCACCACGGCATGTTAATGTGACAGAAGGCGTGAATGACACAGTGGAATACTGTGTAGTTGTCACTGAACCTGACATGAGTGCTGTCATAAATCGTACTAACTTCTTTGTGTGTGTCTCCACCGTGGATGGGACTGCTGAAGGTAAGAGCATAACATGCATGTCTCATCTTAGCTTTCCATTCCAAAGAACAGTACTGCATTGGTGTTGTGATTACAAGTTGTTGTCCTTTGTCTGACAGCTGGTCAGGATTATACAGGAATAACCAACCAGCGCTTGGGTCCATTTGGGAATAATGATCGTCGTCGGTGTTTCACAGTGGACATCTTACGTGACACGAACAGAGCGGAAGCCCCTGAAGACTTCATGGTAGTTGTAACTTTCTGCCCTGGTGAAGCTGTGCCTCCGAATACAGTGATCAATCCTTCAGATGCTACTACTACTATTTTGGATGGTGAGTGTTTACTCTGGCTACCATTGTTATGACTCCATAGTTGTTATTGTACTATTTGTGCTTATCTCCCCTTACCATACCAACAGTGCCACCACCAATACCACCAACACTCCGTGTGAATGACACAGTGACTGGTGACCCACTCATGACCGTACCTCTGAACATAGGAAATATCACCAGGATGCTATTGGGACTCCGTGAGGATGAGCAGGTGTCACTCTGCTATGAGGTCCATGGACAGGCTGATAGGAATTTCAATCTTGTTAGCGATGCATGTGTCTCCGTCAACGCCCATTATATTAATGTGACCGCCAGAGGTGAAGATGAAATTAACATTATTAACAGGATTGGTGTCCGAGCTGTGGACGATATCAACCAGTGTCACAACATTCGTGCTGAACGTGATGGCTGCAGAGCTTTTGTGGATGGTGTGGAGATAAATACAACATACAGGATGGCAGGAATTTCTGTCCGCAGATACCCAAACCGTGTCCGTATTGCTGTGCCCAACTGTGTTGACCATGACCTGGTCATGTGGGTCTTCTGCCAAAGTGGTACTTTCGAATATAATGATATGACCTTTCAGGCTCCAATGATTCGATTCGTCATTGCTCGTGGATTCAACCTGCAGGAGACATCCCATGGGATCCTGGGTGAGCCCGGCAATGAATTAAATAATTATGGTAGTTCAAGACAGAACATTCTTATTAAGGTGGCACATACCCCTTTACGTTAGGTTACCTTTAACCGTCGGGGGCCCCGGGGGGCAGTGAGTGTTTACTATGGACAGTAAGTGTTTACTCTGGCTTTAACCGTCGGGGGCCCCGACGGTTAAAGGTAACCTAACATAAAGGGGTATGTGCCATCTTAAGGAGTACCAGGGTGTAGGACAAGGTCACATCTAGCCTCGTTCCCAGGCCGTTTTGGGAGGGAGAAACGGCCTGGCAACTTCCGCGAGGTCAAACTGTATACAGACGTAACGTCACAGCAATTGCATACCTCATTCAAGCAGTGAAGTCCACGTAATACTTCTGATATTTTCACTGGCTGAGAACAGTCCTTTCCTCCTCGTGGAAGCAACTGTTTGCGCATGTTCTGCGACGGAAGGCAAGCAGAAGACGAACGAACAAAAGTTGATGTGCAGAGCACATACACTAGCGCGATCGAGCGATCAACTATTGCTGTTGTCATGTGACAGCGATCTGAAATCTGATTGGTTCTTCCAACTCTCTGGCAGCGGAAGTAACAGTTTGAACTCGCGGAAGTTGCCAGGCCGTTTCTCCCTCCCAAAGCAGCCTGGGAACGAGACTAGGTCACATGTGCCATGTACACCTAATATTCCATACATGTGATACAACCCTAACTGGGGTGCACTATAGTTTTACTGGGGTGCACTGTAGTTTTACTGGGGTGCACTATAGTTTTACTGGGGTGCACTGTAGTTTTACTGGGGTGCACTGTAGTTTTACTGGGGTGCACTGTAGTTTTACTGGGGTGCACTGTAGTTTTACTGGGGTGCACTGTAGTTTTACTGGGGTGCACTGTAGTTTTACTGGGGTGCACTGTAGTTTTACTGGGGTGCACTATAGTTTTACTGGGGTGCACTATAGTTTTACTGGGGTGCACTATAGTTTTACTGGGGTGCACTGTAGTTTTACTGGGGTGCACTGTAGTTTTACTGGGGTGCACTGTAGTTTTACTGGGGTGCACTGTAGTTTTACTGGGGTGCACTATAGTTTTACTGGGGTGCACTATATAGTTTTACTGGGGTGCACTATATAGTTTTACTGGGGTGCACTATAGTTTTACTGGGGTGCACTATAGTTTTACTGGGGTGCACTATAGTTTTACTGGGGTGCACTGTAGTTTTACTGGGGTGCACTGTAGTTTTACTGGGGTGCACTGTAGTTTTACTGGGGTGCACTATAGTTTTACTGGGGTGCACTATATAGTTTTACTGGGGTGCACTATAGTTTTACTGGGGTGCACTATAGTTTTACTGGGATGCACTGTAGTTTTACTGGGGTGCACTATAGTTTTACTGGGGTGCACTATAGTTTACTGGGGTGCACTATAGTTTTACTGGGGTGCACTATAGTTTACTGGGTGCACTATAGTTTTACTGGGGTGCACTGTATTGCTCCATTGACTTTCTTACCTGGTGCTAAACACATGGAGAGTCTGCATTTGCTGGGTTGCATGGTAACAAGCATAGCTATTCATACACAGCCGCATAGTAATGTTAGTGGCATATTAATTGCCGAGCGGGAAGCGAGGCAACTAATTGTGCAGTGTGGAGGTCGAATCTGAGCTATATTTGTCTGTAATGCATTGGAAGTGGACCTGCACGTAAATTACGCGTTGGACCCGGCCCCCGTGTGCGCGCGTATACAACCCGCACGTGCACCATGTGATCTCACCTTTGTCCTGTACGAGTATGAGTTGGTTTCTGACAGGAGACGACGATTGACAAGGCAAAGTACAGCGACATCGAGGGAGAACTGATGCGGCGAGGAGGGAGACTGCCAGAGCAGCTGATCACAAGAGACTTGGCAGGCCTGCAGAATGAAGTTGACGTTCGCCGTTCACAGAGACTCGCTATCACTTGTGGTTATGTTCTGAAACTGCCAAATTGTATCAAAGCTTCCCGCGAGGCATCTCTGCGTGGTCAACCACGTATGCACTAGTAATTCGCAGACAGCCTATCATGGAGGAAGATACCCATTGGGGATGGATGAATTGAAAGCACAAACCATAAGCAGCATTCTCCCATGGAATGAATTTCATTAGATAATGACAGTGCACATGACATTGTCCTATCCCCCCCCCCCCCCCCCCCCCCCCCTTTGCCATGTTGACAGAGGTATACGTTCACATCCAAGCATGCAATACATTCTGTATGTCTACACACACCTGGACAAGAAGTAATCAGACAGGCATGTATTGTGTTCTTATCTATACACAGGTCAATTCTGGAATATCCCAATTAACGTGGTCCGCTATAACGAGACCATTGATGGAACTGTGCGGAGTGACACCTACACAATCACTGTCAACTACCCTGGCCAGCGGAGGCAATTTGTGGGGTTCCTTTATCCCCTGACCTGGGAGTTCGATGAGAGGCAGTGTCTATACGTTGGAAATGGGCAGGGAGGTCCAATTGATGAAGTTGATAACCCGAACGATCCTGTGCTCCAGGGTGAATACACTGATTACATAATAGATGACCTGTACGGCACAGACTTTGCATTCGGCCATTTTGTTAGTTCAATGTGCTCTACCCCGACGCCGACTATCACACCTGTCTAACTTACCCCGACTATTTCTGTGTCTAATTAGCACTTAAGAGTGCAACTAGTACACTGACTCAGTTTTGATCTTGTAGCTAAAAAAAGTTGTTGGTTTTGTAGCCATAGGTATTGATTTTGCTTTACATGCACAGAATTCTTGTGTCAGATCAGATTACCTGTCACAATGGCTGAGTACATGCCATTGGATAGTTGCCTTTTAGGTGCCCATCCATGTTACCTAGCAACCACCACTTCCTAACCAACATGTCACTGGGCTGTACAGGGTCCCATGAATATTGGCTGTGGATCTGTACAGCTACAACAAATTAAGTGGCCACACATTAGGTATAGATTTCTCTAAGTACACCAGTACTGTGGTTGCTTGGCAACATGAAGCAATTCAACATGCCTAGCAACAGTGAAGATCAAAGTACTGCTAATGTCATAAAACGTACTGTATACTGGGTAAATTGATAGTGAAACGTAAAAGCTTGGGTAACATTTAGTCTCGTGCCCAGCTGGAACCCTACGTGGAATATCCGTCTGGCAACTTTCATCAACATTCTCGGCCTTCATTTAGTATTTATAGCTCAGCTAACCGCCTGAAACCAGACAGGCGTGAAATAATATATGTAATTGCAAGAGGAATTTGAATTACAACTTCTCGCTCCGGCCTAATAAAGACAAAATTGAATTCTCTACGATTTCATTGGCAGTCTGAAATTCCTGCCTAAATGTTAACAAAGACCGAGGTTTCTGCGCAAAGTCGCCATGCAGACCCTCTTTCCCGTGAGGGGTGGGGTCTGGGCACGAGACTAAGTAACATTAGGCCCCTACACATTACATCAGTGTGGGCAAAATAAAAGTGCAAATAAAGTGTAATGTTCACATAATTTAGGACTTCATGTGTAGTTAGATGCACCTCTTCTGATTGGCCAAACCTTGGCCCTAATATACACTATCTCCTCCTGCCCTTACACTGTTGTAACAGTTGGCTTTAATTGCAAGGAGCACTGTTCAAGTGAAAGAAAAGTGATAAAACGTTCATGATGTGTGTATAAGAATCGAGTCACAGCCAGAGCATTGCAACTCCAAATCCAAGACCAGGATAGCCTCATTCCCAGGCGGGGCCTGGGAATGAGGCTAGCTCTGACAAGCATAGGTAGGTCAGTAGACCCATGAGTACTCAGACTTGTGGTCTGGATAAACTACATTCTCAGACTAGTGGTACTTCTCAGATTGTGGTCTGGGTACGCCCATGAGTACCTTCCAGGTAGTCTGTGCTTACTTAAGTTATCTACTGAGCCTGTGAACAGCTAACTGTTTTACATACCTGTGGCAGAACAAAGTGCTACTGTTTTCATACCTGGACCATCTGGATATTGTTGCACCAAATGTTGTTGCACCACTTTGAGCAAATTTTTAGGTTGGTATGCATGTACCTAAGTATAGCCAGCTAGTGTTAAACTAGCCTCGTTCCCAGGCCATCACCCAGCCTGGGAACTAATTACACTCCTGGTAGGGGGAAAATTGTGCCGCGTAAATTCTACACTCCTGGTGGGGGGAAATTGTGCCACGTAATATAATAAACCGTTTGACTACTTCGGAATGGCCTACAAAAATTCTGACTACACCGTCGTTATCGCTATGATCATGCAGTGACACGAAATCAAATAATTGTGCTGAAAACTCACCTTGGTGGCAGAGATACAAGCGCTTTTGTCGTGCCGTCGGCCGCCATTGCTCGATCGCTGTCTTCGAAGTTGGCTGCCAGTACAGTCAGGCTTACAAAGCCGGGCCCCACAAAGATTCTGACTACACAGCCGCGATCGGTATGGCTACCGATCGCTATCGTTGACTGACGCTGACATGCCAAACTCACCGTGCTGGCTAAGTTGTGAGTGCTGTAATAATGTCTTGTCTTCCTTTTGGTCGCCATAGCTCGCGATCGCATATTGCATAATTGACTGATCGTGGTTGCCACGTGGCATGTGCGTTAAATGGAACGAATTGCAATACTTAGCTTGCGCTACGGCGGGGCTGAGTACATGTACTTGAGACCACTCTATATAATATATAGCCCCCACCCCCAGCTTCCCATATAAGCTGCGCCGCACCGCCAAGTATGATCACTGACACTCAGAGAATGATTATTGGCATGATGCAGTACGTCAGTTTGTCAGGCGAGCCCCACAATGCCCTGCATTTTCCTAGTATATTTAATTAATGTAAATTGGTTGCCAGTACAGTCTTACGAAGGCCCCACAAAGATTCTGACTACACGGCCGTGATAGCTGTCGTTCACTGACGCTTACATGCCGAAACTCACCGTGCTGGCTTAATGCTTTTGCTCGCGATCGACTGAGCGTAGTTGCCACGTGGCATGTGCGTTAATTGCAATACTTAGCTTGCGCCGGGGTTGCAACGCGGCTATTATTCGGTACTTGAGAGCTCTATAAATAATTTCTGATCTTCCCTATATATATAGCTTGTGCTACCGTTTAACCGCGGCTACCAGGAGTGCGGTTGCCCCTCGTAATTACACTCCTGGTAGGGGACAAATTGTGCCCCGTAAATAATTACACTCCTGGTATAGGAAAAATTGTGCCGCGTAATGTAAATAATTAATTAAATAATCAAACCTCACAGCTCGCAGGAAAGGTCTACAGAGATTCTGACTACACCATCGTGATCGCTATCATGCAGTGACACTACCACACAATAATTGTGGCGAAACTCACCTTGGTGATGGAGATACAAGCGCTTTTGTCGTGCCGTCGGCCGCCATTGCTCGATCGCTCTCTTCGACGTTGGTTGCCAGTACAAGGACCCACAAAGATTCTGACCACACAGCCGTAATCGCTGTTGTTCACTGACGGTTACATACCAAAACTCACCGCGCTGGCAAGGTTGTAAGTGCTGTTATAATTTCGTGTCTTCCCTTTGGTCGCCATTGCTAGCGTTCGACTGAGCGTGGTTGCCACGTGGCATGTGCGTTAATTGGAACGAATTGCAATAATTAGCTTGCGCTACGGCGAGGCAACCGCAGAGTTGCAACGGCTACCAGGAGTGCGGTTGCCCCTCGATAAATAATAAAATAATAAACGTTTGACTACTTCAGAATGGCCTACAAAGATTCTGACTGCACCGTCGTGATCGCTATGATGCAGTGACACAACAACATAATAATTGTGCTGAAACTCACCTTGGTGGTGGAGATACAAGTGCTTTTGTCGTGCCGTCGGCCGCCATTGCTCGATCGTTCTCTTCGACGTTGGTTGCCAGTACAGTCATACGAAGGGCCCACAAAGATTCTGACCACACAGCCGTAATCGCTATCGTTCACTGACGCTTACATACCAAAACTCACCATGCTGGCAAGGTTGTAAGTGCTGTTATAATTTAGTGTCTTCCCTTTGGTCGCCATTGCTAGCGTGCGCGTTCGACTGAGCGTGGTGGTTGCCACGTGGCATGTGCGTTAATTGGAACGAATTGCAATAATTAGCTTGCGCTACGGCGAGGCAACCGCGGAGTTGCAACGGCTAGGCTACCAGGAGTGCGGTTGCCCCTCGTTAATTAAATAATAAACGTTTGACTACTTCTGAATGGCCTACAAAGATCCTGACTACACCGCTGTGATCGCCATGATGCAGTGACACAACCACATAATAATTGTGCTGAAACTCATCTTGGTGGTGGAGATACAAGCGCTTTTGTCTCGCAGTACCGTTCTTAGGAAAGGCACACGAAGATTCTGACCACATGGCCGTTATCGCTGTCGTTCACTGACGCTTACATGCGTCGTTCACTGACGCTTACAAAACTCACCGTACTGGCGAAGTTGAGAGCGCTGTAACAGTTTCTTGTCTTCTCCTTGTGCCGCCATTGCTGACTCAGCTCAATCGATCGACGACGAAGACCGAGCGCGAGCATGGTTGCATGTGCGTTAATTGGATTGCAACCTGTTGCTACGCGGCTAGGCTATATACCAGGAGTGCGGTTGACCCTAACTAAATCTAAAAACAAATATCTGATCTCTATGTTCTGAGAAACAGGACTAGATTATTAACGACATCATCGCTCTGGAGGGTATGGAAGACTTCCTGCTGTTGCTTTGGGATCCCATGGTGGACAGAATCCTGCTGGCCATTGACAGAGCTGTTGTGATCATTGTGGACGATGATGGTGAGTGGTGATGTGGATCATGCTACCGTAACAAGCTGTGCACGAGGCATAATTGAAGAGGCACATAAGGTCACAGTTCAATTGGTCCATGGGGTGCAGTGGTTCTATTATAACTTTCACCATGTAAAGCACTTAGTTTAGTCATAATCGTGGGGTTGTCCCTGGATTTTGCTGGCTAAATTACTCTGTAATCTAGAGAGTAATGATCATGTGATTGATTACCGTAGTTGCCGATTATTTCGCGTGCCAAAAATTTTGCGGTCTAGCCACTCAGTCCAATTGCCAACGTACCAACTTCCGGGAATTTAATTGCAGTGCACGGTCACTTCCTGTCTGTTTTTTACATCGTGCAGTTCTAGCGATGTTATTTCTCTCCTCGAAGATGGCAAAGGGTCGGGCTACACAGGTTCGAGGTAAGTAGGAGTATGGTTGTAATAAAATCGACCTTATCTTGGTCGAAGACCTCGAGCATAAAGGGAATTAGCACTTTAGTGTGCTCATGTTGACCTTTTTGAAAGGTCAAATGTGATGTTCAGGGGTATATCTTCTTCCTAGGGGCTGGAACACGGGTGTTAGTGCTATTAGCAGTTAGCTATGGGTCTACTGAACTGGCAGGATAAGTTCTAAGTTTGTGGATGAAGGTTAATAGAAACGGCACCAGTTTGTATAACCCTTATCCAGATGATTTCTCAGTGCAGAGGATTAAACATGCACATATTGATACACACAACAACATCAGGCCGCTATAATTTTAATTAATGATCACTATCTTCACTGAATTCATGTTCTATAACCTCATCTAGCTCTTCACCATCTCTCATCCAGTCTTTCTGGCAGAATATCATCGTCTTCTGCTGGACCGGACCGGTGCTCCTGTATTATATCGTCTACATGTACTTTGAGATCTGTCACTCTCATATGGAAGGTGAGCCCCAACGGTACAAATAATGCTGTGGCATCCAGGTCCTCTGTCTGCCGTTCATTTTATGGTGACAACTAATGGCTGCACATCCTGTCTTGCATCTGCAACCACTTAGCCACATGTAGCCACTTAGAACCAATTGTACCTATCAGGCTATGCTGTCTACATGTATGTCCACTGGTACCTCCCGTATCAGCCTGGCCATGTGCTTCTAATAGTCGAGCTAAACTAGTCCAACCTGGATGCCTCCAAGCATACAGAAGTCGTCCTCAACTCTAGCTGGCACTTCACTGGTTCACAGGTACATGTAATTGGCATTCCAGGGAAATGTGATCAAGTGCAATGTTTGCTAGACCCTCTCCGCCCTCCGCTCGCGGCGCGCGGCTTTGCCGCTTGACCAGCCGGGCGGAGAGGGGCTAGTGGCTAGACTGCATTTTGTAAAGATCAGTATACACAACCCTATTAGGAATGCTATGCCCTACCCTGGCTCTGCATCAAATGCTATAACCCTCTTATCGAGCATCTCCTGGAGCCTGTGCTAATGCATCCAGTGTGGTCAACATGTATATACCCTTCCCTCTGTTTTTCTTTCACTGCTATAGGATGTGTGTACCTTGGATTACTCTTCTTGCAGAGCAGTGAGCAGAAGCTACACTGGCCAGGTTGAACTTTGGATGCTGTTAGCTGAACCTGAATAATATCTGCTGACTCTGTTTGCTAGCACTTTATACTTCATCTTCAAGTGTGAAGTGCTCTATACCATCTGCTGACTCAGGAACAGACTTCAGAGCCTCTATGTAGAGTTCTCTGTCATGCAGTAGCTATGTTAATGCAGGTGACTATACATTTTCTCATTCCCGCATGCATTAAAATTATGTAGACTGTTTATACCATTTGCATTGCTGGAACACGGAAACTGATGTAAACCCTAACTAAAGCATTCATAGTTCTTGAACAAAATACCTGCAATAGCTGTCCAGGAGTTGGTTAATGCAAACGGCACCAATTTTTGTGAAGATGGTGCTCATTTTCACTCAAATCCAGTTGTCAGCTCATATCTCTCGTTCTGAGTAAGCTACAAACTTTACACATGCATTGGTGGGTAGAGCTGCTGTAGCTGAGCTTGCATACCAAAAATTATTAATATCACTACACCATATCCGAAGTTATAACAATTTTTGTGCGGTCACTTCATTACTTCAGATTTTGCTATACCGCATACTTCCGGAAATGTTCCGCGTTACGCATACGTGGCGTTGTAAATAAATTTGTACAGGCGCTAGGCGTGAATGGACTTCCGGTACGGTGGCGATTGGACTGCACTAAACGTGACACACAAATATTTCGCGGTGGGGAATTTTCGCTGATTACTTCGCGAAAAAAAAATCCGCTCGTAATAACTTACTATTGACACGTGCGATCGTGCTGATGGAGCCGGAGCGCTCGAAGTGTGTACGCGTGGCTACCACGTCTACAGCGAAGCAACTGCCGGGCCGGGGAAGAGCTACTGTGTGAGCGTGAGCCCAGGAACACGAAGGACAGTAATTGTTATGCCTAGCGCTAGCTGTGGAAATATATTTCGCGGGTTTAATATTCGCGGTCTTACTTCATCCGCGAATACCGCGAAAATTTCCCCACAGCGAAATTAACTGCAACTACGGTAGCATGTGATTAGCATGTGATTAGCATGTGGAGTACAAGTGATGACTCTATGCAGCGCTTGTACCTAGGATGGGCAATAGACTACTACTTGTGGCATAGAGATGAGGTTTTGACTACATGTAATGTAGCATGGCTTAATGCATGTTGACTGTGCATACCTTCCTAATTGCCACTGCGCCGGTTCCACTCAATTTTCGTTACACCTGTGGCCATCCAGACATCGGGGTCTCTGTTATGCTTGCAGGCCATCCCAAGTGTCTCCTGACAGGAGAATTCATGCATGTACCTCATTCGGAGGCTGTCGGTAGCAATACAGAGATAGAATGTGGCCTCTGTGATGGACAGTTCTCGGATGGGCAACACTTCCTAACTAAGTACGACCCCTTATTGTTTAATGGTCATGCATGTACTCCTGATGAACATAAATCACAAAAACCAAAATGCCAATGTACGTAGCTATCCAAAGACAGGGGCGCTGGAGCTGGTCCCGCAGGTCCCGCGGCCGCCGGACCAATGCTTGACCAAGTGCTTATTTAAAATTCATAGTGTACAGTAGTCGCGCGATCGCAGGACCACAAACCGAACCCTTATGAATCCAATTACCATGCAGTGGGTTGGATTGTGGTTGCACAAGTCAATTTAGTGTAATTTTGCGTGAGTGGCTGGGCTCAGCGCAGCTGGTAAAAGGCCCAGCTATACCCCGTAATACGTGCGCGACTGCTCATGAATAATTAAAATTCGCGCGCAAACCATCGCCGCACCAACACTAAGTTGCTTCCGACGCCCCTGAACGAACCCTTCTCTCTTTCAAAAGTGGTCAACATAGCTTCCGCCTCCCTGAGAATGATGTAAGGGTCCTTGTTTGTTTGACAAAGGACCTTGAAACAGCCAGGAGTTTCAATGTTAGTCTGCAGACTATGGATGGAACAGCACCAAAGTTTGTTTAGGTCAACAAGAAATAATACCGAGATTTGCTTTGACTTGTACTGAAGTGTGTGTCCTGTTGCAATGGTGTAATATTGTTGTCTACTTCTGTAGCCCGCTCTGACTCTTTGGGTGGAGAGATTACCCTCAGAGTCTCACTCTGCCTGAAAGAGAGCCCAACTCGATTTCCTGTGTGCGAGTTCAAATCTAGATGTGGAAGATTTTACTGTCCATCTACAAATCCGAAATGAGGGGGCTATAGCTGGACTTGTCCCACCCACACAAGCAATGTTCCTCAATGTGATGACACACCTCTGTGACAAGAAATGTAACCCAAACCACCAGACGTTCTCCACTGGTGGGCGTGGACTTCTGGGCAGGAGGCTGGCAATGTTCCTCATTGATGATGCAGGTACATACCTCTCTCCCACTCAAATATGCAGCCTAGCTGAGTTGTTGATCATGTGGTAACCAGAACACAATCAGATTCAGATGCTACATCCCTTTGAAGTTGATAGTGCTGTACCAGCCATCTGTTGCTGGGACCTTCATACAGTACAGTATAGCATGTGTGCTATAACAACACCCACCCACTAAATTATTATGGTCACTGTTTGGAATGCAGAAGTGAACATCTGCTCTCCTCAATTTAGACACCAGACTCACAATAGTATAGATGCATTGTCATGTTACAACACCTAACCAAACCTAAGTACATGTGTATAAGTCTGACCACTCCTCTTTTATGTACACACGTGTCCAGCATGTGCAGCGGTATTGAAGATCCACTATGCTTTGGGTCTTCTTGTATATATACACACGTAGCTGCTAGGGATTTGGTTAACTAAAGTAGTCTATAGACCTTTACAAAGTAGTGGGCTATCCTGCACTTTAAATTGAACACTTGCCTGGTTGTCATGGCAACCAATTTGTATAAAAATTCTGTTTTGGGTTGAATGAACTGATAGCACAAACATAGGTTTTGACAATCCGATCGGTAAGGGTATGTGTTGAACTATTAACAGTGCATGCTCTCCCACGCAGCACCTGCAGTTACGCACATAAATGATAGTGCTGTTGGTAACCCACTAGCTATTAATGTTGACAGTGTCCATTCCCAGTACATGCTAACTTGGAATTGGCAGTGCTTCACTCTGCTTCGAAATTCATGGCAAAAAGTGTATAGGTACGGCCTCACAAATATCCTTCAGGATTGGTAGTTTGTGGTAAATGTAGCTAACACTGGCAACAGAAGCAGTGGAAACTATTTTCCATTTTCCATTATTGTTAACAGCCCTCCTGCTCGTGGCTTGAACCTTGAACCTGTCATTCATGATTGGAACACATTTAATTGATCTGGTCACTCTTCCCCCAAAAGGAATTGAACCACAGAACCTTTATGTAATCAACGCCACTCACCCTGATTCAGAAAACTCATACGGCCTCGCCCGGGAGTTTAAGAATGGCGCCCAGTCTATAAAGTAGAGGATCCAGTCATCGAGGGATTATGAAGATTAATTACGAAGTTGGTAATGCTTTCCAGACTGAATATTTTTACCCCGTGCGCATGCATGCGCAGCAGGGGCAGAGTGATCAGTTTGTCTGTCAGTCTGTCCAAGCGGTTTGAGCAGTGAAGGCCTTGTTGAAGGCTTAGTTCAGAATAGAAGTGTCAGAATTCAGAAAATACTAGCGTCTACATAACTCACAGACCAGAGATCCACTCAAGAGGCTGAGAAAAGTTGCGTGAAAGTCGATTAGCCCTGTTCCAATTTATACAACTCCAGTTTCTAACATTACTGCCACAACTTACAGTCTTTCGGTATCCTATTCTGCATGCATGCTGTATTAAAATCAGTAGACCCTAGATATCATGCATGCTGTATTACAAATCGGGCAGTAGGCTATGAATGTAACATTGCCATCTTTTGTAGTACTATGAACATGATTATTATAGAATTGTTCGTTATCATCTGGATTGGTGTTGCATGGCAGTTGCAACATTGCCATCTGTGGTAGTACTATGAACATGATTGTCATAGAACTCTACCATCTGTTCATTATCATCTGGATTGGTGTTACCATGGAAACCACTATTCCCACAGTTAGGTTTGGTGGGGATCAGGATATCTTCCAGCCAAAGTAGCCTACTTTCATGATCAGTTCATGATGTTAGTAACAATCCCTAATGTGGCATATAGCTATACTGGCTGGAGAAATGTAGTTATTAGCAAATGATGTTCCACTATACAGCTTTTACCACGCAGCAATGCAGTTGTGGTCTGGTTACACACAAATATGCAACTAAAAGCAAACAAATTCAACAAAAGGCTGGAGGTCGATGTCTGCAGTAAATAAACGCTCTTCTAATCTTTTCATTGAAGCTCATTAAATATGCACGTGACCTTTGACCTCTACCGACTCGAGGAAAGATACGAAAGCAGACTATGCAAGCAACTTTTGTGAATAAATAAGTATGCTTAACTTCTGTCCTACACTGAAAAACAGATTTTGGGGTGAGTCCAGTCCAGTGAATAAAGACGCCCCGCGGTACGGTGATGATAGCGCGCGGCCCGCATCTTACTTCCGTTCCTCGTTCCATTCCGTTCCTGCTTTCATAGTTGCCCCGGTCAGTGCCCGGTTGCTGTACAGTCTTGTGCCCAGACCCGCGCTCGCAATCGTGGTCTGGGAACGAGATCGAGACTACGCGCGCGCGCGGCACAGATTTTTCAGTGGCTGTACTTCCGGAAGTCGTACCCTCTTATTGCAACGCTACGCATTACGCATCTTGCAGTTGCAGCCAAGAGCCGACTACAGAGGAGTACCTCCCGAGACCGCTTCTCCGACGATGTCGCGTCTGGGAGTCATCGAAACTGTGATCGTCCTAGTGATTCTGGCGGCTGCAGCGCATCCAGGTGAGCTTGAGTAACCATTCAGAGAGGAGTAACCTAGCCGAGTTGCCGTTCCTACCCAGCTTTTTGTATTGTAGTCGTGTAAATATGTAGCTAGCTGGGTGCGAAAAGGGTTGCATAGCTAACTGTGCACTTGCACAGGGTTGCAAGGTGATTGCTAGAGCGCACTTGTGAGCGCACGGTAATTGCAATTTCTAGCGGCATCATCGTTGCAATGCGAGAGTTACCAGTTGAATTCGAGTTACCGCTCAGCAGCTATGTTGCCGAGCAGCGGCCAGCATGATCAATCTGAGCGTATATATTGCGTACACAATAAGTGACAGCTATCTAGCTACGTATACCCTCTTATTCGCAAATCGGCGAGGGTCAACGCGCCACGTGGACAAGTAAGGAAGGAAAACCCAGACGGAGGTGAATCTCGTCTAGCATGTGGCCCCATCCTGTGATCTTTCCAGACATCAATGCTAGCTCCTCCTGTCTCATGTGCAGCTGCAACTATACAATTTGTAATAGGCATGACGGTTATACCACAAAAGGGCTTTAGCTAGTCTTTGGCCTGGTTTTGGGACTAATTTTGTGCAGTGGGCGTAGTCACGCCCGGGCATGTACGGGCACGTGCCCGGGCAAAAAAAAAAAAAAAGAGCACAGTATCAATACATTAAGACTTTAACGTGTGTGTGTGTGTGTGTGTGTGTGTGTGTCTGTGCTTGACGGAAGTGGGATGTTCGTGGGAGGGACTAGACTATAGTGACGCGCGACCTTCGTACTTTAATTTATTTACTGAATCAGGGAGCAGCAGTCGTAGCGGACGCAATCGGGCGAGCAGCAGTTCAAGCGGACACAATCGGGGAGCAGCAGTCGAAGCGGACGCGATCGGGCGGCGAGCAGCAGCTGGACGCGAGGCGGAGGCAAACGGGGAGCGCAAGCAGCAGTGGGCCCGGGAGCAGCAGCTGAAGCGGATGCAAGCGGCGAGCAGCAGCTGAAGCGGACGCAATCGAGGAGAAGCAGCTCTTCAGAGAGCTGTCCGGCGCCGGATTACGCACGGTAGGCGAACAAGGGGGAAGTAGCTGAGCGAGCGAAGCGAGCGAAGCTACTTGTACATAGCTATTCATACACAGTCTGCGAAGTTTCTGACCACACGGCCGTGATCGCTGTCGTTCACTGACGCTTACATGCCAAAACTCACCGTGCTGGCAAAGTTGTAAGTGCTGTAGTAACTTCGTGTCTTCCCCGTGGCCGCCATTGCTATATAGCGATCGACAGAGCGTGGTTGCCACGTGGCATATGCGTTAATTGGAACTAACTGCGATATTTAGCTTTCGGCGCTACGGCGAGTCACAGCTGGCGTTGCAACGGCTACCGGGAGTGCGGTTGCCCCTCGGTATAGTGTAGCTAAAATAGCTATACCAGATAGTAGTAGCGATGAGTCTTTAGATAGGCATTCACCCCTCTCACAGAACACAGTAGGTAGCACAGAGAATTTACTTACGGTTCCAGACAACACAACAGCGCAAGGCACTTCTAATTCAGCGATCTTGAATAATAATTACGTATTGTTGCTAAGTGATCGTTTAAGTGCGCATGCGTACAAACATGAAAATGGCGTGACAAATGAAGCCATCACAGAGTCGGTAGACTCTGTATGTAGGGATACGACGTACACGCAATATATGCTAATACCAAAAAATCTCTCCAAATCTCAGAAACGGTACACTTATAAGCCTTTATAACCACATACCGTTCATCTTCGAGTGTTTTCATGACCAACAAGACTCCTCGCATCGCGAAAACCCTTTGCGAAAGTACCACACCAGGCACTCGCAAAACGGGCAAATTGTTTTTCTTTCTTTCTTTCTTCTTCTTTCTTCAGACAACTTAGCTCAACGTTGCCTCAATCTGTCACGATGGTTTTCGCACGAAACAGCAGCATTTTCAACCGAGCAGTGCAACGACCCATCGCTTTTTTGCTACCTTCAAGTCTTCACCAGGCGGCTGCAGCTGCCCACTCAATAACTATGGCTTCGTTTGCCACGCCATTTTCACGTTTGTACGCATGCGCACTTAACGATCACTTAGCAACGATACGTAATTAATTACTCAAGATCGCTGAATTGGAAACAGTGGGGAAGATGCGTTGACCGTTGTTGTCAATCAAACGAGGCACTGAGGTTAGTCCCTGTACGCATGATTTAGCTATATTATTGCTACCTATACTGTATTCTGTGAGCAGGGTGAATGCCCATCTCAACTCTCAACACCCATATGAATGTCCCTACTATAAACTGCCTATGCCATGGTCTTCAGACAGGGAGAACTCAGTGGCTTTGTCATTCATCTAGGGAACAGTTGACTTGAGATGCCCGGGCCTGATTCTTCAGCCAATGCTGGAAGTGTAATACCTGAGTAATATTCCAAGGCAAGGACACCTACTGCCCAGGTACACATGCCTGTGAGGTCATTGACTCTTGCAGCAAACTTCAGCTCAAACATGCTCCTGCTGCCAAAAAAAATTACATAAACAAGTAATAAAAAACATTAAGAATGTAGCAGGATGTAGGGATACCAGAACGGGAAAAAGTAAGGAAACAAGGTAGGGATGATCGCACAAAACAGTGAAGTATACAATCCCCCTACGTATCTTTTTTTTCATTATATACACATATATGGAAAAAGATCTCTGTAGGGGGGTTTGTATACTTCACTGTTTTGTGCGATCATCCCTACCTTGTTTACTTACTTTTTCCCGTTCTGGTATCCCTACATCCTGCTACATTCTTCATGTTTCACTTGTAGTTATTGAGTGGGCAGCTGCAGCCACCTGGTGAAGTCTTGGAGGTTGCGAAAAAGCGATGGGCTGGTGCACTGCTCGGTGTGAAATGCTGCTGTTTTGTGCGAAAACCATGATGAGCGATCGAGGTGACGCTGAGCTAGCCCGTCTGAAGAAAGAAAGAAGAAGAAGAAGAAGAAGAAGAAGAAAGAAAAACAATTTGCCCGTTTTGCGAGTACCTAGTGTGGTACTTTCGCGACGGTTTTTCGCGACGCGAGGAGTCTTGTTGGTCATGAAAACACTCGAAGATGAACGGTATGTGGTTATAAAGGCTTATAAGTGTACCGTTTCTGAGATTTGGAGAGATTCTTTTGTATTAGCATATATTGCGTGTATGTCGTATCCCTACATACAGAGTCTACCGACTCTGTGATACATATATACTGCGTTCTTAGCCTTCGCTCCTCTGCCGTGGGTCCAACAACTGAACTTTACTGGACAGTTCAGACTCCCAGACTAACCAACCATCCAGCCACGGCAAACTACGTAGCCATATTAGGGTGGTGAGTATAGTCTCGTTCCTAGTCTTGTTTCCAGACCCTCAATATGCGCGGAAGGAGGGTCTGGTGAATATAGTACAACATTTTTGAGCTCCTGTTCCCTGGGTTCCCGGTGTTCCCTGGGTTCCTCCTGTTCCCGGTTTTCCTAGTGTTCCCTAGACCTCCAACGTCTCGCCACATGACAGAGACCCGTGGTTGTTCGCACTGACAGCGACGTGAGCATTGTCCCAACAGCAAGATCCCTGGTGTTTATAAAGCCCAAGACAAACGATGTACAGAATAGAAATTCTAGCGAAGTAGCTTGTACTTGCTGATTTCACGTGTCTGTGTGGGAATTTGTGGGTGTGAGTAGCATGTGACACGTATTGACCAATCAGATTCGTACTGCCGAAATTCCGCGGTGCTCAAAAATTTTGTACTATATTCACCAGACCCTCCTTCCGCGCATATTGAGGGTCTGGGAACGAGACGAGGAACGAGACTATACTCACCACCCTAATATGGCTACGTAGTTTGCCGTGGCTGGATGGTTGGTTAGTCTGGGAGTCTGAACTGTCCAGTAAAGTTTAGTTGTTGGACCCACGGCAGAGGAGTGAAGGCTAATCTTTATAGCAACACAGGCTAGAGGCCTGAGCTGATTTCCGGGTTCGAATCCCAACTTGATCCCTGATTTTCTGTGGATGCTTACACTCAAGTTCACACCAGAGATTCCAAACTGAGAAGATGTCCTGTGGTCCGACTCCTCTGAGAATGGGATCAGATGTAGATACTAAACTGTTTTCAATGATGTGTCCTCTTTCTGTGTGGCAGCTGTTGTGATAGGGTACGTCGGCACCGCCATCTCTGTGACTGAGGGAGATACTGCTACCTTCAGTGCGGAAGTCATGTCTGGAAACCTTGGTGACCTGGCAGTTCGAGTGGTACAGTCCACCCTGGATGGCACTGCCACAGGTATTTCACACCAGAGGGAGTTCACTGGCTTGTTTTGTGTTCTCTCGGGAATTCTCAAGGTCTCCTCACATATACTCTTTATATAACTGTCCATACTTTTTTGCAACTACCAGTCAACGTTTTTCTGCTTGATCTTGTTAGTTTGTTAGTTGTTTATTGGGCGAGCGTGAGCGAGCCCCACACTAGTCATAGTCTCGCGCGCAGCACTATATGGCGCTGTACAACGTATAATATTATGTATGTACAATGTATGTCGATCTGTTTGCCATACTGTAAATCAGGTGCGTGCAATATTAACGAAACATTGCATTCATTTCCGGACATCGTACTGTAAATCTCCGCCGTGTGCGAGAGTCTGGCACCGAGACTATGGCGACAACACAATGAACAAAGACACAGATCTATCGTGAACTATCTACCTCTGTACCTCCCCAGTGGCGACAGAAAAGACGAACACCGCTGGTGGACCTACCTATTCATTGACCTCAGAGCTGTAGCTACGTGTACGTGTCCTGCAGAGCACAGTCATCATTGGTGTGCTGGACCAGTGTGCAGCATGCATAGCTATAGGTTTTGTGTTTAATACCTGCCATATCGCTTCTAACTGCTTCAGCTAGCCTCACTCTGTGTTGTGTATATACGACAGTCTACTTTGGTGTGATATTCTGTGACCTGAACTGTTCTCATGTAACTAGTCACATTCTGATGACAGTCTTGCACATACAACTGTTCCACACAGCTAATTTCGCACATGCACTCGCTCACGCTCGCCCCACAATGTCGCACATTCCACTAGTTGTTTGTTGCTGTTGTTGTTTGCTTCCTGTTTATAGCTGTTGTATTGTACACTCGTGCAGAAGGGGTGGGTGCAGACTACGCTGCAGGGACACAGTTTCTGAGCTTCAGCAGCCAGAACGCAACCTTGCCTCTCAGCATTGAGACATTTACAGATGGGCTCACGGAAGGAGCTGAGACCTTCACTGCCAACCTGGGGGGCCCATCACAATCACCGTGATTGCTGGAGGTGTTGAAGCCCCAGAGGCTGCCAGTCGTGTCACCCTCAACCCAACTGTACTCTCCATTACCATCCTTGATGTTGACTGTGAGTGGTAGCAGTTAGGAGGTACACCCTCCACCTGTCGTGAGTGTAATTGCCAAGTCCTAGACCATTGGGTTATTTACTGCTATGTCTCTACATATACGTATGTACTTCATACAAATGTAATTGCTGAAGTCTTCATGCCCTGTTTAATGGAGACATCCCATGGGATCCTGGGTGAGCCCGGCAATGAAGTAGTTCAAGACAGAATTAAGGTGGCACATACCCCTTTACGTTAGGTTACCTTTAACTGTCGGGGGCCCCGGGGGGCAGTGAGTGTTTACTCTGGACAGTAAGTGTTTACTCTGGCTTTAACCGTCGGGGGCCCCCGACGGTTAAAGGTATACTAATGTAAAGGTGTATGTGCCATCTTAAGGAGTACCAGGGTGTAGGACAAGGTCACAGGTAGCCTCGTTCCCAGGCCGTTTTGGGAGGGAGAAACGGCCTGACAACTTCCGCAAGTTCAAGCTGTATACGGACGTAACGTCACGGCAATTGCATACCTCATTCAAGCAGTGAAGTCCACATGATACTTCTGATATTTTCACCGGCTGAGAACAGTCCTTTTCTCCTCGTGGAAGCAACTGTTTGCGCAGGTTCTGCGACGGAAGGCAAGCAGAAGACGAACGAACAAAAGTTGATGTGCAGAACACCTACACTATAGCGCGATCAAGTGATCAACTATTGCTGTTGTCATGTGACAGCGATCTGAAATCTGATTGGTTCTTCCAACTCTCTGGCAGCGGAAGTAACAGTTTGAACTCGCGGAAGTTGCCAGGCCGTTTCTCCCTCCCAAAACGGCCTGGGAACGAGGCTAGGTCACATGTGCCATGTATACCTAATATTCCATACATGTGATACAACCCTAACTGGGGTGCACTATAGTTTTACTGGGGTGCACTGTAGTTTTACTGGGGTGCACTATAGTTTCACTGGGGTGCACTATAGTTTTACTGGGGTGCACTATAGTTTTACTGGGGTGCACTGTAGTTTTACTGGGGTGCACTATAGTTTTACTGGGGTGCACTGTATTGCTCCATTGACTTTCTTACCTGATGCTAAACAGATGGAGAGTCTGCATTTGCTGGGCTGCATATCAATACATTAAGATTTTAACGTGTGTGTGTGTGTGTGTGTGTGTGTCTGTGAGTGATGGAAGTGGAATGTTCGTGGGGCGGGACTAGACCTATAGTAACGTGCGGCCTTTGTATTTTAATTTATTTACTGAACCTCGAACTCCGCGAAGAATGTTCGAGATTATTGGGCTGGAATCCAGCTGGGGCGTGGCTGCAAGCTGATGCGGGGAGCAGCAGTCGAAGCGGACACGATCGGGAGCAGCAGCTGAAGTGGACGCAAGCAGCGAGCATGCAGCAGCAGCTGAAGCGTGCGAAATCGGGGAGCAGCAGCTGTAAGCGGACGCAAACGGGAAGCAGCAGATGAAGTGGATGCAATCGGGCCAGGGAGCAGCAGATGATTCGAAGCGGACGCAAGCAGCGAGCAGCAGCTGAAGCGGATGCAATCGGGGGGCAAGCGGACACAATCGGGGAGCAGCAGCTCTGCACAGAGAGCTGTCCGGTGCCGGATTACTCACGGTAGGCGAACGAGGGGGAAGTAGCTGAGCGAGCGAAGTGAGCGAAGCTACTTGTACATAGCTATTCATACACAGTCTGCATAGTAATGTTAGTGGCATATTAATAATTCGCAGACAGCCTATCGTGGAGGAAGATACCCATTGGGGATGGAAGCACAAACCATAAGCACCATTCTCAATTTGCATTAGAAAATGACAGTGTACATGACATTGTCCTATCCCCCCCCCCCCCCCCCCCCCCCCAGGTCAATTCTGGAATATCCCAATTGACGTGGTCCGCTATAACGAGACCATTGATGGAACTGTGCGGAGTGACACCTACACAATCACTGTCAACTACCCTGGCCAGCTGAAGCAATTTCTGGGGTTCCTTTATCCCCTGACCTGGGAGTTCGATGAGAGGCAGTGTCTATACGTTGGAAATGGGCAGGGAGGTCCAATTGATGAAGTTGATAACCCGAACAATCCTGTGCTCCAGGGTGAATATACTGATTACATCGTGGATGACCTGTACGGCACGGAGTTTGCATTCGGCCATTTTGTTAGTTCAACGTGCTCTACCCCGATGCCGACTATCACACCTGTCTAACTTACCCGGACTACTTCCGTATCTAATTAGCACTTAACAGTGCAACTAGAAGTAGATAGTACACTGACTCAGTCTTGTAGCTAAAGAGCTGTTGTTTTGTAGCCATGGGTATCGATTTTGTTTTACATGCACAGAATTCTTGTGTGTTCAGGAGTGTGTAATAATAAACTTTGCACAGTGATAGTGTCTTGCAAAGCTGCCTCGACGATACCTGCATAATTTGCAAAATGCAGACCCACACAAGAGATCATTGCGTTCATGGCTACCAAGATATTTCAATAGCCCCCGTTAAATAATTGGTGAAAATCATCAAGATACAATAGCTTTGGTTTGTGAAGGATAGTAACAACCAAGATGGACAGCAGTGAGTAGTAGGGGGGAGGGTGCCGAACAACGACTGGCTTGCTCAGCGTTTACTACTGTGTCTCCACCGTGGATGGGACTGCTGTAGGTAAGAGCATAACATGCATGTCTCATCTTAGCTTTCTATTCCAAAGAACAGTACTGCATTGGTGTTGTGATGACAAGTTGTTGTCCTTTGTTGTCCTTTGTCTTACAACTGGTCAGGATTACATGGGAATAACCAACCAGCGCTTGGGTCCGTTTGGGAATAAAGATCGTCGTCGGTGTTTCACAGTGGACATCTTACGTGACACAAACAGAGCGGAAGACCCTGAAGACTTCATGGTAGTTGTAACCTTCTGCCCTGGTGAAGCTGTACCTCCAAATACAGTGATCAACCCTCGAAATGCTACCACTACCATCATCGATTGTGAGTTTGATCTAGTACTTTATGATTGCATGAATGACTGTGGCTGCTTGCTGGATCAAAGCACATTATAAGACTGGATACCGTAGTCCAAGTAATCTGACCTATACCATTCATGCTTACCTCTCCTTACTCCAGAACTAGCTACTTCACCACCACTGGCACATAGCTATATAGGTATCCCAAAATCTTTCAGCAGATTTACAAGTTCAATCTCATTCATTGATTTTCACGGTTGCTTTAATTGACCACGTATTAGTCAATGTGCAAGTTTCAGTTGAAAGGTGGAATTGCATGCTCTTTATCTATGAAACCAATGGTTAATGGTACAACTGCATTGTGTGATTGTGGCTGCTTGGTGAAAAATGGTACTCTACCATTCATGCTTACCCCCCCCCCCCCCCTGCAAAATTTCAGCTGACCTTGGTGAAGGAAATTCCACTTAGCCATTGCTGATTGTGTGCATTTCCATCTTCACAGTTTGTTCTAATAGAGAGCACCAAGAATTCACAGCTCAATTCTGAGTACGCCAGCTGGCAGGGGTAGCTAATGGGTATGGATTCATCTCCAGTGGACAGGGAGATGGTCACTGTCCTCTCCAGAGAGCTGTTCGGAGCACTGCTATGCTGCTCACCAGTGCAAGAGTGCTGGCCTCATTTGCAGTGAAGAGAGTGCACTTGATTTCCTGCAAGTTGCCCGAATCCATGATGGTGGTACAGTTTGGCTTTTGCCTTCTTGGAAGATGGCATGGGAGTTGTCGACGTTCACTGGGAGCTAATGTCAACTGTAGATACTGGAGGTACAGTATATGGTTGTTTTCATTCTTGACCTTTGAACTCCTGTGGAGAAAAGTGTAGCATACCACATGAGCATCACACTGTTGTTTTCACTGTCATAGGCCCATGCAAGTTCACAGCTTTTTTTCTCAGCAGATGGAACAGTGACCTTTGAAGCTGGATCTACCTCCAATTCCACCAGTGTGTTCTTTAACATAAATGACGACGAAGTTGCATTGGAACCACCAGAGAGCTATAATATGACGCTGTACTCACATTGCTGCAATCTACCACCAGTGTACGCCTAGGAAGTCCGAGTCTCACAACTGTCAACATTCTGGATGAAGATAGTAAGACTTATAATTAGTGCATACTAAGACTAGATCAGATTACCTGTCACAATGGCTGAGTACATGCCATTGGATAGGTGCCCATCCGTGTTGCCTAGCAACCACCACTTCCTAACCAACATGTCACTGGGCTGTACAGGGTCCCATGAATATTGGCTGTGGATCTGTATAGCTACAAGTGGCCACATATTAGGTATAGATTTCTCTAAGTACACCAGTACTGTGGTTGCTTGGCAACATGAACATGCCTAGCAACAGTGAAGATCAAAGTACTGCTGATGATGTTTGGGGCAGCTGAAGGCATGTGCAGATGTCATAAAACGTACTGTATACTGGGTAAGTTGATAGTGAAATGTAAAAGCTTGGGTAACATTTAGTCTCGTGCCCAGCCAGAAACCTTTGCGGAATATCCGTCTGGCGACTTTCAGCAACATTCTCGGTCTTCATTTAGCTCAGGTAATCACCTGGAATCGGACAGGCATGAAATAATATACGTAATTGCAAGAGGAATTTGAATCTTCTACAACTTCTCACTCCTAATAAAGACAAATTGAATTCTCTATGATTTCATTGGCAGTCTGAAATTCCTGCCTAAAAGTTAACAAAAGACCGAGGTTTCTGCGCAAGGTCGTCAGACCCTCTTTCCCGTGAGGGGTGGGGTCTGGGCACAAGACTAAGTAACATTAGGCCCCTACACCTCAGCACATTACCTCAGTGTGGGACTCAATCAAAATAAAAGTGTAAATAAAGTGTGATGTTCACATAATTTACGACTTCATCTGTAGTTTGATGCACCTCTTCTGATTGGCCAAACCTTGGCCCTAATATGCACTATCTCCTCCTGCCCTTGCGCTGTTGTAACAGTTGGCTTTAATTGCAAGGAGCACTGTTCAAGTGAAAGAAAGTGATAAAGTGTTCATGATGTGTGTAGAAAATAATCAAGTCACAGCCAGAGCACTGCAACTCCAAAATCCAAGCCTAGCCCAACACTGCACTGAGATAGCCTCGTTCCCAGGCAGGGCCTGGGAACGAGGCTAGCTCTGATGGTTTATACCCATTTCGTCTAATCCCATTTCGTCTAACAAAAGTGCACGTGTCCCTAATTCTTTTTGTACCAAGAGGTTCTTTGAGCGGAATGTAAAGCACCTTTGTCCTGTCCCGTTGTCTGTCAATGGTATCAAAGGTTAGGGTTGCATGGTTTCAGGGGTTGGTTTCTGTATATAAGAAGTGCTCTCAAAGGGTATGAATCAGTTATCTGCAATTGCAAGCTCATCCAAACATCTACGAAGCAGTCACTTTGTTCCAGTCCGAGCAAGCCGCCACTGAAGTCAGCATCATGCAATTGGCAGCAGGAGGACTGCCTCGGGAGAAGTATGAAGCAGGAGACTACAGCTGAGTGAACTAGTCAAGGTTTGCAGTCATTGGGTGTCCTTGTAATACTTTTTGTTGTTGCTGTTTTCATATATCTGTTTGTTACTTCTGTCATGTTGGTATAGTCTTAGTCTGTCATGCAGTTACAAAAAATAGTTTAGACGAAATGGGACACTTGCACACTTTGTTAGATTAGACGAAATGGGATTAGACGAAATGGCATGACACCAGCTCTGACAAGCATAGGTAGGTCAGTAGACCCATGAGTACTCAGACTTGTGGTCTGGATAACTACATTCTCAGACTAGTGGTCTGGATAACTACTTCTCAGATTGTGGCTGGGTACACCCATGCATGAGACCTTCCTGGTAGTCTGTGCTTACTTATCTACTGAGCCTGTGAACAGCTGACTGTTTACATACCTGTGGCAGAACAAAGTGATACTGTTTTCATACATGGACCATCTGGATATTGACCTGTTGCACCAGTTTATGCTAATATTGTTGCACCACTTTGTTTTGGGTAGGTATGCATGTACCTAAATGTAGCCAGCTAGTGTTAAAATTAGCCTCGTTCCCAGGCCATCGCCCAGCCTGGGAACGAGGCTATGTTAAAAATGTGTACTAACAAATATCTGATCTCTATGTTCTGAGATACAGGACCTGTTTGAGGTGATGTCATTGCTCTGGAGGGTATGGAAGACTTAACTTCCTGCTGTTGCTTTGGGATCTCATGGTGGACAGAATCCTGCTGGCCATTGACAGAGCTGTTGTGATCATTGATGGTGAGTGGTGATGTGGATCGTGCTACCATAACAAGCTGTGCACAAGGCATAACCGAAGAGGCACATAAGGTCACAATTCATGGGACCTTAAAAATCACCATGTAAGGCACATACTATAGTAGTCATAATCGTGGGGTTGTCCCTGGATCTTGCTGACTAAATTACTCTGTATCTACACACCAGCATAATTATGTAAATCATCATGTGATTGATTAGCATGTGGAGTGATGACCATGCAGCGCTTGTATACCTAGATAACCCCAGATGGGCAACAGTCTACTAATTGAGATGAGGTTTTGACTACATGTAATGTAGCATGGCTTAATGCATGTTGACTGTGCATACCTTCCTAATTGCCACTGCGCCGGTTCCACTCAAGTTTCGTTTACACCTGTGGCCATCCAGACATCAGGGTCTCTGTTATGCTTGCAGGCCATCCCCTCTGACAAGTGTCTCCTCACAGGAGAATTCATGCATGTACCTCATAATGTCGGTAGCAATACAGAGATAGAATGTGATGGACAGTTCTTGGATGGGCGACACTTCCTAACTGATTACGACCCCTTATTGTTTGTTCTTTGTTTAATAGTCATGTACTCCTTCTGAACATAAATCACAAAAACTAAAAGGACAGGAAATACCAAATATACGTAGCTATCCAAAGAACTCTTTTCTATCTTTCAAAAGTGGTTGCCAAAGATTCTGTCTCCCTGAGAGTGATGTAAGGGTCCCACAAAGACCTGAAACAGTCAGGAGTTTCAATGCTACTCTCCAGACTATGGATGGAACAGTATCTGATAGAAACAAGGTTTTTTTAGGCCAACAAGAAATGATACTGAGATTTGCTTTGACTTGTACTGAAGTGTGTGTCCTGTTGCAATGGTGTAATATTGCTGTCTACCCTTTGTAGCCCGCTCTGACTCTTTGGGTGGAGAGATTACTCTCACTCTATATACCAACTCGACTTCCTGTGTGCGAGTTCAAATCTAGATGTGGAGGATTTTACTGTCCATCTACAAATCCCAAGTGATATATACCAACTCGACTTCCTGTGTGCGAGTTCAAATCTAGATGTGGAGGATTTTACTGTCCATCTACAAATCCCAAGTGATATATACCAACTCGACTTCCTGTGTGCGAGTTCAAATCTAGATGTGGAGGATTTTACTGTCCATCTACAAATCCCAAGTGATGAGGCTATAGCTGGATTTGTCCCACCCACACAGGCAATGATCCTCAATGATGACAAGCCTCTGTGACAAGAAATGTTATATAATTCAAACCACCAGACATTCTCTGCTGGTGGGCGTGGACGTCTGGGCACAGACTAGCAATGTTCCTCATTGATGATGCAGGTACATATCTCTCTCCCCACAAAGGACCTCAAATTTGCAGCCTAGCTGAGTTGTTGATCATGTGGTAACCAGAACACAATCAGATTCCAGATGCTGCAATCCCTTTGAAGTTGATAGTGCTGTACACCATCTGTTGCTGGGACCTTTGTACAGTATAGCATGTGTGCTATAATAACATGCCACCCACTAAATATGGTCACCGTTTGGAATACAGAAGTGAACATCTGCTCTACTCAATTTAGACACCAGACACACAATAGATGCATTGTCTTGTTACAACACCTAACCAAACCTAAGTACACATGTATAAGTCTGACCACTCCTCTTTTATGTATCATGTGCACAGCATGTGCAGAGAATGCCATGCAATGAAAATACACTATGCTTTGGGTCTCTTAGCTGCCAGGGATTTGGTTAACTAAAGTAGCCTATAGACCATTACAAAGTAGTGGGCTATCCTGCACTTTACTTGCCTGGTTGTCATGGCAACCAGCTTTGTATAAAAGTTCACCCTTGTTTTGGGTTAAATGAACTGATAGCACAAACATAGGCTTTGACAATCCAATCGGTGAGGGTGTGTTGAACTATTAACAGTGCATGCTCTCCCCACGCAGCACCTGCAGTATGCACATAAATGATAGTGCTGTTGGTGACCCACTATTGACAGTGTCCATTCCCAGTACATGCGAACTTGGAATTGACAGTGCTTCACTCTGCTTTGAAATTCATGGTAAAGTGTGTGTAGGTAGGGCAACTATCCTTCAGTTTGTAGCTAACACTGGCAACAGAAGCAGTGGAAACTATTTTACATAATTATAGTTAACAGCCCTCCTGCATGCTCATGGCTTGAACCTTGAACCCGTCATTCATGATTGGTAATTTTAAGTTCTTTGATCTGGTCAGATTTTTTACTCTTCCCCCAAAAGGAATTGAACCAGAGAACCGCTATGTAATCAATGTCATTTACCCTGATTCAAAAACTCATGCGACCTCACCTGCAGCTGGGAGTTTGACAATGGCTCTTGCTAGGCCCAATCTATAAAGTGGAAGATCCATGCAGTCATGGAGGGAACATATGAAGATCAATTACGAAGTTGGTAGCTAGCTTTTCAGATGGAATATTTTTTGAGAGCAACAGGTGCACTGTCTAGCCACAAACTTTGTACCTTAACTGTGTTGATAGAACCATCACTGATTAGACTTTTGCTTTGTTATTCAGCATGGCAGTTGCAACATTGCCATCTGTCATAGTACTATGAACATGACTATTATAGAACTCTACCATCTGTTCATTATCATCTTCTGGATTAGTGTTACCATGGAAACCAATATTCCCACAGTTCAAGCCTTAGGTTAGGTGGGGATCAGGATATCTTACAACCAAAGCCTATTTCATGATCAGTTCATGATGTTAGTAACAACCCCTAATGTGGCATAATTATAGCTATACTGGCTGGAGAAATGTAGTCAGGAGCAAATGATGTTCCACTGTACAGCTTTTACCACACAGCAATGCAGGTTACACACAAATATGGTGCTGCACTAAGATATGAGCTGTTGATTCATGTAGATAGGTCAACTTTTCAGTGTCTTGCATACATGTGAAGATTTTAAAAGCAGTTCAGCTTTGTATTTTTCAGTACTTTAACTAGTAGCTTCTAGCAAGTGGTCAAGGCTACTAAACATAGCTATTGTTTTTACATATATAGCTACAAGGAAGGGTCAGTTCAGTTCATATAACCCAGGAATGCTGCATCCCCAATGCTGGCGGTTTTCATGCTGGTCTTGGACCTCATAATGGGGGATGGTGATGACATCGTCACTGAATTCGCATTGCTCAAACTTGTTCTTCTGGAAGGGCAAAAGGGCATAATCCTTTTTTAGGGCAAACCACACTTCACCAGAAAAAAAACTAGAGGAAAAGCCGCAGGTCACAGGTCAGTGCTAGGATGGTTTGGGCTCGCAGTTGGCGATTTTTGGTTTTGGGCGCAGTTTATACGGAAATCCGCAAGTCCGTGACACGCAACCGAGCATTAACCCTGTTAACGTTGTTGTGCTATGCTATGCACGCGCACGTGGAAACCGCGTAAGGCACGCAAAATACAAAGGCAAAGTATTAATTGGAATGAAGCGGCTGTCTGCATCTCTGTCAGGAAGAAAGGACCCTGCCGGGGTGCCTATGCACTCTTTGAACGTTCCAAGTCGCCCGGCTGGGGAAGTGTATAACCGCGGCATGCTCCCTGCTGGAATTTCCAACTCGGCAAATAACTGCTACAGCAGTGCAGTCCTCCAGTGCCTCCCTCCTTCCCATCTCATTTCAATCAACTGTTTTCTAGTCATCCCAACGCTGTAGTTCTGACAGCAGCAAATTTTCAGGTTAGTGAATATTGAATTGAGCTCACAATTATTCAGTATTAGTTACTTCCAATTTCTAACTTTCAGGTGAGTTCTGCAGTGTTGCTGCACTCAGAACACTGGGATGGGTATAGTCTAGCGGGCTAGCCCCTCAAATTTTCCCCAGCACGGATCGACTCATTCCGCGCGCGCATACTGAAAGCGATCGTGTGCTGGAGAAAGCGAAGGGCTAGCTTGTTAGACTAGGGATGGGTACAAATACTCCCTCATGGGTGTCACCAGCACCACTGTTAGCAGCTTTGAAAGGTATATGAGGTGATCATAATATGCATACTCAAAAGACAAGTTTCCAGATTCATTGCTTCTTGCTAGACATCTCGCCAGCACTAAGGCGAGGAGTACAGTTCGATGCTCAGGAATTCTACCTTGCTCTAGTTTCAAGTTTGTTGGCGAAGGCTGATGCACAGTAAGCTGTAGCTCAAAATACAATGTATGACATCTATAATGAAGTAACTGCTCCTCTCCAGGCATGCAGCGGCAATTCCGAAAGAGAATACTAACAATTATGCGGAGGCAGGAATGAGAATCATCAAGGAAATAGTTTTCTGAAGAATAAAAGCATACAACCTAATACAGATGTTTGAGTTTGTCACTGTGATAATGGAAAAGTACTTTGTGAGTAGACTGCTAGACATGGCACACAGCCGATTCAGACCTGGAATTGCTATGCGCTACAAAGAACTCCATGATGTAGAAAAGCAAATAACAGGTACCAAAAAACTTTGAGATTCTACATACCTTGTAACAGTTGATGTAAAGAATATTGCTGAACTTGAATATTTTGTAGACATGGACATTGGAGTGTGCTCATGTTCCAGAGGTTATAGTGGTGCTGCTTGTAAACACTGTGGCAAAGGCATTTAACATTTGTTCAGTGAACCTAGCCCCGTACTACTCAAAAGAAGCAAGGAAGGCGTTTGCAGATCTGGCAATGGGGGGGAAGTCTATGGCTACAGAGTTTTATGCAGACCTGCGAAGTCCAAGCCATGCAAACAGCAGTCAACCTGCAGATGCAGACAAACCTGAAGCAATTGATAGTGGAGGTGAAAACATCAGTTCTAGTCTTGGGTCTACAGCAGAGGAAATGGACTATGATGGGCCCGATTCACTTACGGAGCAGATAGAAAATTTCCGTACCTCCATAAGGAAGATCGAAGAAGACCTAGTAGTGAGAGTGAGGGAGGCAGACCATAACTTCATCTCCGGTCTCTGTAAATTCATCACTACCTAGCTATAGAAAAATGCAGAAGTCATCGCATGCTCCGACTTCAACAATTGCCTATGCCCTATACAACTTTGGAAGGCCTGATAGTAAGTCACTTATAGGTAGAACAACCTACATTAGCACCACATTTAAATATGCTTTTCATATTTGATAGGATTTGTGTGGTCTCAAGGAAGAAAAGGCCGATACATAAAGACCAATGCTGGAGGAATAAAAAGAAGGCGTGCAGGAATACCAAGAGGGTCAAAAATGGCCCCTCAGGGCCGACCTACAAAAAGAAAGATTGGAGCACAAGAGCTGCCACTTCCTGTGAAGAGGCCCAAAATCTCATAGCCTCTCCAACATCATTAATAATTGTAGACGTTAGTACATTAACATTCATTGGCCTAGGAATTACCTTACGGCTCTGCCAGAGTTCTATGTTTGTCTGTTGTACGCTGTCTCGAAAATGCAGTGTTGTGTGTTTACATCTCGATGCAGTCTCAGAGTGGAAAGGGTTAATGCTCGGTTGCGTGTCACGGAGTTTCACGGATTTCCGTATAAACTGCGCCCAGTTGCTGTACAGTCTTGTGCCCAGACCCGCGCTCGCAATCGTGGTCTGGGAACGAGATCCTTGACTGCGCGCGCGCGCGCGGCACAGTACAGTGCTAGTGGCGGTACTTCCCGGAAGTCGTACCCTCTTATTGCAACGCTACGCATTACGCATCTTGCAGTTGCAGCCAAGAGCCGACTACAGTGGAGTACCTCCCGAGACCGCTTCTCCGACGATGTCGCGTCTGGGAGTCATCAAAACTGTGATCGTCCTAGTGATTCTGGCGGCTGCAGCGCATCCAGGTGAGCTTGAGTAACCATTCGGAGAGGAGTAACCTACCCGAGTCGCCGTTCCTACCCAGCTTTTTGTATTGCAGTCGTGTAAATATATAGTTAGCTAGCTGGGTGCGAACGGGGTTGCATAGCTAACTGTGCACTTGCGCAGGGTTGCAAGGTGATTGCTAGAGCGGCGCACTTGTGAGCGCGCGGTAATTGCAATTTCTAGCGGCATCATCGTTGCAATCGTGGCGAGAGTTGGCTGTTCGAGTTACCGCTCAGCAGCTATGTTGCCGAGCAGCGGCCAGCATGAACCCTCTGAGCGTATAGCTAGCTACATGTATATTGCATATGCTGCGTACACAATATCTAGCTACCCTCTTATTCGCAAAAGCGGCGAGGGCCGCCGCGCCATGTGGACACCCGAAGGAAGCAAAACTCAGACAGAGGTGAAGTTCGTCTAGCATTGATGTCTGCATGTCCTTTCCATGCAGACATCAATGCTAGCTCCTCCCCTCTCATTTGCAGCTGCAACTAGTCTCGGAACCAGACCCTTCGTGCGGGGGAGGAGGAAAGGGTCTGGGCACGTTCCTACATTCGAGTTGTCCTCACGGAACGTAATTATGCGTGGTAATTAGCGATCAACTGCGATACCACGCGTACGATCACAGTCGACCTGCTCGTAGCTCTCCTCGACTTTTGTCAGTCACTCGCGAGTAACGCGGTACGGCACAGCGATTCGCCATGGCTAGTCACTGGACCGAAAGCCGGCCTGGAGAAAAATCATTTCCCTGACGTCATTCGCAATCAACGCTTCTGATTCGTTAGGTCAACATTCCGACCTGGGGACAACTCGAATGTAAGATGGTGCCCAGACCCTTTCCTCCTCCCCCGCACGAAGGGTCTGGTTCCGAGACTAAGCTGCAACTACACAATTTACCGCTCAGCATGACGGTTATCCCACAAAGGGCTTTAGCTAGTCTTTGGGACTAATTTAGTACCTGCTCTGACCCTAATATACCCTAAGTATCTGGTCCGTCTACTATAGGTGATCCCTAATTTTGTGTGATGGCCTTCGGTTGGCTCAAGCAAGTAGCTATGCTTCGTGCCCAGAATACACCCCCCTGAGGGGAGAGACAGTCTGGGCTTGAAGCGTACTACGGAATGTGTATAATCCCGTGGTGCGAAAGCGTCTGCTGAAGGTTCCTGTGTCGACCAAGTGCAATCATGGCTACTCATATCAGGAGAGAAGATGTTACAACCTTTTGCCGCTCACCCATGGCCCATAGAAGATTTTTGAAGCATCCTTCGCTGTCCATGGAATCTGCTTCCCATTTGTTTGGCAGTCCTTTCAGGCACTTCGTGAAGAACGGCGGCCCCTTAGGGCTAGGGCCAGCATTAGCTTGCACCTAGAGGGGGCCCTTCATTTTACTTGATCCCTTTGCTGACCGTGTGTGTTTCTAATATTAGTAATTAGTGCTAGTGTACCCTCATTGCTTGCACCCTGGACAATGGATTTGTTATGAGATAACGTTGTACTGTGTACTGCCAAATTTTCATGGAACATTCCACGTGGCTTGTCTGGTTATTCCTTGATCGTTATGCTACAGTGCTCAGCAGTATATACTTAGCAATTTATCTTGGACTTTGGTATTTGGCAAAAAAAATTTCTGCAACATTTCGATCACACTTTGGTAATCTTCAGGCTTGGCTGGTCTTGTTTATCTTCTGCTTAAATCTGTTTAAATGATCCACCAGACCACTAGCAAAGGGAGCATTCACGATCACTTGTGCAAAAACGATTAGACAAAGAACAGCAGCCTATCTCTCCAAAGAGACTAACTTATGTCTACCACTCAGCTGGAGAGTGGAGTGTAGGATACCTGCAATCTGTTTTATGGGCACAGGAGCACATAATGAGGTAGAAAGCGGAAAGAAGGGAGGAGCGTGAAATGACCACGCAAAAGAAAAATATTTTCCCACGGTAGTCCCATTACTGTCTTTTAGCATGCATGTGTATTGTCGTTTTTCTGTGATGCCATTGACTGACTACAGCGACGGGCCAAAGTTCAATGGGAGAGAGAGAAGATAGTGTCCGTAAGTGTCTTGAGATGTTTCCCAGCAGTCAAGCAGAAGGGGCGGTTATTTCCACTAGTCGAGATGCCCGCTTGGCTGTGTGAAGCGGTTCGATTGACTGCACCGTCGTACAGCACTTTCTCTGCTACTACCAGTATGTCATTCCCCTGCCTCACTACCATTTGAGTCTTGATACTGGCCTTTTCTCTGTCTTCTAGTAGTCATCCTTCGCGTGCAAGTGCTAAAAGTATTAATGGGACTACTGTGGGAAATTTTTCATCTGTTCCGTGGTCGTTTCATGCTCCTCCCTCCCTTCCGCTTACCTCATTATGCGCTCCTGTTGGGCATGGTTAACTGAAAATGGTTGAACAATGATGTGTGGAAGCCCAAATTTGTGCTAGACCAAATTTTGTGCTAGACCAAATTTTGTGCTAGCCCAAATTTGTGCTAATTATGCTGGAAACCTTTGTGTGCTCTGACTTCATGAACCAGCTGTTCCCCACTACTGCAGAACCCATTGTTGTGGTTTCAAGCATTCCAGTTCTATTTTGACCACCTACTTTCACCTCAAGTGTTAAGGCAGCTGCTAATCAGCTCTTGTTGTCACTAGCATCCTGAAGGTCTGTCACCATCTGCTCACTCTCTGAAAGCATGGTTGCCATGCATTGTACTAAAGCAGATGTTTTTGTTACCAATGAACTAGTACACCCTTAGTATCCATTGCCATGGCAACAAACTACATTGAAAGTATATGTTCTGTGAGATCTTCAAGGGCGGCGGCACGTATTTACAATTGGGGGGGCAAGCCAGTGGCGTAGCCTACGCACGCTGCCGAAGGCAGTGGATAGAGGCGCGTAGTGCCGATCAGTCCGCACGAAACGCGGAAACTTTTTTTGCCTTCATTTTTCAGTTATCAGGATGGGCTCTCGTGGCACCTTCGTGCTTTGTACTGCGTGTTCCAGATGTATGAGGATCGATGCTGCGCCAGATCAGCAACTCGATTCGCGTACATCACAAGGTTAGCCGAGTCAGTCTAGTACTAAGTATAGGGCAGCCGTTGGCTGTTTAATAGTAGCTAGCTAGGAGTTAGGGGGGGGGGGGGGGGGGGGCGCTTGCCCCCCTTGCCCCCCCCCCCCCCCCCCCCCCCCCCCCCCCCCCGTGCCACCACCCCTGATCTTGGGCACACAATTTCTGGATTCTGACAATTCACAGCTCAATCTCAAACTCCTAGATTGTGAGCACCGTGTATAAAACACATTACTATGGAAACCGAAGCTAGCAACATGTTTAGTATCAGAGAACGCGGTAGCGTTCTCTATTTAGGGATGGCTAAGGAAATTTCGAAATACCATACTGATGCACCAGCAGGAAAACAGCCAAAGAAGCTACTACCCCCCAAACCAAGCATGCAGACAGAATGATACTGCCTAGCAGTTCACAAAAACACTCGCAAACGTACCTGAGAGTACGCGGGAGTCGAGTAATAAGTCGCCGTAAAATTCCGATTTCGTCATCTTCTTTCTTTCTTTCTTTCTTTCTTCATCTTCTTCTTTCTCATTGACTAGCATAGCTGGACAACAAAAGCATTTCCTGAGCTAGTTCACTCACAGAACAACATCGCTTTCGTCGTAGTAGCTCCTTTCGGCCCTTTTGACTACATACTGGCAAGAACGGCACTGCTGGCTAGCTACGATTCCGTGAATTGCTAGCACGAAGCCATTTTGATGCAACCAGAGGTCATGCGTGCCAAATGCGCATGCGCAGTTCACATGCAAACGCATGTTGCATTCTTTTTTACAGCATTTTGGGCGCTTGGTGATCAGCTGAATCCTTGTGAATCCATCATCTGGTGCCTCACTACCGCTGCGAGGAATTTCTACCAACCTGTTCTTGCCAAGATCTATCGTGACTATGCCATCATGGAGGCGTGGCTTGCTTTTCATGACGTAACTACAGTGCGGAACATGTATATACCACCAATACTGTGAGTGAGGTTAGAGTTTTGGTAGTGGAAATAGAATGAAGCATCAAAGCCTGCTCAGTGCCCAGCAGAAGGTTCACATCCATCAAGGCAATTAATAAAATGACATCATGAAAGTTACGCATTCCATGCGCTCAAAAAACCTCACAAACTAGAAACAAAAAATTTTCTTACAAAAATTACAAATGATTTAGTGATGGCCACCCCGATCAACTCCCGAAAAAGCAGACAAACAAGGAATGCCATTAACCAGCCTCAGTCCCATCCCATCCCTAAATTCTACATTTTCCAATGGGATGGGACTGAGGCTGGTTAATGGCATTCCTTGTTTGTCTGCTTTTTCGGGAGTCGATCGGGGTGGCCACCACTAAATCATTTGTAATTTTTGTAAGAAAATTTTTTGTTTCTAGTACAAGCATTGATTTACTCAGAAAGGCCATGAATTAAATTTGAATTTTGATATGTGATGTCATCATTGAAGGTAGCATCCAGTAGCCTCGTACTCAGGCCCACACGTGATAAAGTCCGGAAAAGGGTTTGGCAACATTCCCATTTGTTCCAAGGTAGCATGAAGTCTTGATTTTGGGTAGATAATTCCATTACCAACTAGAGGTGTTCATAGAACACATACCCTGAGCGGAACATCTACAGGATACAGTGTAGCTACAATCAACGTGACATCTCTGCCGATGTGCATCGAACTGACTAAACAGGTGCTATCGTGTATACTGTGTTTGTGTATGGCCATATCCAAGGTGTGGGAGTGTCACAAAGTCTGTGAAGTACATAAATTGTGGGAAAACAGTGTTTCCTAGCAGTCATCTCAAAGCATGAAGTTTCCAAATGCACTATGTGTCCTGTTCTTGATGGGACTGAGGCCACGAAGAGGTTGAGCCGATGTTATGAATAGTTATGAAAAGTAGGAAATAGCCGAAATACAGCAAAACGAAGCAAAAATAAACCTCTCTGGCCAATATTATAATAGCACAATTGGATGCTGTTGAAGCCAGTGCATAGAGGTGTGTGGTGTTGATCAGTCTGCGTGAAGCGTGGAAAAAAAATTTCGACTTCATTTTTCAGTTATCAGGATGGGCTCTCGTGGCACTTTCGTGCTTTGCGCTGCAAGTTCCAGATGTACGAGGATTGCAGGTCCCAGTGGGAATGAGACTATGCTGGTCTCGCTCGAGCTTGAGCGCTTTTGTGCATGCCCATGCAATGGATTTGTTTATTTTTCAAGTAAGGTCAAAATTGGTGCAACCATGGCTGGACCGGCCGTAGTCCTACCGCCCTGCAATAGCATGCAATGGCCAGCTACAGGTGGTGATGAGGTATATACACAATCATGCAATATCATGGTATTGCATATTAGCTTCAGTTGCGGTCAAAATAAAGTTTACGTTCCAACGATCGTGCAACGATCGTTCTACGGTGCGAAAACGGTTCAGAAAATGGTGTTAAATTATTATAACGTCAGCGTTTATGCGCATCGTTTTTACGGTACGCAAGCGTAGTAAAACGTTTAACACTTACAGCGGATGCAGCCTATGTCCAACGCTGTTCTACCTGGGTTATGTTTTAGACCCTGGATCTCTCTCCCTGCTGGTCTTTGTTCGATGTCCGCAGCTTCGCAGAACCGGAGATACAGCGGCAACGCGATCGCTGCCGAAACCCCGCCCACCAAGGCGAAAGTTGTTGGAACTTGCATATCCTTCAAAAGGTTTGGCAGATTTTTAAGTATGCCTTATTGGAAGGCATTGACTATACGCTGGCGTGTTTGCCCCTTGTCTGAAGTTTACTTGCAACCGGAGATATAGGTTGACAAGCCTTGCCGCTTACTTGCGAAGGCGATAATTGCTGAGTCAGCAACCGTAGTACGACAGATTGCGTAATAACGGAACGGAACCTAGAACGATAGTAGAACTATCGTTGCACGATCATGGAACGTAAACTTTATTTTGACCGCTGCTGTACTTCTCCAGTACCGTAGTCTCTCGAAAATACGCCCACCCTCGAAAATACGCCCACCCCCCTTTATCGTGACAAGTTGTTGCAAAGGGTCATTTATTACTCGAAAGTACGCCAACCCTATTAGGAAAGCACTTGAATAGCTCCGGAAGAAGTACTGTCAAAGAGGTTGGACTAAGAAATGAAGGCTGGCTATCGCTACTATTTGTAATGAATTTCATTATGTTGCATGCCATTGCATAATCAGCCGTGTACTGAGTGCATGACATGAGACCGTGCACGCGCTGTGCATTGCATGTTTGTGTCTTCGCGTGTGCAATCGCCTAGCATAGCACTATAGCTAGCAGCGCACTACGGTCCAGTATGGATTTTCTCGGAAGCAGCAGCAATCGGCAAGTCCCGAAGAGAGTCTGCGCACTCGACGTCATTCAAGCACTCCAGAGTCCTGCTGTCTTGTTTTCTGTTCCTGTAGCTGCTCACACGAAGAGATTGTTCCTGCTCACCAAGAAACTCCAGGAGTAGTAGTAGTTAAGCCTTGCTAGAATGACTGTTGCAGTATGGCACTCGTATAATATTATTTGCTGATTTTACGCATGTACTTGGGTGGGCCTACTTTGGAATTGGGTGGGCCTACTTTCGAGTCGAGGGTGGGCCTATTTTCGGGTGAGGGGTCCTCGAAAATACGCCCATCCCCCTCTTTGAGCAGATTCTAAATTCATCGCCCATGGGCGTATTTTCGAGAGACTACGGTAAGTATATATATTAACTCTTCACTTCATGTTTCCCCTCAGGCACTGCACAGTTCCAGACATGTTATGACAATGCTACAGCTAGCTGTGGAGGAAATGTGGTCACCGGTGTGAGCACTGCCAGTGACTGCTGCCTTGGAGACGGCTTCTGGTTTCGGATCTCAGGGCAGTGTGTGCAGTGCATTGGTAAGTATTGGTATGATAAATATGCGAGAAAACCTGGGGTGGATTGGCTCTAAAATGCACATTTGGTGGATTAAAATTTGGTGGATGTGGTCATAGATAACGGAAATGGCTGAGTTCTCGGAGAGGAGATCTAGTTTTGCTGGGTATACTGAATGCTCTTTTGCACTCGGGTACATTAAGGCATGTCTCAATCAATTTTGCGTAATGCGGATAGATTACGGAATTGATCCTCGGACTATATCTTGCGGCATGTTGTATGGAGTGTATTGTGGGTCTTGGTTTCTGTGATCAAAGAAATGTGACCTGATTCATTTGTCAAAATTGGGATCAGCGTGAGACAAATATAGGTTAAACGATGAAACCGAGGGGTCTAAGGGGTTTAGAGCCCTGCGTAAACTATATAGACACCCATGCGTGAAGCGCAAGGGTGTTTATAGGTTTCCAAGGGGATCTAAATCCCATAGGCCCCGAGGGTTTCATCGTTTAAGGTATTTATACTATACAGCTGGCAGCCAATCAAATCGCTGTCCGTATTAGCAACCGTTCAGTCAGAAAGACTTCGCACAGAGATGGCAACTTTTATAGCAGCTGCTCTTGCCATCCACTAACCGACAACTCTGCGTACTCGCACCTCGTGTTTGGGACTGTGACTCCGAAGCGGAACCAGACTCTGGGATCGCACCAAATACGCCCCGCCCCGCCCCATGACACTTACGGAGGCGTTTTATGTGAAACGTATACGACTAAGTCCGAAGTCCAGCTCTGGCTCCACGCTACCTGTATATATATGTACTACGCTCACGCGCATGACGCTCGTGTACGGTTTGTAATTTCTGGGACCCCAATCGAGTTTTAGTTACTACTCAGACCAGTGTTTGCTGCAACAACAGTATAAACCCTAGCTCTGTGGAGAACTGCTCCAATATTTGCGATGGCCTTCAACGGTGGTGGCAGATGTAGGCATGGCCACAGAATGATGTCATTAAATGGTTATGACTAAATGTTCTTGTTCATGGTGTACAGCTAACATGATGTATATCGCCTCAAAGTTTCAGGTCACGCCTTAGATACTTTTGCCACAATTATTGGAAAACTTCTGTCTGCATGTATTCTGGTGACCCTTGATATGATAGCAATGTTATTATCTCCACTCAGTTCATGGCTTTGAAAGGACTGTGGTGTCGGTGGATGAAGGAGCTGTGCAAGAGACTCTTGTGGTTAGGATGGACATCAAAGGAAATACACTGGATGAAGCTCCAGCATTTCGAGTTAATACTGTTGACCTCACTCTCATGTGCATGGATGAGACTACTGGTGAGTGATGGACATATAAATATGGTGAGGCACTGCACTCTTGTGTAGTATTTCCCACGCCTTCAGCTCGGGAAATAACTACACTTGTGCAATGCTTCACCATATTGCACTCCCACCGGTGTAATGATAGTTTATTGCATACTTCACAACATAAAATTAGTTATGCAAAGCGGCATCATAAGTGGCATGAAGCTACAGGCAAAACCGGTAGACTAGGAGTTTAGTCAGCTGGCTAAAGGCACAAACAAGTTACCTCCATCCACATCCATCAGTAATCGCACTCCACGTCTTTTGGGAAATACTACTGGCAGAATATGAAGTATATAATAAAACAGATTATGAGAGCTGTCCACAGCTACAGGCCATAGCTACGTATGAAGTCCCTTGATATTCTGATTGTTATATGTTCATGGTTTAATCAATTTTCCTGCTGTATTTATCAGGATGTCAAGTTCATCTTTGTTCCTATGTTCTCCTTAACAGAGTCAAATGACTACAGCACCACAGCTTGTGATACACCGATTGAACTTGACCGGGAGGATTCAGCGCGGCTGACCTCGGAAGTACTGATCACCTTTCCAACTGATAACATTGCCTTGGAAGGCACTGAAGTGCTAGAGCTGAGACTAGAACCCACATCAGCTACACAGACTGCTGTTACTAATGCAGGGAATGTTTTCTTCCAGGATACATCTGCTGTTCGAATCAATGATACCACAGGTAACTGATCACAGTGAATGTAAATTGGTATGACGAAGGCACACACTCAGGTATGTTAAAGCTAGCCTCATTCCCAGGCCCACACGCGAAATGTGGAAGTGGGCCTGGTGACACTTGGCAAAATTGCTGTTCTGAGCTCAGCAGTCTTGATTTTGGGTAGGCAAATCACGTTCGTCCATTGCCAATTATTGCATAGTAATTACATTCTTTACCCCGTGAAAAGTGTAGCCGTTTGATAAAACCGCTGTTCTAGCCTTCAAGACTCACCTCTGGTCGCTCCTTGGCAAGGACTTTCTACTTAGCCATCACCAACAGCTACCTTCCGCGTGATTTCGAATGCATCCAAGTAAGGACGCTTACGCAGTTATGCTGACTGAGCACATACGGGAATTTTGCCAAATGTCACCAGGCCCTCTTCCGCATTCCGCATGTGGGCATTGGTACTAGTTAAAGCAGGCTCAGCATTGAACACAAGTAACGGACCAAATACATAATTTATACTGTCGAAACTTAAAGTAATGGCACCATTTTATTGTCCTATGTTCGGGTGGAAACCACACTACTGGTAGCTGGTGCAACTCACAGGTAGCGAAAGCTAAGTATTACAACTCATCACATGACAACCATGCTCATGCTCAGTTGATTAGCTCAGCAATGGCAGCCAAAGGGCAGATTATTACAGTGCTCCAAACTTCTCCAACATGATGGTGAGTTTCGGCACATAAGCATCAGTGAATGACAGCAAACGACATAAACGACATAAAATGCTGTTTGCAGGTAGCTCATCCACTGACTACTCGAGAGGGCTACGTTGTCCAATGGTGTCAAATGAACATCTCATCAGGGTTTCTCCCTTGCAACATGTAGAAAAACTGCAAAAATTGGCCTCATGATAACTCCCTGTCCGGCTAGTTGCACAGCATACTTACATTAACAAGACGTAGCCCCCTCCAGACTTAGCCTCGGTCCCAGGCTCTCTCTTCAAAACCGGGAGGAGGAGAGAGCCTGGTAACATTCGCGAGAAAAGCTGTTGACTTCTGCCGCATCATCATCCGTGTGATAAACCTACTTTTGTGGCAAATGTCGCGTGAGTTACAAATCAGTCACGTGCTATTGAAAATATCACTCTTCGTTTTCAAGGCATCTCCAGCTTCACCGAAGTCCGAGACATTTCTACAGCTAACCAGGACAGCTCACCTTGTGAATCGTCGATCCTCTAAGCGGTGACAAACGACGAACAAGCTGGTACGGCAAACAAACTGCAGTGAACAGCGAGATCAGACCAGTGGCCCTCTCGCACATGCACCCTGTCAACTGCCTTTCGCCAACCACTGAGAGGTACTCTGTCCCGTAGTGTTCAGTTCTGAGTCTACAATTCATGCATTAGCACGGCTGTGAAGGTAAACACCTACAAAATAACCACGTGTTTACGTGGTTTTGTTCTGCAATCTGATTGGTTCCGCCAGATCCAAGGGCCAGAAGTCAACAGCTTTTTACGCGAATGTTACCAGGCTCTCTCCTCCCCCCGTTTTTTTTTTTTATGAGAGAGCCTGGGACCGAGGCTACTCCAGACTGAGGCTGTCTTGATCCTGGGGACAATGTTTCATATTCATGAGGATGAATACATTGCATTTCTTCTTCAGTTTTGACATTAGGGTTTGGAGAGGAAGATTATTCAGGAAATGAAGGTCCAGATCGGCGATCAACACTACAGAACTCACCATGTAGTGTGACTATTAGACTTGATCGTACCACAATTGAAGAAGACCTGACATTTCAACTCATCCCTCGAACACTCCCTGAAAATGCTGATGCCAGTGGTCCACCCCCCACAGCAACACTCAGAGGAGCCAATGCTTCAAGTGAGAATATGTACCTGTATTGACACTCCCTGAATCCATGAAAATTAACCCTTTACCAACCAATGACTGCAAAACCCGTCATGAGACGTTCAGCTTCATGATGTCACATCTAGCAATGTCCTTGGGACCTACATGTAGGTTTTGTCTACATTTACACAATGTAACTGAACCAAGTCTTGGGTGGAGAAAGGTAGCCTGGTATCCACTGCTTGAGCCTGCATTGAACAGTGCTTATGATAACGGCCGGTCAACGGACATTTTCCGGTCAATTTCTCTGTATGTCCGGTCAATTACGCATTTGAGCTGCAAATTTGTCAGGACAAGTTCCGCGAGGTCGTTCACCAGGCTCGTTCCAGAGGAGGTTGGACATGGTTGACCTTTTCTAATCAAAATGGCTGGGGTCACAATAATTAGATCTTGAGATCTCGAGAAAGAGGCATTTTTAGCTAATTCTAAGGAGGGTCCCCTTCATAAAAAAATTAGTAATGAGGGGGACCAACCTCAAAATTGGCTAAACATGCTTCTTACTCCAGATGTAGAATTTTAATCAGTGTAAAGGTCAAGCATGTCCAACCTCCTCTGGGCTCGGTCTTAGTGCATGTGCTGACGTTGCGAAGTTCGGTGTGCTCCTCACTCTTAATAGGGTGTCAATCGTATTTATAGCCTTGAAGTACATCATCAAAATTGAGTATGGGTTTTACTTGGCTGCTCATAAATCTACTTACCATGGCTGCAAGGACTCTCTCTAACTACACCCACTTAGCTCTAGCTAACTAGCTAGCTAGCTAGATGATTGCTGAAAGAATTGGCCTTCAACAAGGTGTTGTCTAGGTCCATTTAGCTATGAATTATAATGGCCCACCTGGCTCTGACGAGACATCAAGCCCAGGCACTACCATGCTGCTTTCACCCTTTGGGTGAACATTCTCACCTCCCCCTAACCCACCCTTTGTGCTCACACAGAACCTCCAAACTCATTGCTAACAGGTTTTGCAGTCATAAAGGGTTAAACAGCTGCCATGTCCTCTGCATGATTCTGAGCTGACACCAAGTCGTGCCGAGACACATCAAGTCTTTAAAGACTCACTTGTTAGCATACAAGCTGATGGCAGCACTGACTCTACTAATGTAGAGGATGAGCCGTTCCTAGCCCTGTACTTCGATGCACACACCCAGGATGGGACAGTGCACGTACAAAGTAGTGTCTGGACAACATGTGTGGATGTCAGGTCAAATTTGGGATGGTCTGACATTGTGTCAGAGCAAAGGCGAAATCTTATCATAAGCACTGTGCATTGACATTCCCTGGAATCCAGGGACATTAATTACAGTAACAGTCAAGTGAAGTGCTGGTACACTGCTATCTGAGAGGTAACAACTGCCAGCCATAAAACTCCCAGGGAAGGACAATCAGGACTAAATTAGGGTACATGTTACAATGGCAATGCTGTGCATGCACAAGCAGTCAGTGTCTGGCTGTCTTTCTCATACTGTGAGGGCTGGGCTGGAAACTAATCTATGGTTCGTATCTTTAAAATTGATGCTGAGATTCGGAACGCTTTTCCAACATGCATTTGTGGTGCAGCTTTGGTGCAAACCAGAAGGCTTCTTCCAAGAATCGGGCATTTTCTTCTGAAGATGTGGGCATTTTCTTCTGAAGATGCAGAAGGCTTCTTCTGAAGAGCACTGGTTTTGTAAGAAGTACCTAAGTTTCTGAAAAATGGTGCGGCATTGCTTACGATCTTCCAGAGCTTAGTGTTTAGGCCTTGCAAAGCTGCATTAATGTCTTCCGGAGATGTAGTTGTTTTAAAGATGCGTACCGTATGTACGCTATACAACTGTTACTTCTGGGACCTTGAACTACATTTTAGAGGGAAGCCAGGCTGTGCAATTTTGGGCAGTCACGTGCCAGTTGGATTTCCTGACACACTTACATGATTAGATTTTGTAGGAGCCATGGCAAGTCACCCTGGAGGTATGACTTACCCAGCACATCACCCTTAATCATAGGGGGGATGGAAACAGAAACTACTTCCCTTGAGCCAGGGAGGGATGGTGGGCAGACTCGAGCAGCTTCACACACTGTGATAGACTGTTGGCACAAATAGCACGCATTATGTTAAAGCTCCCCACTGATCTATGCATGCACTCCTAAGCCATTACAGCTTGTACGTATAAAGACTTGCTAGTGCTACGTACCTTTATATGCACTGTCTGGTGGTAGATAATAGAGCTGAATCATGCAGCACTCGAGTAACATTGTCCAGCTAATATGCACTTCATGTGAAAGAATTGGTGTGGACGTTATACCGTATACCGGGAAATTTTGGCGGCCATTAAATTTGGCGAAATCGCCTGAAATGGCTCGGTATAAAATTTGTCGAATTTAAAATTTGGCGATTGACCATGGGCGTAGCTAACAATGAGGCAAGGGAGGCAGTTGCCTCCTCGCTTTTCTGGATAATGATGAGCGTGTCCGGAGTCTCGCACACTCCGCGTACGATGTGCGTTCGATCTGATGACAGAGACAGGAGCTAGGCTGACCAAGAGCCGGTGTATACTCTTAACGCTGATAGTGCTGCAAGTCCTGGACAGTCAGGGTACCGGCATATTGCTGTAGCATTTCGAGAGCAACTGTTTGCGCACACTGCGGATAAACTCATGAATAATTAATCAGCTCGAAAAATTTTTGCCACGCACTATGAACTCCACACCTCCACAGTCTCGAAATCCTAGCTACGCCCCTGTTGACAGAAAAAGTACAACGTAACTATGCGTGCAGCGATCACGCGAGCGAGCGCGACGTGACGACTTGTACACGAGATTGAGAAAACCCCCGGCCCAAGGACAAAGACGTACGAAATGGAGAGCAGTGTTGTCGCCATCACGTTCTCAGTGGAATCTGGAGGACCACAATCGGCGAACAGGTATCTAGAAGTTGTGGGCAGTGACCAGCCAGTGTTCGAATAGTAGAATAATAATTTCAAATGTGGGTGTTCGAACTTCTTGGAATACAAAAATTAAGCATTTTTCTTGGAAAGGGGGGTGTTCGAACTATTAGAGGGTTCGAATCATTAGAGCGATTACGGTATTATGGAAACTACTACACATCCTCCATGTTTGAATTTCGCCGTCTATACTGTGCACATGCAAATTCACATGCTTCGCCGGCTCAATGTCAATGTGCTCCTGCTGTACAATAGTACACATATGTCTCTCCATGCAGGGATGGACTTCAATGATGCACAACCATTTGAGGTTACGATGGCAGCAGGAAATGAAGCAGTGATGGCAACGATTCCCATTGTTGATGATGAGATAAATGAAGCAGAAGAAGAGTTTGTTGTGGTTTTGGGTGTTAATGGAACGTTCACCAATCCAGTGGCATTCACCACTCAAACTACTGTGTGTAGGATTCCTCGAAGTGATCGTAAGTGCCACTTGAGTGTTGTACAAAGTTACATGCATGACCGTTACTTATTCAACACCACTTTCAATTGTGTGAGTACCTGACATGCAAGTAACATGAATAACATCATGTATAATTTGATTCAGCAACACACTGCATCACATAAGTGACATTGATTCATCTACTGTTCAACCCAGTCACCCTCACCACTTTGCACTGCAAAATATAGCTGGCAAGTCTAGGAAGGAGGCTTGTGCAATACCATATTAGTGCCTACACAGCCATGGGAACTCCTCATTGGCCATTGTGCATTAAACGTCAAGGAACTATAAGCAGTGGTCCTTGAACTGTCTATGGAAATAATGGCAAACAACTGACTGACAAGTTGAGAGAACTGTCATAAAGCCAACAGGCAAGGTGTATAAACTGGGTAACAAACTTTCGGGCTAGCTTGTGTCTCATTCTCGATTGTCAGTTACATTCTGCTGGTGATCTGCATGTAAAACAATCATGTGCATGAGCTATTGATAGCAAAAAGTGTTCCCAGGCTTCTTTGAGCTGAGAACTGGAAACAAGCTAGCTGCTCAGTAGTCTGCTAGTCAGTTTTTGCACTCCACTTGCTACCTGTCACTTGTCATCTGCCACTTCCACTGACAATTCAAGGATCAATCATGGCAGCAATTGTAATTTGATTAGCAAAACTACACATCTACATGGCATTGATTGACTGATGTTGCTGGTTGCCTCTAGTGCTCTACAATTGCACCATCTCCTAGTTGTTAATTTTCTGTTTTCCTTTTCTGTTCTTCCTCCACTAGCGATTGAAATTGGATTTAGACGAGAAAGAGTTGAACACAATGAAACCCAAAGAAATTTCATCGTAATCCTTGAAAAAGATCGTCAGTCTGAACAAACATTTGATATTCGAATTCAGATTAGTACTCCACGAATACAAGGAGTTGGGGAACCTGCAACAGCTTTTCCAACACAACCTGCGGACTTTAGACTTGGGGATGATCCTGTTATCCGTGTGACACTGCCACCTTCAGAAAATCAAACTGTGCTTGTTTACACAATATTTGAGGACCTTATACCAGAGAACACTGAGATCTTCCAGCTGTCGTCTGATCCTGATCCAGACACACCAAACAATCCTGAATTCAACTGTGATGATGATCCCAATTTTCGATTCAATGGTCGTGATTGCTTTCCAGATCTACAAGTAGTAATCTTTGACGATGATGGTGAGTCACTATTATTTATTGGTGCAGCTAATAGTTATTTTAAGAACACACGGCTAGATTAGCTAAGTCCCATGTCTCTCTCGACTACAGCCTGAGTAGGGCTGACAAGGTACAAAGCACATTAGCAATGTGACCTTTGACCCTTCCGTGCTAAGACAAATATCACTTACAAAATTTAATTAGTTGAGCCAAAATTGCACTCCTGGTAGGGGAAAAATTGTGGTGCGTAAATAATTAATTAACAAACGTTTGACTACTTCGGAATGGCCTACAAAGATTCTGACTACACCGTCGTGATCGCTATGATGCAGTGACACAAACACATTGTGCTGAAACTCACCTTGGTGGTGGAGATACAAGCGCTTTTGTAGTGCCATCGGCTGCCATTGCTCGATCGCTCTCTTCGAAGTTCGTTGCCCGTACAGCTCTTACGAAGGCCCCACAAAAATTCTGACCACACAGGTGTGATCGCTGTCATTCACTGACACTCACATGCCAAAACTCACCGTGCTGGCGCAGTTGTGAGCATTGTAACAATTCCCTGTCTTCCCTTTGGCCGCCATTGCTAGCGATCGACTCAGCGTGGTTGCCACGTGGCATGTGTGTTAATTGGAATGAGTTGCAATAACTAGTTTGCGCTACCAGCGAGTTGCAACCGTTTGCAATGGCTGCTACCAGGAGTGCGGTTGTCCCTCGAATAATGCAATAGGAATGGCGTACAGAGATACTGACTATACCGTCATGATCGCTATCATGCACTGTCCCAACTGTACAATTTTGGTGCTGAAACTCACCTTGGTGGTGGAGATACAAGCGCTTTTGTCGTGCCGTCGGCCGCCATTGCTGGGTATAAATAGATTGCTCGATTGTTCTCTTCGACGTTCGTTGCCAACACAGCTCTTCCGAAGGGCCCACAAAGATTATGACCCCACAGCCATGATTGCTGTCGTTCACTGACGCTTACATGCCAAAACTCACCGTGCTGGTGAAGTTGTGAATGCTGTAATAAGTCCTTGTCTTCCCTTTGGCCGCCATTGCCGATCGATTGACGTGACCGAGCATGGTCCTCACGTGACATGTGCATTAATTGGAATGAGCTACAATGCTTCGCTTGCGATACCAGTTGCAACATGGCTACCAGGAGTGCGGTTGCCCCTCGTTTTGTAAGAAACTTTTTTTGCTTCTAGTGTAGTTGTATGTTTCTGGCTACTGAGGTGTAGTTATATATGCATACTAGTAATGTTTCACATGTATAGCTACGGCTTCTCAATAAGTGTATTCTTCTCACCTTATAGAGATTGTGATTGGATATGTGGAGACACTGGTTGAAGTTGACGAAAGTGATGGGCCAGCTACTCTCAATGTCAGCATCAGTGTCCCAGCACCCGACTCAATCCTTAGGTTTCAGATCATGTTCAGGCTTGATGCAACCATGATGAATATCACAGCAGGTATGTGGGTAATGCTCCTCAATTTTTCAATCACTTCCATATTATTGTGATACACTTTAGGACCAAGACCTGCTTCAGCTGGCCGGTTTGATCCTGTTATACCTGGGATACATGACTATCAGGACATTGCTCCTGGAAGTGTCCTGCCACGTGATTTTGAGGATAACCGACGCTCGCAAACCTTCAGTGTGGTGATATATGAGGATGACGTTCCTGAAGGTGTAGAAGAACTGAACATCACCCTGTCTCTTCAGGACCCAAGCCTTGCAAACAGGGTGACAGTGAGGCCTGCTGTGGCTACTGTGAGAATACGGGACAATGACAGTAAGTGTGACACCTTCCATAATTAGTGAGTGGTTTGATGAAGAACTCTTTGCTCACAATCTGCTTGAGTTGGCATCCTGATGTACCATGCACCAGTGTTTCACCATTGTTTAATCCTAATTAGCCCTAACCTTAAACCAAACTATTCCTGCTAACAGAATAACATAAGTTATTGCTTTGATGTGTTCATGATTTTGACTCATAGAATAATCTTTCAGCTGTTTCGAATGGTAACCACACTCCTGGTATTCCCTAATAGTCACGGTGTCACCACAGACTTTGTGCATCCTCAATATTAAATGTGATGTATCTAACCTGATTGGCATGCACTGTACAGTGTGTGCAGACATGGCATTGTATTACGTGTTTCCAGACCCCTTCTTGTTTTTCTGAGTGGGGTCTTTGCTGTTAAAAGTTAAACAGCATATGAGTCATGTGACCGGATTTTAAATGTTCACATTCAAAGGGGTAACTAGTACTAAACAAGCATGTTGTGAAGCCTTGTCTGATGACATGTCATGGGTAGACATTACATTCGTGTTAGGGGAAAGATTGTTCTCCTGGAAGTAAAAATAATCTCATGTTTCACCGCCATATGAAGATTCTGACTACACTGTTGTGATCACTGTCGTATACCCAAACATAAAGTAATAACGTGCTGAAATTCACCTTGGTGATGAATCTTTTGTCTTCCCTTTGGATGGGTAGCTTCAACTTCACATTCATTGGCCGCAATGTGGCATGTGTATTAATTGGGCTAGCCACCTATAGGCAGGCAGCCTTGGAACGAGGCTAGCTTTAGATACGAGCTTTAGATATGAGCCGGTTTTTGTTGCAATCTTCAGGTATTCATGATGACTTAGTTTTTGGTTGGCAATGTGTGACATCATGTAACGTAGTGACATGAGCCATAAGTTAGCCTCCTACAAGCTGCCTGGGAACAAGACTAGCTGTAAATACGAACTAGTGGATGCAAATCAGAGTCTGCTAAAGTGTCCATGAGGTGAGAGTAAGACCCTGATGCATCATTCTGAAGGGTGAGTTTCCCTATCAGTTGCACTTGCTACTAGGAATGTGGATTGTGGATGCCACTTGGAATGTATAGAGAGAACTTACCATGAAATTTATTCTGTAACAGTAACAAACAAGGAAACAAAATACTTCAGCCATGTCCATTGCTGGCGAACTCAGGCTCTGTTTTGACCAAGATATGGAATTCCTGACTTGAAAGGCTCACTGTCGACTGAAATACCTATTAAATCGCTCGTGTGAACTGAGGGGTTCAAGATGTTGGAGAACTAGTAGTAGGGTACGAAGGAGCGGGCCGAAATAGGGAAGTATGTTTGACACCATGGTGAGTCTGCAGCAGCTCAAATTATTTCAAAGAAGCTGGGTCGACATGTGAGATAAGGCTTGAAAATTCAGGAGTGCTTTAGTTAATTTTCCAACACATACTATTATTGTTTTTACGATTTTCAATGCGGATTTTGGAAGCGAGCATGAGCAAGCCCCACACTAGTTGTAGTCGAGCAGTGGACGTCATGTCAATCTGTCTCCGTTATCATGAATCTGCTGCACGCAATGTAACATTACACTTCTGATGTCATACATACGTACTGATGCCATAAGTCTGGTGCATGCAATATAACATACAAAACACTCGATAGCTAGCTATAGCATTTTACACTCTATGGCAGTGTTTAATAATGGGGACGGAGGCTGAGAAGATATTAAACGTGCAGAAGACAAAGCAAAATGAGACCAAGAAGGGCTGAAATTTTAGTTGACAATCTGTGCCAGAGCCAGCTAGGCTGGTGCTAGAATAATGTACTACCACCAAACTTCCTACAACTATTGTGACCACACTGACTTTTGATACTTAATTCTCTCCTCGATGGCTAAAATACTTGCAGCTTGCTCACACTTGCCCCTCAATGTTGCATTCACCTACTTGTTTAACTACTGAAATAGGAATGTTGCATTGTTATCTTTACACTTATTCTTGTGTGCAGGGATAGTGGTGGGATTTGAGAGGACCACATTTGTGGTTAATGAAACAGATGGCTTCGTGGAACTATGTGTCATTGTGACAGTACCAGCAAGTCAGGACCTTAATGGAGTTACCTTTGATCTTACTTTGGAGACACAAGATGGCACTGCAAGTATGTCAAACAAAATTATTTATGTTGACAACTAGTTTAGCAAAGTAATCACACACATACTTGTACACACGATCCTTTGTTAACTGGTTAATTTATCATATCCACAGCGGGCTCTGATACAGTTGGCTCTGGCATGATGGGCGCTGACTACATCAGTGTTACAACAACTCTTACATTCAGCACACAGCAGCCAAGACAGTGCATCAATGTGACAATTATTGACGATATCGAAGTAGAGACAATTGAAGACTTCTTTGCTAACTTGACTCTCGTACCAACGTCTGTTACAACTATTGAACCCAACCGGATCACTGTTGCTCCAGATCAAGCCACTGTGAGCATCGTGGACGATGATCTCCGTAAGTAGTAGCAAGACTACATAAGTATGATGTTACCTGCATCTACGCATATCATGTTTAACAACTGAATATAATATTTTGAATGTTCAATCCAACCACATTATCAATTTAATTTTATTTTGCAGGTGTCACGGTGGGTTATGTTGAGACAGATGTGACTGTCTTCGAAAGAGCTGGAGTTGCCCAACTGACTGTTGCTATCTCACTACCTGATGGATCAGTTACTATTGACAGTGATATCTCCTTTTTCCTACTTGTGAACACGCGTGATGGGACAGCAACAAGTTAGTGTATTCTCACAAGACAGCAGTTTGAGTACATGTACATACTGAACTGCTCAGGGCACCTGGTGAGTGCCACTTTATGCAGAAATTAACCTTCCAAGAATCCAGGGATCATCCACATTCAGCAGCCATGGATTACAAATGACTGACAAATTAAGCAACTTTAAATTACTTCCTCCTCGGGGCCAAATTCAGCCCTCTATCTGATTGAATCTTAGCGTAATGCTGAGTCGCTAACTACCGTAGATTGGGAAATTTTTGTTGTTAAAATATTTTCGTAGTTGCCCGAAAATTTAACGCACGAAATTTATCTACAACGGATAATTTTTACGGTCAGCCACGTGTAAACTACATAGTATAGTTGAATTCACCTGTGCTGCGAACACGGTCCTTCAAGTTCTGCGATTCTTCAAGGCCGCAGATGGACTCCCCGATCTCAAAAGATCTCTGTCGCTCTCTGTTCCTTCGCGAGGTATTGCCTCAGAGGAATGGGAGGTGCTCGATTCGACAAACGGCAGGCCGAAGCGGAAGGGAAGAAGCACGGGCCGTACAGGAGATACAGTACAGCGCAGAAGAATGCTTTGTCGGTATGTCAGTGACGATGGCATAGCAGCAGCTCGTTTGTACGTCTCCATTCTTGACACAATGATCGTTAAGAAATTTTCGTTGATGAGCTAAACTACGAAAATTTAATGCCACGAAAAATTTACACACGAAATATTTTTAACACGAAAATTTCCCGATCTACGGTATTCCTATAAATGTACACTTTGAATGAATGTACTAATTCACACACTCACACATACACACATTCACACACAATCCATCTATCCATAGCTCCTGGTGACTACGCTGCCCTTGCTGACTTTTCTCTGGGCCCATTCAGTAACAGTGTGCGCCGACTCTCCTTTAATGTGTCTATTGTGGATGACATGATCCCAGAGGACAATGAATTATTCACTGCCAGCTTGACACTGTCTGATCCAGCTACATATGGTGAAATTGTGACAGTGGACCCTGCCTTAGCAAATGTCACAATCCTGGATGAAGATGGTAAATCACTTATTGAGAGAGGTGCTGTGATGGTAGCACCCAGTTGCATATATCAAATGGAAGTGTATACAGAATACAACAAAGCTGGAGGGAAACTATTATTGTCGTTATGAAACATGCATCACAAATGGTACACTAAGCCTAAAAATATTCAGCCACTGTGCAACCATCAACCTATAAGTGGCAGCACAATAATATACCATTTTCCACCTGACGTCACTTCCTGTGTACTAATTAATCAATATTGTTGGATTGCCCAGAATGTGCTGTATGAGGTACTTAGATGATATCTCAAGTTTCAGTGGATTAACTTGTTGCGTTCCAAAGTTGCATACCAGTGAAGTTTGTCCTTTTCTCATTGAACTAGCTAGGGGAGGGAGGGCAAGTTTTGCCTCCCTAATACATTCTCTATAGGAAATCGAAAAATTTCACTGGCTCATATCTCCTGTACTGAACAGGCTAATGCATTTCAAACTCATCTACATACCTCATACAGTACATTCTAGGAGGACAATCAATCAATTTGGTACACAGGAAGTGACATCGGAGGAATACCGTCCATTGTACTGAAAACTTTGACCCCACATTTGCCAGCACACTGCATGGGCAGATCCATTCAGAACTCTCACTGTAGCTGTGAGAATGGTACACCATTGCACTCGTCCACAGCTGCCCTCCAGGTGGAATCTACACAGTTCACATTAATCAACTGCACTAGTGGTTGCTGCCTGATGGAGAACTGGATACCTAGAATGTCAACTAGTGGTGTATCCCATCTCAAAAACCAAGGATAGGAAGTACAGCGAGTGTGCTGGAAATGGCCATACGTAGCTATGATATCAGCTGGAGAGTAACCTGAACATTAATTTGTGGTATTTATGAAGTGGCTGCCATGCTTGGCTTTGGTTGCAGTTTGTTAAGTGGATACTCGGCAATGAGTACTGAATGAAGTAAGCAACAACCTGAATAGCATTTACCGACATTGGGTGCATTGTGTGCCACCAGGAGCCCATAATGAGAAGGAGGATAACGATTAGGTGCAGGATAGCAGCACACAACACTCTTATATGGATTTGAATGGCTTGTACGGCTGCACATACCCCGGTAACAGTATTTGTCACCGGAAGGAATCTAACAATTTGATGCTCCAGGGGTGTAGCTAGGATTTGGAGACTGGGGAGGCATGGAGTTCTCAGTGCGCAGCGAAAATTTTTCAAGCTGATTAATTATGCAGTGCGCGCAAACAGTTGCTCTCGAAATGCTACAGCAATATGCCGGTGCCCTGACTGTCCCAGACGTGCAGCACTATCAGCGTTAAGAGTATACGCCGGCTCATGGTCAGCCTAGCTCCTGTCTTTGTCGAACGCACATCGTACGAGGAGTGTGCGAGACTCCGGACACATGCATCATTGTACAGAAAAGCGAGGAGGCAACTGCCTCCCTTGCCTCATTGCTAGCTATGCCCATGCGCTCACTCCGCGGTGTTCATAAGCTTCTAGTGCCACTAACCCATAATTTGACTGAATCACATGACTAGAGTGGGTTGGCAGAATACTTTAGAGAAATACATGTGCATATGTGATTACTACGTAGCCTCGTTCCCAGGCCCACACGTGAAACGAGGAAGTGGGCCTGGTGACACTTGGCAAAATTCCCGTATATGCTGAGCTCAGCAGTCTTGATTTCGGATAGGCGAATCACGTTCGTCCATTGTAATTACATTCTTTACCCCGTGAAAAGTGTAGCCGTTCGATAAAATGGCCTTCAAGACTCACCTCTGGTCGTTCCTTGGCAAGGACTTTCTACTTAGCCTTCACCAACAGCTACCTTCCGCGTGATTTCGAATGCATCCAAGTAAGGAATGTAATCACTTACGCAGTTATGCTGACTGTGCATATACGGGAATTTTGCCAAGTGTCACCAGACCCACTTCCGCATTTCGCGTGTGGGCCTGGGAACGAGGCTAATTACTACGTATGTAAACAGGGGAGAAAACGATTTCTAGTGCCATGTTTGGAGATTGCTGATGATAGCACAACACTTGGTGAATGCAGTACACATTTGCATAGTAACTGTATCTTTGCTCACTTTGCAGTGATCACGGTGGGTTATGTTCAGACAGCTGTGACTGTCTTTGAGGATGCTGGAGTGGCCCAACTGACTGTTGCTATCTCAGTACCTCCTCAAGGAGATCCAATTGACACTTCCTTTTTCTTACTTGTGAACACGAATGATGGAACAGCTGCAGGTTTGTCACCATGTCTGGAGTTTGATTTACATACAGTAAACACTTCTCTAACTATAGCCACGCGTAACCACTGAAATTGTGAATATACATACTTGCAAGTTCATACCCACTCACCCTGCACTACAAACAACACGTGCACTCGCACACACTCACAATTCCACACAATCATCTATCCATAGCTCCTGGTGACTACGGTGCCCTCACTGACTTTCCTCTGGGTCCATTCAGTGACAGTGTGCGCCAACTCTCCTTTAATGTGTCTATTGTGGATGACATGATCCCAGAGGACGATGAAGACTTCACTGCCAGGTTGACACTGGCACCTGCTGACCGTACTAGGCTTGGTACTCGTGTGACAGTGGACCCCGACTTAGCAACTGTCACAATCGAGGATAATGATGGTACGTTAGCATTATAGAAATGTTAGCGAACTACATATAAATGAAAGTTCTGATGCCATGTGCTTGCTGTTAGATACACATGTACGTAATTGAAATTGTCTGCATTTAAAAGGCCATGTTCTTGAGATTACTGATTATGGCATGAATATGCATATTAGTACCTCAGTAACTATGTTATAACATTGTTCACTTTGCAGTGATCACGGTGGGCTATGTTGACACATCTGTGACTGTCCTTGAGAGTGCTGGAGTGGCCCAACTGACTGTTGCTATCTCAGTACCTCCTCAAGGAGATCCAATTGAAACTTCCTTTTTCTTACTTGTGAACACGAATGATGGAACAGCTGCAGGTTTGTCACCATGTCTGGAGTTTGATTTACATGCAGCAAACACTTCTCTGCCACTCACTAACTATAGCCACGCGTAACCACTGAAATTGTGAACGTATATACTTGCAAGTTCATACCCACTCACCCTGAACAACAAACAACACATGCACTCGCACACACATACAATCCCACACAATCCATCTATCCATAGCTCCTGGTGACTACGGTGCCCTCGCTGACTTTTCTCTGGGCCCATTCAGTAACAGTGTGCGCCAACTCTCCTTTAATGTGTCTATTGTGGATGACATGATCCCAGAGGACGATGAAGACTTCACTGCCAGGTTGACACTGGCACCTGCTGACCGTACTAGGCTTGGTACTCGTGTGACAGTGGACCCTGACTTAGCAACTGTCACAATCGAGGATAATGATGGTATGTTAGCAATAATGTTATAGAAATGTTAGCGAACTAGATATAAATGAAAGTTCTGATGCAATGTGCTTGCTGTTAGAAACACATAATACGTCATTGAAATTGTCTACACTTATTATTGAAAGGCCATGTTCTTGAGATTACTGTTGATGGCATGAATAGGCATATTAGTACCTCGGTTACTATGTTATAACACTGTTCACTTTGCAGTGATCACGGTGGGCTATGTTGACACATCTGTGACTGTCCTTGAGAGTGCTGGAGTGGCCCAACTGACTGTTGCTATCTCAGTACCTCCTCAAGGAGATCCAATTGAAACTTCCTTTTTCTTACTTGTGAACACGAACGATGGAACAGCTGCAGGTTTGTCACCATGTCTGGAGTTTGATTTACATACAGTAAGCACTTCTCTGCCACTCACTAACTATAGCCACACGTAACCACTGAAATTGTGAACGTACAAGCTTGCAATTTCATTCCCACTCACCCTGCACAACAAACAACACGTGCACTCACACACATACAATCACACACAATCATCTATCCACAGCTCCTGGTGACTACGGTGCCCTCGCTGACTTTTCTCTGGGCCCATTCAGTGACAGTGTGCGCCAACTCTCCTTTAATGTGTCTATTGTGGATGACATGATCCCAGAGGACGATGAAGACTTCACTGCCAGGTTGACACTGGCACCTGCTGACCGTACTAGGCTTGGTACTCGTGTGACAGTGAACCCTGACTTAGCAACTGTCACAATCGAGGATGATGATGGTACATTAGCATGTTAGCGAACTAGATATAATGTAAGTTATGCGCTTGCTGTTAGAAATACATGTACGTACTTGACATTGTCTACATTTCAATGGGCATGTTCTTGAGCTTACTGATGATGGCATGGGATTTCATACTAGTACCTCAGTACCTGTTATATAACATTCTTCACTTTGCAGAGATCACAGTGGGCTATGTTGACACATCTGTGACTGTCTTTGAGGATGCTGGAGTGGCCCAACTGACTGTTGCTATCTCAGTACCTCCTCAAGGAGATCCAATTGACACTTCCTTTTTCTTACTTGTGAACACGAATGATGGAACAGCTGCAGGTTTGTCATCATGTCTGGAGTTTGATTTACATACAGTAAACACTTCTCTATCACTCACTAACTATAGCCACGCGTAACCACTGAAATTGTGAATATACATACTTGCAAGTTCATACCCACTCACCCTGCACAACAAACAACACGTGCACTCACACACACTCACAATCCCACACAATCCATCTATCCGTAGCACCTGGTGACTACGGTGCCCTTGCTGACTTTTCTCTGGGCCCATTCAGTGACAGTGTGCGCCAACTCTCCTTTAATGTGTCTATTGTGGATGACATGATCCCAGAGGACGATGAAGACTTCACTGCCAGGTTGACACTGGCACCTGCTGACCGTACTAGGCTTGGTACTCGTGTGACAGTGAACCCTGACTTAGCAACTGTCACAATCGAGGATAATGATGGTACGTTAGCATTATAGAAATGTTAGCGAACTACATTTAGTGAAAGTTCTGATGCCATGTGCTTGCTGTTAGATACACATGTGCGTAATTGAAATTGTCTGCATTTAAAAGGCCATGTTCTTGAGATTACTGATTATGGCATGAATATGCATATTAGTACCTCGGTAACTATGTTATAACATTGTTCACTTTGCAGTGATCACAGTGGGCTATGTTGACACATCTGTGACTGTCCTTGAGAGTGCTGGAGTGGCCCAACTGACTGTTGCTATCTCAGTACCTCCTCAAGGAGATCCAATTGAAACTACCCTTTTCTTACTTGTGAACACGAATGATGGAACAGCTGCAGGTTTGTCACCATGTCTGGAGTTTGATTTACATGCAGCAAACACTTCTCTAACTATAGCCACGCGTAACCACTGAAATTGTGAACGTACATACTTGAAAGTTCATTCCCACTCACCCTGCACAACAAACAACACATGCACTCGCACACACTCACACACATACAATCACACACAATAATCTATCCATAGCTCCTGGTGACTACGGTGCCCTCGCTGGCTTTTCTTTGGGCCCATTCAGTAACAGTGTGCGCCAACTCTCCTTTAATGTGTCTATTGTGGATGACATGATCCCAGAGGACGATGAAGACTTCACTGCCAGGTTGACACTGGCACCTGCTGACCGTACTAGGCTTGGTACTCGTGTGACAGTGGACCCTGACTTAGCAACTGTCACAATCGAGGATAATGATGGTATGTTAGCAATAATGTTATAGAAATGTTAGCGAACTAGATATAAATGAAAGTTCTGATGCAATGTGCTTGCTGTTAGAAACACATGTTCGTAATTGAAATAGTCTACACTTATTATTAAAAGGCCATGTTTTTGAGATTACTGTTGATGGCATGAATAGGCATATTAGTACCTCGGTTACTGTGTTATAACACTGTTCACTTTGCAGTGATCACGGTGGGCTATGTTGACACATCTGTGACTGTCCTTGAGAGTGCTGGAGTAGCCCAACTGACTGTTGCTATCTCAGTACCTCCTCAAGGAGATCCAATTGAAACTTCCTTTTTCTTACTTGTGAACACGAATGATGGAACAGCTGCAGGTTTGTCACCATGTCTGGAGTTTGATTTACATACAGTAAGCACTTCTCTGCCACTCACTAACTATAGCCACACGTAACCACTGAAATTGTGAACGTACATACTTACAAGTTCATACCCACTCACCCTGCACAACAACAACACGTGCACTCGCACACACACACATACAATCACACACAATCATCTATCCATAGCTCCTGGTGACTACGGTGCCCTCGCTGGCTTTTCTCTGGGCCCATTCAGTGACAGTGTGCGCCAACTCTCCTTTAATGTATCTATTGTGGATGACATGATCCCAGAGGACGATGAAGACTTCACTGCTAGGTTGACACTGGCACCTGCTGACCGTACCAGGCTTGGTACTCGTGTGACAGTGCAACCTGACTTAGCAACTGTCACAATCGAGGATGATGATGGTACATTAGCATGTTAGCGAACTAGATATAATCTAAATGTAAGTTATGCGCTTGCTGTTAGAAATACATGTACGCACTTGACATTGTCTACATTTCAATGGGCATGTTCTTGAGATTACTGATGATGGCATGGGATTTCATACTAGTACCTCGGTACCTGTTATATAACATTCTTCACTTTGCAGTGATCACAGTGGGCTATGTTGACACATCTGTGACTGTCTTTGAGGATGCTGGAGTAGCCCAGCTGACTGTTGCTATCTCAGTACCTCCTGGAACAGATCCAATTGAAACTTCCTTTTCCTTACTTGTGAACACGAATGATGGAACAGCTGCAGGTTTGTCATCATGTCTGGAGTTTGATTTGCATACCCATACGCACTTATCTGCCACTGAGTCTTTAACTATATAGCCCAAATTTCAAGGCGTATAATTTCGTACGTTTGTCTCAGACTGCATCGTGAATTGATTTCAGTATCTAGTTTTAAAACATGGTAAGGCCAACTCGGACATATAACTACCGGATCCGCGGTTCCCAGGTTCTCGCTTGCAAGGTAACTGTTCCCGGATAGCTGCATCCCAGCTTTCTTGGTACACTTGGTTCACATAAACCATTGTCTGAATGCTGAATTTTTCCTCCAATCTGCAAAAATGTTGTCCCCCGAAAAATTGGCACTATACGATACCTGTGTATGATAGCTGAAATTGTGTTTGTATATACCACTCACCATGCATGCACAACAAACAACACACAACACTCTCACACACATGCAATCACACAATCTCCCTATCCATAGCTCCTGGTGACTACGGTGCCCTCGCTGGCTTTCCTCTGGGCCCATTCAGTAACAGTGTCCGCCAACTCTCATTTAATGTGTCTATTGTGGATGATGTGACCCCAGAAGGGACTGAGACATTCACTGCCAACTTGACACTGTCACCTGCTGACCGAGCTAGGCTTGGCGATCGTGTGACAGTGAACCCTGACTTGGCCACTGTAACAATCCTGGATAATGATGGTACAATTTTAAGTGTGTGTGTGTGTGTAACGGATGTGGGATGTTCTGGGGGTTGGACTAGTGACGCGTGACCTTCGTACCTTATATACTGATCCTCGAACTCTGTGTATGCTTGTGTACGTTGGGAAGGTGCAGAACTCGGCTGGGAAGCTGAAGCGGACACAATCAGTGAGCTGCAGCTGGAGCGGACGCAATCAGGGAGAGCAGATGAAGAGAACACAATCAGGGAGTAGCAGTTGAAGAGAACACAATCGGGGAGAAGCAGCTGAAGCGGACGCAATTTGGGAGCAGCAGCTGAAGTAGAGGCAATGAGGGAGCAGCGGCTGAAGCTGATGCAATCGGGGAGCAGCAGCTGAAGCAGATGCAATCGGGGAGTAGCAGCAGCCGAAGCGAACGCAAGCGGGGAGCTGCAGCTCTGCGCAGAGAGCTGTCTGTCTAGTGCCGGATTGCTCGTATAGGCCAATGAAGCTGAGCAAGTGCAGCGAGCGAAGCTACTTGTATTAATACTAGGGAACTAGATAGTTGTGATTCCGTGTGCGTGCATACTGTTAGAAAAACGTGTACATTTCAATTGCCACATTTTACTCACGATAGCACAGTACCCGGTGATGCTCTGCATATTCGTATTTCAGTAACTATGTATAACATTCTTCACTCTGCAGGGATCACGGTGGGTTATGTTGACACATCTGTGACTGTCCTTGAGAGTGCTGGAGTGGCCCAACTGACAGTTGCTATCTCAATACCTTCTCAAGGAGATCAAATCGACATTTCCTTTTTCTTACTTGTGAACACGAACGATGGAACCGCTACAGCTGGAGGTTTGTCATCATGTCTGGAGTTACATACTGTACTCACTTGTCACTATGTGATAGTTAGACATTAAGTCCAAGGGATCTATGTGATGGCCCTAGAATTGCGATGGCCCTAGAATCGTGATGGCCCTAGAATCGCGATGGCCCTAGAATCGTGATGGCCCTAGAATCGTGATGGCCCTAGAATCGTGATGGCCCTAGAATCGCGATGGCCCTAGAATCGTGATGGCCCTAGAATCGGCCCTAGAATCGCGATGTGTATGTTCGTATGTATTGAATGACATTATGTATTGAATGACATTATGTGTACCGTAAATCTACTCTCTTGTGAATAATGGAAAGTTTCTTGTATCATGAGTGAAAATGCTGACCATCAAAACGTACTTACCTCTCAACAACTTGGAGACATCAATCGTGAAATTCTACGTACATACCTCTTTTATCTTTTTAGGATCCAAGTTTATTGAAATCTCCCCCCCGCAGTGTAAATTATCAACTACACACAGCATTTAGCATTGCCTAGGCGCGAAGTGTCCCACAAAACTCGGAAGAGTGCCCCTGGCCGTTAGTAGTAATGATTACACTGTACTGTGCCTGAGCCTGCCACAACGTAGAGCACCTGGAGTTTACATTGGCAATGAGATTTCTATGGTCAATTAGAATACAGGCTTTCAGTGCAAAGGCTTCGTTTAACCTTACAATGCGTCCATACAATGACATGTTCACTTTTGCTAGCACACAGTGCCACTGCGCTATAGTCTCCATCCTTACAAGGCCTTGTTGAGGTAGACTGTCATAGTTCGTGTCTCAGTCAGACAGTCTCCGGCTCCAAGTCGACATCGTTGCAGTGGTGACTCGTTTGAGGTTTGAATGCATGACACAAGGACATGCAAACGAGCAGGAAGTGATTTACAGCACTCCGTACGGGATAGTTACACTCCTGCCGGGGAAAAATTGTGCCACGTAATGCAATGTATATAACCATTGACTAACTTAGGCCTACGAAGATTCTGACTACACTGTTGTGATCGCTATCATGCAGTGACCCAACTGTACAATTTTGTTGCTGAAACTCACCTTGGTGCTAAAGATACAAGCGCTTTTCGTCGTGCTGTCGGCTGCCATTGCTCAAGTGCTCTCTTCGACTTTCATTGTTCTCACGAAGGGCTCACAAACATGATAACACAGTCGTGGTCACTCTCGTTCAGTGACGCTTACGTGCCAAACCTCACCATGCTGGTGAAGTTGTGAGTGCTGTGTCTTCCCTTTGGCTGCCATTGCTATTGTGAGCAACTGAGTGTGGTTGCCAGATGGTATGTGTGCTAATTGGATTGAACACTTAGCTTGCGCTACGGCGAGTTGCAACCGGCTACCAGGAGTGCGGTTGCCCCTCGAAATATAGACATATACAAGTATATATATAGAGAAATGTTGCACCAATCTTGTCTATGTGGGGCTTACTCACGCTTGCCCCCTGGATGGTTGAGATTTGGGACCACACATGTAATCTGATTGGCACATTTTCTACATGTATACTCTAATGCTATGTATAACCACTGAAATTGTGTTCATATACCCCCCCCCCCCCCCCCCCCCCCCCCCCACACACACACACACACACACATACACACACACACACACACATACACACACACCCACACACACACACACACACACACACACACACACACACACACACCACACACGCAATCACACAATCCATCCACAGCTCCTAGTGACTACGGTGCCCTCACTGACTTTTCTCTGGGCCCATTCAGTAACAGTGTGCGCCAACTCTCCTTTAATGTGTCTATTGTGGATGATATGATCTCAGAAAACGATGAAACCTTCACTGCCAGGTTGACACTGGCACCTGCTGACCGAGCTAGGCTTGGTAATCGTGTGACAGTGAACCCTGACTTAGCAACTGTTACAATCGAGGATGATGATGGTACGATACATGTAGCTCTCTAGATATATCACTAATACTGGGGATCAAAGTCCTAATGCTGTGTGCATACTGTTAGAAATGTATGCAGGCCTGTCAAATCTCATGCATTCTCACGCTCACACGCAAATGAAACTTGATCTCACGCATTTTCAATCCGGTGAGGGAGGTGCTCCTTCAGGAAATTGGATGCCCCAGCATAGGTTCTAGCAAGGGCGCATCGAGCTACGTGGCGAGAAGGCATGCAACGTTCGTAGATGGCAAAATGCTGAATATAGAATTCAAATTTTGACTGTATAAGCACGTGATCCGTAGACGCGCGCCCCTTATGCATATGCGGTCACTTACTGCTCTTCGAGATGGCTGGCATTCTGTCTGCAGCGTTTGTCTTAATTTGACGAGGACCTAGATACCTAGCTCCACAGCAGCACCACGTGAGCCCGCTATAATTCCCTCCCTCCAACTTACGCAACAGCAAACGTCGAACTGTTGTCGAGAGCGGCGAATGTTGGGCTTGCATCCAGCGATACTTTCTCCGAATCTGGCCTGCTACACTGGTAGGAGAGGTAGCTACCCGGACTAGAAGAAAAGTACTTGGGCTAGAGATTGTCTTTCTTCGCTTGGAAGGCGTTTCTATACCGAAATTCCGTCGAACGTCCGTAACCATACCGTGCACACAATTTCATGTGCTTAACCGGAAACGTTCTTTTAGTAACACTCAGCACTATGCCATCTATACGCCCTTGGTTCTAGGTCATGTAGCAGAGGTCATGCGGTCATCGGCCAATTTCCGTGCATTTAGCTAAAATGACCGCACACTAATGCACTTGTTCGGTAGGCATGACCAATCAACATGCGTGAATACGATCACCTAAGTGCATGACCCATATGACTGTACCTGGTTCAAATCAGCCAATTTCATTTTCCTCTCTTTATGCATGATTCTAGTGGACCAAATTCTTTTTTCCTCAATACACATATACACACAACCAACATGGATTTGAATCTAGCTTGGAGAACACACTTTCATGCTCTTTTGATTTCTTTTTGGTGACGGGTATGACCTAGCATATTTTGTAAATGACCAATAAAAATCTAAAATGCTAGGACATTTGACCACTCAACATGTAATCCTTATTTCGACCTCTGTGAGAATAGACTTCAGTAGTAGCTCCATGTGCGCTATCGCGAAAGCTAGACACTCTATCATATAAAACAAGACCAACTTCAGATGTTTCTGTGCCAGCATTCTGACTGTTAAAATGGCCAGTGAAGAGCCTTTGAACCATGATCAGAAGCCAAGGTAACCTGGGAATGCTACAAAGACAAAAAGCAGCTAATTTCTGTTGCAACACCACCATTTTAGATGTACGGATGAAGTGTCTCCAGGAGTGTTTTAACATGGTTGTATATGCATGGTACCTCTCCCACTCCCGATCAACCTTAATAAACTGCATAATTATGGGATCTCACTCATTGGCATACCGGCATAGCCCTAATGTATGTGACATTGTGTGCATGCTGATGATGGCACGCTACCTGCATGGTGAATGCTATGCATATCTGCAGTTCAGTAAATAGGTATAACATTGTTCACTTTGCAGTGATCACAGTGGGTTATGTTCAGACAGCTGTGACCGTTTTTGAGAGTGCTGGAGTAGCCCAACTGACTGTTGCTATCTCGGTACCTCCTCAAGCAGATCCAATTGAAACTTCCTTTTCCTTACTTGTGAACACGAACGATGGAACGGCAACAGCTGGAGGTTTGTCACCATGTCTGGAGATTGATTTACATATCCATACACACTTCTCTGCCACTGAGTCACTTGACTATATACCGTAAAGCACCAAATTTCTAGGTTCACAATTTTCGTGTTTTCACAGATTTTGTCTCCCACCACGAAACTTATTCTCGCAAGTTTATTTCAATAGCTAGTGCCACACCCAGGGTGTGACCAAACAAGTGAACTTAACACTTTGTTTGAAAATCAAGATGGCTCTTGACTGATATTTCAAGGCCAACTCAGATGAAAAACTGCCGGATCGGCGGTTCCCAGGTTCTCTCTTGCAAGGTAACTGTTTTCTGGTAGCCATCTCAGTAGGCCACCTGTTTCAACACCTGCCACAACATTTGACTAGCAACAATTGCACTTTTGGTACAGTTGCTCTCATGGTGACCACATCGCATTATTAATGGACGTGGCTAGCCAAAATCCTCAATCTGTGAAATTATTTCCACTAAATTTCGTAAAGCATGGCCGTAGCAAGCGGTCCGGCCGGTCCGGTTTTGGCTGGACCACTTTTTCACTTGAACATGAAGAAAAAGTTCCTTGTAGGCTTCAATCAGTGCTTTACGCATGGCAGAGAAAGTCATCAAATTGCAGTAGTGACTTTTCTCTTGCTTTCACCAGTCCATGCAACTCGAAACTCAATATTCAGGGGCTAGAGACGAGACCAACACACGGAATGGAGACAGCTAGGGCTAACGCGCGCCACCTTACTTGTACATCGTACTCACAAGTTCGAGATGGCAGATGGCGATGGTAGTGAGGCGGTCACGGAATTGAAAAACAGAAAAGTTAGAAGTGGCAGTGTAGTGCAAAGCACGAAGGTGCTACAAGAGCCAATCCAGATAGCTGAAAAAGTGAAGGTGAAAAAAAATTTCCGCGCTTAGCACAGATTAGATCACCACTACACGCCTCTGTGCACTACCTTCGGCAGTGGCCGTACCACTCAAAAATAGCTTGCTACGGCCCTGTAAAGGCCCATCCACAAAACTTTTGTCCCTTGTAAATTTGTGCTATATGGTGGCTATGTACGTATGCATAATCACTGCATGAAATTGTGTTCACTTCGTACTTCACACCTACTCACCATGCACAACAAACAACACGCAACACTCACACACACTCCATCTATCCATAGCTCCTAGTGACTACGGTGCCCTCGCTGACTTTTTGTTGGGCCCATTCAGTAACACTGTCCGCCGACTCTCCTTTAATGTGTCTATTGTGGATGACGTAATCCCAGAGAACAATGAAGACTTCACTGCCAGCTTGACACTGGCACCTGCTGACCGAGCTAGGCTTGGTACTCGTGTGACAGTGGACCCTGACTTGGCAACTGTCACGATCGAGGATGATGACGGTAAATACTTTTAGTTAAGGATATATGCACATTATGATTTCGGACATATACTATTGGAGTTTATAGCTCTGCAGTCACGTATTGGAGAGACATGAAACATTGACTGCAGGCTTCAGTAGGGCTGACGTTGAACCTCAATGTCACACCCCTGTAGTTTAGTCCTTGGGCATGTACCTGATAATATCTGTCAGCCAAAGATTGATTGCTTACTCCACATGAAGTGAGACACTCTTCTCTATTTTACAGAGATTGTGCTTGGGAAGGTTCCACCACTGCGTGTCACTGTGACAGAAGGTGTGAACCAAACAGTGCAATGCTGTGTGCAGATCACTGGACCCAACATGTCTACCATCATACAGCGTGATGACTTCTCTGTATGTGTCTCCACTATTGATGGGACTGCTGATGGTAAGAACATTGTTGATTAGCTCAAGCTATTTGCCATTAGAATTTCAGTCCTGCCATATTGTAATCTGCATCACAATGTACTTTCAGCTGGTGATGACTATGGCCAGGTGACGAACATGCCTCTGGGACCATTTGGGAACAGTAACCGCGTTCAGTGCTTTGACGTGACTATCGTAGATGACGACGTACCAGAAGAAAATGAAGAATTCATGACAGTTGTGACTTTCTGCCCTGGTGTACCTGTACCTCCAAATACAATAATCGCTCCTCCAAATTCTACCGTTACGATTGGAGATAATGATCGTGAGTTATTTGCTGTGCATCAACCTAGATGTAGCCAAGGTAACCTGGGAATGCTACAAAGACCACCGGAAAAAGTAACAAATTTATGTTGCAACACCACCTTTTAAATGTAGAGACGAAGATGTGTTTAACATGGTTACGTTTTACCATTGGCATACCCATAACTTGACAGCCCTGATGTATGTTACATTGTGTGCATTTCAGTTGCCATGTTCCTGACATTGCTGATGATGGCACGGTACCTGCATGGTGAATGCTATGCATGTCAGCAGTTCAGTAACTATGTATAACATTCTTCACTTTGCAGAGATCACAGTGGGTTATGTTCAGACAGCTGTGACCGTCTTTGAGAGTGCTGGAGTAGCCCAGCTGACTGTTGCTATCTCGGTACCTCCTCAAGGAGATCCAATTGACACTTCCTTTTCCTTACTTGTGAACACGAATGATGGAACAGCTGCAGGTTTGTCATCATGTCTGGAGATTGATTTACATATCCATACACACTTCTCTGCCACTGAGTCACTTGACTATATACCGTAAAGCACCCAAATTTCAAGGTTCACAATTTTCGTGTTTTCACAGATTTGTCTCTCGCCATGAAAATTATTCTCGCAAATTTATTTTAATTAGTGCCACACCCCAGGTGTGACCACATGAGATGAACTTAACACTTTGTTTGAATGGCTCTCGACTGATAATTCAAGACCAACTCAGATGCAAAACTGCCAGATCGGCGGTTCCCAGGTTCTCTCTTGCAAGGTAACTATTCCCCGATAGCTGCATTCCAGCTATGTTCGTAGACATGGTACCCACGAACCATCTGGTAGCCATCTCAGTAGGCCACGTACCTGTTTCAACACCGGCCACAGCATTTGACTACGAACAGGGTGTGTCCTTGCACTACTGGTATGGTTGCTCTCATGGTGACCACATCACACTATTAATGGACGTGGCAAACCAGAATCCTCAATCTGTGAAATTTATCTCCACTAAATTTCGAAAAGGCCATCCACAAAAAATTTGTCCCTTGTTAAATTGGTGCTATATGTTGGCTATGTACATATGCATAATCACTGCATGAAATTGTGTTCACTTCGTACTTCACACCTACTCACCATGCACAACAAACAACACGCAACACTCACACACACATGCAATCACACACAATCCATCTATCCATAGCTCCTAGTGACTACGGTGCCCTCACTGACTTTTTGTTGGGCCCATTCAGTAACACTGTCCGCCGACTCTCCTTTAATGTGTCTATTGTGGATGACGTAATCCCAGAGAACAATGAAGACTTCACTGCCAGCTTGACACTGGCACCTGCTGACCGAGCTAGGCTTGGCAATCGTGTGACAGTGGACCCTGACTTAGCAACTGTCACAATCATCGATGATGACGGTAATTACTTTTAGTTAAGGCTATGTACACATTATGAATTCGGACATCGACTTTTTTTGAGTTTATAGCTCTGCAGTCACGCATTGGAGAGACATGAAACATTCACTGAAGGCTTCAGTAGGGCTGACGTTGAGCCTCAATGTCACACCCCTGCAATTTAGTGCTTGGGCATGTACCTGATAATATCTGTCAGCCAAAGATTGATTGCTTACTCCACATGAAGTGAGACACTCTTCTCTCTTTCACAGTGATTGTGCTTGGGAAGGTTCCACCACTGCGTGTCACTGTGACAGAAGGTGTGAACCAAACAGTGCAATGCTGTGTGCAGATCACTGGACCCAACATGTCTACCATCATACAGCGTGACGACTTCTCTGTATGTGTCTCCACTATGGATGGGACTGCTGATGGTAAGAACATTGTTGATTAGCTCAAGCTATTTGATCTCCATCATTAGTCCTGCCATATTGTAATCTGCATCACAATGTACTTTCAGCTGGTGATGACTATGGCCAGGTGACGAACATGCCTCTGGGACCATTTGGGAACAGTAACCGCGTTCAGTGCTTTGATGTGACCATCGTAGATGACGACGTACCAGAAGAAAATGAAGAATTCATGACAGTTGTGACTTTCTGCCCTGGTGTACCTGTACCTCCAAATACAATAATCGTTCCTCCAAATTCTACCGTTACAATTGGAGATAATGATCGTGAGTTATTTGCTCTGCATCAACCTAGATGTAGCCAAGGTAACCTGGGAATGCTACAAAGACCACCGGAAAAAGTAACAAATTTATGTTGCAGCACTACCTTTTAGATGTAGAGACGAAGGTGTGTTTTTAACTGTTTTACATGGTTACGTTTTACCATTGGCATACCCATAACTTGACAGCCCTGATGTATGTGACATTGTGTGCATTTCAGTTGCCATGTTCTTGACATTGCTGATGATGGCACGGTACCTGCATGGTGAATGCTATGCATGTCAGCAGTTCAGTAACTATGTATAACATTCTTCACTTTGCAGAGATCACAGTGGGTTATGTTCAGACAGCTGTGACCGTCTTTGAGAGTGCTGGAGTGGCCCAACTGACTGTTGCTATCTCGGTACCTCCTCAAGCAGATCCAATTGACACTTCCTTTTCCTTACTTGTGAACACGAACGATGGAACGGCAACAGCTGGAGGTTTGTCATCATGTCTGGAGATTGATTTACATATCCATACACACTTCTCTGCCACTGAGTCACTTGACTATATACCGTAAAGCACCCAAATTTCAAGGTTCACAATTTTCGTGTTTTCACAGATTTGTCTCCCACCACAAAAATTATTCTCGCAAATTTATTTCAATAGCTAGTGCCACACCCCGGGTGTGACCACACGAGATGAATTTAACACTTAGTTTGACAATCAAGATGGCTCTCGACTGATAATTCAATCAGATGCAAAACTGCCGGATCGGCGTTTCCCAGGTTCTCTCTTGCAAGGTTAACTGTTCCCCGATACAGTGTAACTGCATTCCAGCTACCGTAGATCGAGAAATTTTCGTTGTTAAAATATTTTCGTAGTCACCCTCGACCACAAAAATTTAACGCACTAAATTTATTCACAACGGCAACGAATAATTATTACAGTCAGCAACAGTCTTCACACGTGTAGACTGTCTGAACACTGTCCGTCAAAACAACGCCCCTCCTGTGATCCTTCAAGCCTGTAGATGGACTCCCCGATCCCAAAAGATCTCTGTTCCGTCGCGAGGTATTGCCTCTGCGAATCGGGAGGTCTCGAATCGACAAGCGGAAGTTCGGAAGCATCATGGCCGTACAGGAGATATCGATACAGCCCAGAAGAACACTTTGAAATCAGTCGGTAAGACCATGGCATAGCAGCAGCTCGTTCGTACATCTCCATTGTTGACACATTGATCGTTAAAAATGTTCCGTTGATGACCTATACTACGAGAATTTAACGCCACGAAAATTTACGCACAAATTTCCCGATCTACGGTATCCTTGTAGACGTGGTACCACGAACCATCTCGTAACCATCTCAGTAGGCCGGCCACTGTTTCAAAACCTGCTACAACCTTTGACTACGAAGAGGGTGTGTCCTTGCACTACTGGTATGGTTGCTCACATGGTGACCACATCACAATGGGCGTGGCTAACCAGAATCCTCAATCCGTGAAATTTAAATTTCGTAAAGGCCAATCCACAGAAATGTTGTACCTTTATTAAATTTGGTGCTATATGGTGGCTATGTACATGTATGTATGCATAATCACTGCATGAAATTGTGTTCACTTCGTACTTCACACCTACTCACCATGCACAACAAACAACACGCAACACTCAATCACACACAATCCATCTATCCATAGCTCCTAGCGACTACGGTGCCCTCGCTGACTTTTTGTTGGGCCCATTCAGTAACACTGTCCGCCGACTCTCCTTTAATGTGTCTATTGTGGATGACGTAATCCCAGAGAACAATGAAGACTTCACTGCCAGCTTGACACTGGCACCTGCTGACCGAGCTAGGCTTGGCAATCGTGTGACAGTGGACCCTGACTTGGCAACGGTCACAATCATGGATGATGATGGTAATTACTTTTAGTTAAGGCTATATACACGTTATGATTTCGGTCATAATTATACTATTGGAGTTTATAGCTCTGCAGTCACGTATTCAGACATGAAACATTGACTGCAGGCTTCAGTAGGCTGGCGTTGAGCCTCAATGTCACACCCCTGCAGTTTAGTCCTTGGGCATGCTAGTGTACCTGATAATATCTGTCAGCCAAAGATTGCTGCTTACTCCACATGAAGTGAGGCACTCTTCTCTCTTTCACAGTGATTGTGGTTGGGAAGGTTCCACCACTGCGTGTCACTGTGACAGAAGGTGTGAACCAAACAGTGCAATGCTGTGTGCAGATCACTGGACCCAACATGTCTACCATCATACAGCGTGACGACTTCTCTGTATGTGTCTCCACTATTGATGGGACTGCTGATGGTAAGAACATTGTCGATTAGCTCAAGCTATTTGCCATTAGAATTTCAGTCCTGCCATACTGTAATCTGCATCACAATGTACTTTCAGCTGGTGATGACTATGGCCAGGTGACGAACATGCCTCTGGGACCATTTGGGAACAGTAACCGCGTTCAGTGCTTCGACGTGACTATCGTAGATGACAACGTACCAGAAGATAATGAAGAATTCATGACAGTTGTGACTTTCTGCCCTGGTGAACCTGTACCTCCAAATACAATAATCGCTCCTCCAAATTCTACCGTTACAATTGGAGATAATGATCGTGAGTTATTTGCTGTGCATCAAGCTAGATGTAGCCAAAGTCGCAATTGCTGACAATGATGGTGAGTCCAATAGTGGTGTTGCTACTGAACTCACTTATTGCATCAGCTGTGACATCCTGGCTGATGGCACATCTCTGAGCATGTGCATATTCTCATGATTGATTCACCAACCTTCCTCAAGGTGTGGTGGTTGGCTTTGAGCGGACATCTTACGTTGAACGAGAGGATGTTGGGCAGTTCCAAGTGTGTGTGATGGTCACTATGCCCCCCTTGTCTCAACCACTGGATCGCATGTTCTCACTGAGTGTGAGCACGAGGCCTGGCACTGCAGGTATATATTTGTTTTAGTACTCTATGAGATATATCGTGTATCAGGAATTGAATACAAGGTTAAAGATTGTGATTGGCGGGTAATGACAGATTCAGTACACTCTGTGTGTAGGGGATAGAACAGACACACAATATATAAACTTACAAGCCTTTAATAGCCGGTCCACATGCCACTTTCAGTTGCACAAAAGAACACAGGGCCTGGTGTCTTTTCTCATGTCCATGACATCAAGGATAGAAAGGACTTAAGGTGGCAGATACCCCTTTACGTTAGGTTACCTTTAAACGTCGGGGGCCATTTAAAGGTAACCTAACGTAAAGGGGTATCTGCCACCTTAAGGTGGCAGATACCCCTTTACGTTCCCCGACGTTTAAAGGTAACCTAACGTAAAGGGGTATCTGCCACCTTAAGGTGGCAGATACCCCTTTACGTTAGGTTACCTTAAGGTGGCAGATACCCCTTTACATTAGGTTACCTTTAAACGTCGGGGGCCCCCGACGTTTAAAGGTAACCTAACGTAAAGGGGTATCTGCCACCTTAATTGAGTGTGGGCAAACTGCTTTTGAAAAGACATTGCTCTAGTTGTCACTGCGTATGCTCGAGCTCCTAGCTGAGCATGGGTGCAGACCCAAGTGTCACGAACCACCCACTCTTGGTATGCATGTGTGGATTTGCTGTGACAGTGCAGTACGATAGTTTATGCTGAGCTGCACTGACCATCATACAAAATAGCTGGCGTAAGCGAGCTTTGCACCTGTGGGCTTGGCTCACATTCTTCAGAATTATCATGTCATGTCACCTCGTACTACACAGCTGCCATACGTTATTCCTGCTCAAGGACTTTGGAATCACACAGGGTGCTGACTGAGACGTCAAACGGCCATTCCATGGCCTCACTCAGAAGTGGCCAGATTGCATTCTTCAGACACACACACCAAATATACGTGTTATGAATATTGATGTATGTAGTTGTGATTTTACTTAGCCGTTCTCCTCACCTCTAGACAACAGTGACTACACAGCCATCACCAATCAAGTTGTGGGTCCATTCTCAGACGCACGACGAAGGGAGTGTTTCGCTGTGGGGATCACCAATGATATGATTCGAGAAAATTCTGAGAACTTTTTCCTTGATCTTGCACCACCTCTTGGGCAGACGCTGGAACGTGTGGACATCAACCCAAATCTGGCCACAGTCACTATTGAAGATGATGACCGTGAGTTTAGTAGTGACGTGGTAGTAATTGTGCACATTCACACAACAAATGATTATCAATAGTAGGTAACCATAGCTACAGGGATTGTACAACCAAGCCACCTTACATCAGTTAGCTGTTTTCCACAGCCTGGAGAGGTGCAGGAATGCTATCAACCAGGATATGGCCGAAATTACAGTTGATGACAATGACAGCAATAGGTGTTGCTACTGGACTCCCTGTAATTGCCATCAGCTGTGACATAGGCGATTATCTGGGCTGGTGGCATCACGTCTGAGAACCTGCATTTCAGTGAGACTCTGAAAGAACCTTGCAACTAATGCACCTGAACCCACTTCATGATCAATGTGTGGTGATTGGCTTTGAGCAAACTATCTTTACCATAAACGAGAGGATGTGGGACAGACCCGAACTCAAAGATGCAACCATACTTCATAAGGCATTGACATCATATGTGTATAACACACTTTGATTAATGTTGCCAGTGTAAGGTTTATCATCTACACGGAGTGAGGTATTTCTACACAGAGAGCAAACATCATCTTATCTATTCTTTACAGGTGTAACGATTGGGATTGAGCCACCACGGCGTGTTAATGTGACAGAAGGTGTGAATGACACAGTGGAATACTGCGTAGTTGTCACTGAACCTGACATGAGTGCTGTCATAAATCGTACTAACTTCTTTGTGTGTGTCTCCACCGTGGATGGGACTGCTGAAGGTAAGAGCATAACATGCATGTCTCATCTTAGCTTTCCATTCCAAAGAACAGTACTGCATTGGTGTTGTGATGACAAGTTGTTGTCCTTTGTCTTACAGCTGGTCAGGATTACACGGGAATAACCAACCAGCGCTTGGGTCCATTTGGGAATAATGATCGTCGTCAGTGTTTCACTGTGGACATCTTACGTGACACGAACAGAGCGGAAGCCCCTGAAGACTTCATGGTAGTTGTAACCTTCTGCCCTGGTGAAGCTGTACCTCCGAATACAGTGATCAATCCTTCAAATGCTACTACTACTATTTTGGAAGGTGTGTTTACTCTGGCTACCATTGTTATGACTCCATAGTTGTTATTGTACTATTTGTGCTTATCTCCCCTTACCATACCAACAGTGCCACCACCACCACCAACAGCACTCCGTGTGAATGACACAGTGACTGGTGACCCACTCATGACCGTACCTCTGAACGTAGGAAATAGTACCAGGATGCTATTGGGACTCAGTGATGATGAGCGTGTGTCCCTCTGCTATGAGGTCCATGGACAGGCTGATAGGAATTTCAATCTTGTTAGCGATGCATGTGTCTCCGTCAACGCTCATTATATTAATGTGACCGCCAGAGGTGAAGATGAAATTAACATTATTAACAGGATTGGTGTCCGAGCTGTGGATGATAACAACCAGTGTCACAACATTCGTGCTGAACTTGATGGCTGCAGAGCTTTTGTGGATGGTGTGGAGATAAATACGATATACAGGATGGCAGGAATTTCTGTCCGCAGATACCCGAACCGTGTCCGTATTGCTGTGCCTAACTGTGTTGACCATGACCTGGTCATGTGGGTCTTCTGCCAAAGTGGTACTTTTGAATATAATGATACGACCTTTCAGGCTCCAATGATTCGATTCGTCATTGCTCGTGGATTCAACCTGCAGGAGACATCCCATGGGATCCTGGGTGAGCCCGGCAATGAAATAGTTCAAGACAGAACATTAAGGAGTACCAGGGTGTAGGACAAGATCACATGTAGCCTCGTTCCCAGGGTTAGTTCCAGTAATGTTAGTGGCATATTAATAATTTGCAGACAGCCTATCGTGGAGGAAGATACCCATTGGGGATGGAAGCACAAACCATAAGCACCATTCTCAATTTGCATTAGAAAATGACAGTGTACATGACATTGTCCTATCCCCCCCCCCCCCCCCCCCCCCCCCCCCCCCCCCCCCCCACAGGTCAATTCTGGAATATCCCAATTGACGTGGCCCGCTATAACGAGACCATTGATGGAACCGTGCGGAGTGACACCTACACAATCACTGTCAACTATCCTGGCCAGCTGAGGCAATTTGTGGGGTTCCTTTATCCCCTGACCTGGGAGTTCGATGAGAGGCAGTGTCTATACGTTGGAAATGGGCAGGGAGGTCCAATTGATGAAGTTGATAACCCGAACGATCCTGTGCTCCAGGGTGAATACACTGATTACATAATAGATGACCTGTACGGCACAGACTTTGCATTCGGCCATTTTGTTAGTTCAACGTGCTCTACGCCCACCATGACACCTGTCTAACTTACCCCGACTACTTCCGTATCTAATTAGCACTTAAGAGTGCAACTAGAAGTAGATAGTACATTTTGACTCAGTCTTGTAGCTAAAAGCTGTTGTTTTGTAGCCATGGGTATCGATTTTGTTTTACATGCACAGAATTCTTGTGTGTTGAGAATAAATAAACTTTGCACAGTGTCTTGCAAAGCTGCCTCATATAGACATGGCAAGGATGTACGCAAGCAACCAACAGTATCACCAAAAGGATGAAATTGAAGTCAGTATGAGGTCGGGAGAGGTGTGCACCAGATGTAACGATGGTCAATCTAGGGACAGACAACAGAAACTGTGAGACTGTATATGGTAATACATGTAGCATTGCTCTACTAGCCTTGTTCCCAGGCTCCCATTGCGCATGTGGTGAAGAAAAATACGGGGGGGGGGGGGGGGGGGGGTCGGGTGGGGAATGAGGCTATTGCTCTACCACTCGATCAAGCTACTGATCCGATCGTGAGGAAGGGAGTGCATTGGCTCCTCTTTCTACGTACATACTAGCATAATGTATACATTGCACAACAAGGTAGAGAGATGCATGCATAACCTGAGGAGATGGAGATCGAAAAGCAATATTATTGAGGGAAATACTTTTTTCGCAACAACGATACCTGCGTAATTTGCAAAATGCAGACCCACACAAGAGAGAATTGCATTCATTGCTACCAAGATATTTCAAAAGCCCCCGTTAAATAATTGGTGAAAATCACGGTTTGTGAAGGATAGTAACAACCAAGACAGACAGCAGTGAGTAGTAGAGGGGGAGGGTGCCGAACAACAACTGGCTTGCACAGCGTTTACTACTGTGTCTCCACCTTGGATGGGACTGCTGTAGGTAAGAGCATAACATGCATGTCTCTCTATTCCAAGGAACAGTACTGCATTGGTGTTGTGATGACAAGTTGTTGTCCTTTGTCTTACAGGAGTAATTTACACGGGAATAACCAACCAGCGCTTGGGTCCGTTTGGGAATAAAGATCGTCGTCAGTGTTTCACAGTGGACATCTTATGTGACACGAACAGAGCGGAAGACCCTGAAGACTTCATGGTACTTGTAACCTTCTGCCCTGGTGAATCTGTACCTCCAAATACAGTAATCAACCCTCGAAATGCTACCACTACCATCATCGATTGTGAGTTTGATCTAGTACTTTATGATTGCATGAATGACTGTGGCTGCTTGCTGGATCAAAGCACATTATAAGACTGGATACCGTAGTCCAAGTAATATATACCATTCATGCTTACCTCTCATGCTTACCTCTCCTTACTCCGGAACTAGCTACTTCACCACCACTGGCACATAGCTAGGTATCCCAAAATCTTTCAGCAGATTTACAAGTTCAATCTCATTCATTGATATTCAGGGATATACATCCTGTTGCTTTAATTGACCACGTATTAGTCAATGTGCAATTTTCAATTGAAAGGTGGAATTGCATGCATGCTCTTTATCTATGAAACCAAGTGGCAGTTAATGGTACAACTGCATGTGTGATTGTGGCTACTTGGTGAAACACGGTACGCTACCATTCATGCTTACCCCCCCCCCCCCCCCCCCCCTGCATTCATGCTTACCTCCCCTTACCAGTGATACAACCACCAGCACCACCACCACCAACACTCCGTGTGAATGACACAGTGACTGGTGACCCACTCATGACTGTACCTCTGAACATAGGAAACAGTACCAGAATGTTGTTGGGACTCCGTGAGGATGAGCAGGTGTCCCTCTGCTACGAGGTCCATGGAGAGGCTGACAAAAAATTCAACCTCGTGAGCGATGTGTGCATCTCCATCGACGCCCACTATATCAGGGCACAAATGTGATGTGGACATTGGTGTCCGAGCTGTTATGATAACAACCAGTGTCACAACATTCATGCTGACCTTGATGGCTGTAGAGCGTTTGTGGATGGTGTGGAGATAGCTATGCCTTACTGGATGGCAGGAATTTCTGTCCGCAGATACCCAAACCGTGTCCGTATTGCTGTGCCCAACTGTGCTGACCTTGACCTGGTCATGTGGGTCTTCTGCCAGAATGTTACTTTTGAATATAATGATATGACCTTTCAGGCTCCAATGATTCGATTCGTCATTGCTCGTGGATTCAACCTGCAGGAACATCCCATGGGATCCTGGGTGAGCCCGGCAATGAATTAAATATGGTATTTTCAGACAGAGCATTCTTATTAAGGATCGAGTACCAGGGTGTAGGACAAGATCACTTATGGCATGTGCACATATTATCATACATGTGATGCCATGCACATAATTGGGGTGAGCCTGAGCGAGCCCCACATAGTCGTGCTCTCCAGGATGTCCGTCCGTCCGTTCGTCTGTCCGTCCAGTCGGTGTCTGTCTGTCCGACTTCCGGTGTTCTTTTAGCGTATGACCATATATCCAAGTGGAAAATCGTACTGTTGCGCCGCCCGCCTGCGGGTTAGCTGAATCGACAACATGCGTACAACTCGCCTACCAAAACGCACGGCAGTATACCGGGTCAAGCCTGCTATGTTTTACGCTGGTGCTACAAACTACGTACTACAGAGGTCAGCTGGAGGGAGAGATTCTCTCGGCAACTTGGGGTACTCCTCTCAGGTACAGTAGCCTCGTTCCCATGGCAGTCCCACACCCAGCTTTTTGTTGCTTGTCGTACGTCGCTTGCAGTACGGCAAGCGACGAAAAGCTGGGCGTGGGACTGGGAACGAGGCTACCATGAACTTGAAACTGCAGACTGTAAATGATGAACGACAATTGGCTAAATCGCAGGCCCCACCCCCGGCCCCAGCTTCCCTACGATCACTCAGAGAATGATTATAATTTGGCATGCAGTACGTCAGTTTGTCAGGCGAGCCCCACAATGCCCTGCATTCTCCTAGTATAGTAGATATAGGAATACGCTTGTCCAGTGTCTATGCCTGTCACAATGGCTTTGGATAGTTGTCTTTTAGGTGCCCATCCATGTTGCCTAGCAACTACCACTTCCTAACCAACATGTCACTGGGCTATACAGGGCCCCATGAATATTGGCTGTGGATCTGTATAGCTACAACAAATTAAGTGGCCACACATTAGGTATCGATTTCTCTAAGCACACCAGCCCTGCCCCTTCCCTCTCCCTCCCCCTTCCCTCTCCCTCCCCTCCCTGCCCCATACCTCTCCCTCCCCCATACCTCTCCCTCCCCTCCCTGTCCCATACTTCTCCCTCCACTCCCTGCCCCATACCTCTCCCTCCCCTCCCTGCCCCATACTTCTCCCTCCACTCCCTGCCCCATACCTCTCCCTCCCCTCCCTGCCCCATACTTCTCCCTCCACTCCCTGCCCCATATACCTCTCCCTCCCCTCCCTGCCCCTTCCCTCTCCCTCCCCTCCCTGCCCCATACCTCTCCCTCCCCTCCCTGCCCCTTCCCTCTCCCTCCCCTCCCTGCCCCTTCCCTCTCCCTCCCCTCCCTACCCCATACCTCTCCCTCCCCTCCCTGCCCTACACCTCTCCCTCCCCTCCCTGCCCCGTTCTGATTCAATGTATCTGTTGGTGAAATGTAGGCATTGCAATTGTGAACAAAATTTCAGCTGACCTTGGTGAAGGAAATTCCACATAGCCATTGTGTGCGTTTCCATCTTCACAGTTTGCTCTAATAGAGAGCACCAAGAATTCACAGCTCAATTCCGAGTACGCCAGCTGGCAGGGGTAGCTAATGGGTGAGGATTCATCTCCAGTGGACAGGGAGATTTTCTCCTCCCACGCGGCCTGGGAACGAGGCTATGCTATGCCACTCACCAGTGCAAGAGTGCTGGCTTCATTTGCATTGAAGAGAGTGTACTTGAATTCCTGCAACTTTCCTGAATCCATGATAGTGGTACAGTTAATTTGGCTCAGCAAACTGCTTTCTTGGAACATGGCATGGGAGTTGTCGACGTTCACTGGGAGCTAATGTCAACTGTAGATACTGGAGGTACAGTATATGTACCCATGGTTGTTTTCATTCTTGACCTTTGAACTCCTGTGGAGAAAAGTGTAGCATATGTACCACATGAGCATCACACTGTTGTTTTCACTGTCATAGGCCCAAGTTCACAGCTTTTGTTCTCAGCAGATGGAACAGTGACCTTTGAAGCTGGATCTACCTCCAATTCCACCAGCGTGTTCTTTAACATAAGTGACGACGAAGTTGCATTGGAACCACCAGAGAGCTATGACGCTGTACTCACATTGCTGCAATCTACCACCAGTGTACGCCTAGGAAGTCCGAGTCTCACAACTGTCTACATTCTGGAAGATGATAGTAAGACTTAGTGCATACGCATGCAGATCAGATTACTGGCTGTGTACATGCCATTGGATAGGTGCCCATCCATGTTGCCTAGCAACCACCACTTCCTAACCAACATGTCACTGGGCTATACAGGGTCCCATGAATATTGGCTGTGGATCTGTATAGCTACAACAAATTAAGTGGCCACATATTAGGTAGATTTCTCTAAGTACACCAGTACAGTGGTTGCTTGGCAACATGAAGCAATTCAACATGCCTAGCAACAGTGAAGATCAAAGTAGATGTTTGGGGCAGCTGAAGGCATGTGCAGATGTCATAAAACGTACTGTATACTGAGTAAATTGATAATGAAATGTAAAAGCTTGGGTGACATTCAGTCTCGTGCCCAGCCAGAAACCTACACGGAATATCCGTCTGGCGACTTTCAGCAACATTCTCAGTCTTCATTTAGCTCACCTAACCGCCTGAAACCGGACAGGCGTGAAATAATATACGTAATTGCAAGAGGAATTTGAATTTTCTACAATTTCTCGCTCCTGATAAAGACAAATTGAATTCTCTACGATTTCATTGGCAGTCTGAAATTCCTGCCTAAATGTTAACAAAGACCGAGGTTTCTGCGCAAAGTTGCCAGACCCTCTTTCCCGCGAGGGGTGGGGTCTGGGCACGAAAACTAAGTAACATTAGGCCCCTACACCTCAGCAAATTACATCAGTGTGGGCAAAATAAAAGTGAAAATAAAGTGTAATGTTCACATAATTTACGACTTCATGTGTAATTAGATGCACCTCTTCTGATTGGCCAAACCTTGGCCCTAATACACACTATCTCCTCCTGGCCTTACACTGTTGTAACAGTTAGCTTTAATTGCAAGGAGCACTGTTCAAGTGAAAGAAAGTGATAAAACGTTCATGATATGTGTGAGTCACAGCCAGAGCATTGCAACTCCAAATCCAAGACCAGGATAGCCTCATTCCCAGGCGGGGCCTGGGAATGAGGCTAGCTCTGACAAGGATAGGTAGGTCAGTAGACCCAGAGTACTCAGACTTGTGGTCTACATTCTCAGACTAGTGGTACTTCTCAGATTGTGGTCTGGGTACACCCATGAGTACCTTCCTGGTAGTCTGTGCTTACTTATCTACTGAGCCTGTGAACAGCTGACTGTTTACATACCTGTGGCAGAACAAAGTGATACTGTTTTCATACATGGACCATCTGGATATTGACCTGTTGTACCAAATGTTGTTGCACCACTTTGAGCAAATTTTTAGGTTGGTATGCATGTACCTAAGTATAGCCAGCTAGTGTTAAACTAGCCTCGTTCCCAGGCAATCGCCCAGCCTGGGAACGAGGCTATGTTAAAAATGTGTACTAACAAATATCTGATCTCTATGTTCTGAGATACAGGACCTGTTTGAGATGATGTCATTGCTCTGGAGGGTATGGAAGACTTCCTGCTGTTGCTCCGGGATCCCATGGTGGACAGAATCCTGCTGGCCATTGACAGAGCTGTTGTGATCATTGATGGTGAGTGGTGATGTGGATTGTGCTACCATAACAAGCTGTGCACAAGGCATAACCGAAGAGGCACATAAGGTCACAAATCAATTGTTCCATGGGACCTTAAAAATCACCATGTAAGGCACATACTATAGTAGTCATAATCGTGGGGTTGTCCCTGGATTTTGCTGACTAAATTACTCTGTATCTACACACCAGCATAATTTTGTAAATCATCATGTGATTGATTAGCATGTGGAGTGATGACCATGCAGCGCTTGTACCTAGATAACCCCAGATGGGCAACAGTCTACTAATTGAGATGAGGTTTTGACTACATGTAATGTAGCATGGCTTAATGCATGTTGACTGTGCATACCTTCCTAATTGCCACTGTGCCGGTTCCACTCAATTTTCGTTACACCTGTGGCCATCCAGACATGGGGGGTCTCTGTTATGCTTGCAGGCCATCGTCTCCAACAAGTTTCTCCTCACAGGAGAATTCATACATTCAGAGGCTGTTGGTAGCAATACAGAGATAGAATGTGGCCTCAGTGATGGACAGTTCTCGGATGGGCAACACTTCCTAACTGATTACGACCCCTTATTGTTTGTTATGTTTAATAGTCATGTACTCCTTCTGAACATAAATCACAAAAACCAAAAGGACAAGAAATACCAATGTACGTAGCTATCCAAAGAACCCTTCACAAAGTTTCTGTCTACCTGAGAGTGATGTAAGGGTCCTTTATGTATGACAAAGGACCTTGAAACAACCAGGAGTTTCAATGTTAGTCTCCAGACTATGGATGGAACAGCATCCAATAGAAACAAGGTTTGTTTAGGTCAACCTACAAATCCCAAGTGAGGAGGCTATAGCTGGACTTGTCCGGGACTTGTCCCACCCACACAAGCATTGATGATGTACCTCTCTCCCCACAAAGGACCTCAAATATGCAGCCCAGCTGAGTTGTTGATCATGTGGTAACCAGAACACAATCAGATTCAGATGCTACATGCCTTTGAAGTTGATAGTGCTGTTACCAGCCATCTGTTGCTGGGACCTTTGTGCAGTACAGTATAGCATGTGTGCTATAATAACACGCCACCCACTAAATATGGTCATCCACTAAATATGGTCATCGTTTGGAATGCAGAAGTGAACATCTGCTCAATTTAGACGCTGGACACACAATAGATGCATTGTCTTGTTACAACACCTAACCAAACCTAAGTACACATGTATAAGTCTGACCACTCCTCTTTTATGTACCATGTGCACAGCATGTGCAGAGAATGCCATGCAATGAAGATACACTAAAAAAAATTCACCCTTGTTTTGGACTGATAGCTTGAACATAGGCTTTGCATCGGTGTAGCTAGCATTGAGGCAGAGGAGGCAGTTTCCTCCTCGCTTTTCTGAATAATGACGCGCGTTTCCGGAGTCCTAGATCCTCGCACATGCCACGTACGATGTGCAATCGATCTGATGACAGAGACAGGAGGTAGGCTGGCCATGATCCGGCATATATACCGGATAGTGCTGCAAGTCTGGGACAGTCAGGGCTCCGGCATATTGCTGTAGCATTTCGAGAGCAACTGTTTGCGCACACTACAGAAGTATAATATATGCGCTGAGAACTCCACGCCTCCTCGGTCTCCAATCCCACGCAGCACCTGCAGTTACGCACATAAATGATAGTGTTGCTTGTGACCCACTATTGACAGTGCCCATTCCCAGTACATGTGAACTTGGAATTGGCAGTGCTTCACTCTGCTTTGAAATTCATGGCAAAAAAAGTGTGTGGGTAGGGCCTCACAAATATCCTTCAGGATTGGTAGTTTGTGGTGAAAACTATTTGCTATTTTACAATTTGCATTATTGTCATTCATGATTTAAGTTCTTTGATCTGGTCATATTTTTTTACTCTTCCCCAAAAGGAATTGAACCAGAGAACCACTATGTAATCAACATCACTCACCCTTATTCAAAAACTCATGCGACCTCACCTGGGAGTTTGACAATGGCTCTTGCTAGGCCCGATCTATAAAGTGGAAGATCCAGTCATGGAGGGAACATATGAAGATCAATTACGAAGTTGGTAGCTAGCTTTTCAGATGGAATATTTTTTGAGAGCAACAGGTGCACTGTCTAGCCACAAACTTTGTACCTTAACTGTGTTGATAGAACCATCGCTGATTAGACTTTTCCTTTGTTATTCAGCATACCAGTTGCAACATTGCCATCTGTTGTAGTACTATGAACATGACTGTTATAGAACTCTACCATCTGTTCATTATCATCTTCTGGATTAGTGTTACCATGGAAACCAATATTCCCACAGTTCAAGCCTTAGGGGATACAGCCAAAAGCCTATTAAATTTTCATGATCAGTTCATGATGTTAGTAACAACCCCTAATGTGGCATAATTATAGCTATACTGGCTGGAGAAATGGGTTTGTGTAGTCAGGAGCAAATGATGTTAACTCCACTGTACAGCTTTTACCAGCAGCAATGCAGTTGTGGTCTGGTTCAGGGGCGGAGACAGCTACCGTAAAGTGGGGGGGGGGGGGGGGGGGGGGGGGGGGCTAATAGCACAATTGTACGCTGCCGAAGGCAGTGCATAGAAAACTTTTTCGCCTTCATTTTTCAGTTATCAGGATGGGCCAGTTATCAGGATGGGCTCTCGTGGCACCTTCGTGCTTTGCACTGCAAGTTAGAGACGCCAGCCCCCAAGAAACAAGGTGACATAGCTATAAGTTAGTGCTAGATTTCGTGGGATAGTACCGTCTAGTGGGGGCTCAGCCCCGCTACTTTTGAAAGTGGGGGGGCTCAAGCCCCCCCTGCCCCCCCTATATCTCCGCCCCTGTGGTTACACACAAATATGCAACAAAAGGTGCTGCACTAAGATATGAGCTGTTGATTCATGTAGATAGGTCAACTTTCAGTGTCTTGCATACAATGTCATGTGAAGATTTTAAAAGCAGTTCAGCTTTGCATTTTTCAGTACTTTAACTAGTAGCTTCTAGCAAGTGGTCAAGCCTACTAAACACAAGTAATCAAAAACATTTTCAAAAATGTAACAGGATGTAGGGATACCAGAACGGCAAAAAGTAAGGAAACAAGGTAGGGATGATCGCACAAAACAGTGAAGTATACAACCGCCCTACAGAGATCTTTTTCCATATACGCGTAATGAAAAAAGATATGTAGGGGGATTGTATACTTCACTGTTTTGTGCGATCATCCCTACCTTGTTTCCTTACTTTTTGCCGTTCTGGTATCCCTACATCCTGTTACATTTTTGAAATGTTTTTGATTACTTGCTTATGTCATTTTTTTAGCAGCAGGCGCATGTTTGAGCTGAAATTTGCCATCACAGAGCAGAAGTCAGTGTCCTCACAGGCCCTTGGTATAAGTATTACACTGCCAGCGTTGGCTGAAGAATCAGACCCAAGCATCTCAAGTCAACCCTTTCCTGGATGGATACTAAACCAGTGCTCCCTGTCTGAAGACCATAATATTAGCTATACCAGATAGTAGCGACATTATTGAGTCTTTAGATAGGCATTCACCCCTCTCACAGAACACAGTAGGTAGTAACATATACGCACAGAGTCTAGAATTTACCTCTGCTGTTTTATGAAGTACCTCGAGTGACAGCAGCAAGGCACTTCTAATTCAGCGATCTTGGGTAATAATTACGTATTGCCGCCCCTGAGAAGAAAGAAAAACAATTTGCCCGTTTTGCGAGTACCCAGTGTGGTACTTTCGCGCCGGTTTTTCGCGACGCGAGGAGTCTTGTTGGTCATGAAAACACTCGAAAATGAACGGTATGTGGTTATAAAGGCTTATAAGTGTACCGTTTCTGAGATTTGGAGAGATTTTTTTGTATTGGCATGTATTGCGTGTACGTCGTATCCCTACATACAGAGTCTACCGACTCACAAGAAAGGGTCAGTTCAGTTCATATAACCCAGGAATGCTGCATCCCCAATGCTGGCGGTTTTCATGCTGGTCTTGGACCTCATAATGGGGGATGGTGATGACATCGTCACTGAATTCGCATTGCTCAAGCTTGTTCTTCTGGAAGGGCAAAAGGGCATAATCCTCTTTTAGGGCAAACCACCCTTCACCAGAAAAGAAAAGCCGCAGGTCACAGGTCAGTGCTAGGATGGTTTGGGCAGTTGCTGTACAGTCTTGTGCCCAGACCCGCGCTCGCAATCGTGGTCTGGGAACGAGATCCTAGACTCCCGCGCGCGCGCGGCACAGTACAGACTGATTTGTGTTTGTTTGTGTGTGCAATGTAGCCTCGTTCCCAGGCCATCGCCTAGCTTTTCGTCGCTTGCAGTACGGTACTGCAAGCGACGAAAAGCTGGGCGATGGCCTGGGAACGAGGCTATGTGCAATGCCCTACGGGTCCCGCATAATTTCAATCAATCAATCAATCAGTGGCGGTACTTCCCGGAAGTCGTACCCTCTTATTGTAACGCTACGCATTACGCATTTTGCAGTTGCAGCCAAGAGCCGACTACAGTGGAGTTCCTCCCGAGACCGCTTCTCCGACGATGTCGCGTCTGGGAGTCATCGAAACTGTGATCGTCCTAGTGATTCTGGCGGCTGCAGTGCATCCAGGTGAGCTTAAGTAACCATTCAGAGGGGAGTAACCTAGCCGAGTCGCCGTTCCTACCCAGCTTTTTGTATTGCAGTCGTGTAAATATATAGTTAGCTGGGTGCGAACGGGGTTGCATAGCTAACTGTGCACTTGTGAACAAGGGATTGCTAGAGCGCACTTGTGAGCGCGCGGTAATTGCAATTTCTAGCGGCATCATCATTGCAATCATGGCAGTTCGAGTTACCGCTCAGCAGCTATGTTGCCGAGCAGCGGCCAGCATGAGCCATCTGAGCGTATAGCTAGCTATATTGCGTACACAGATAGCTATATCTTATTCGCAAAAGCGGCGGCGAGGGTAGCCGCGCGGAGGGCCGCCGCGCCACGTGGACACCTAGGGAAGCAATGACAACTTACTATTGGTCTTCGAATGTTTTCCTTGCCCAGAAGACTCCAGTGTCGTGAATAACAGTCGGGAAAGTACCGCGCCAAAAGTCGCCAAACCGCCAAAATCGGTTTTCTTCTTCTTCTTCTTCTTCTTCTTTCTTCAGACGGGCTAGTTCAAATTTGGCTGACTCCCTCACGACGGTGTTCGCATAAAACAGCAGCTGAGCAGTGCACGACCCCATCGCTTTTTGGCTACTTCGAAGTCTCACGAGACGCTTGAAACCGCCCACTCGATAACTATGGCTTAATGTGCGACGCCATTTTTTTTCATATGTGCGCATGTGTAGAGCAACTTTGAACCCAAAATTGTGTACTGTGTGCGGAGTGAATGCTATCAAGTATGCTACTATAAAAATGAGGTAAACAAGTGTAAAAACATTAAAATGTATGGAGATGTAGGGATAACAGAACAGCAAAAAATATGAAAACAAGCAGGGATGATGGCATAAAACATTTCAGTATACAACACCCTACATACTTTTCTCATTATACATGTATTATGTGGAAAGATATGTAAGATACTGAACTGTTTTATGCCATCATCCCTGCTTGTTTTCATACTTTTTGCTGTTCTGTTATCCCTACATCTCCATACATTTTAAAGTTTTTTACACTTTACGATTTGGAATAGGCATGCCGGTTATCCCACAAAGGGCTTTAGCCTAGTCTTTCGGCCCGGTTTTGGGAGTAATTTTGTGTGATGGTCTTTGGTTGACTCAAGCAAGTAGCTATGCTTCAGAGGCTTGAGCTCCCCAGTTCTCGGGGAGGCATGATAGCAGACCATATTCTATGTCTCTGGGGGTGTATAATGTTGCTGATATCAATTAGCTCTCAGAGCACGGAGATGTACATTCTTGGCTCTATGGTAACCAGTGTGGCAGACTTGTACTCAGAGCTGAGCACTACTGTTCCAATTTACTATGGTAACCCGCATGGTCTCTCGATAATGCACCCCTTCGAGTTAAACCCCCAACTTCCATTCATTTAAACACCCATACAGCATCTTCTCAAGTACACGTGCACAGTATAAATTATCGCTGTGGCTATTGGCCCAGCAGTAAGTACATACTCTAGGAAACCGGAACCGGAAACGTGTGCAGATCTAGAACCGGCCCTGGCCCTAATATACCCTAAGCCGCCTGGAAGAGCCAGCTGAAAGAATTACCTCCTTGTACCATAGTAACCCCTAGTCTCATGCCCAGACCACACCCCCCGAGGGGAGAGACGTTCTGGTGAACGGAGTCGAATTTCTTGGGCTTGAAGCATACTACGGAATGTGTGATCATAATTGTATAATCCCATGGTGCGAAAGCATCTGCTGAAGGCTCCTGTGTCGACCAAGTGCAATCATGGCTACTCATATCAGGAGAGAAGATATACTAACCTTTTGCCGCTCACCCATGGCCCATGGAAGATTTTTGAAGCATCCTTCGCTGTCCATGGAATCTGCTTCCCGTTTGTTGGATGGCACTTTCATCAAATGCGAAGAACGGCCCCTTAGGGCTAGGGCCAGCATTAGCTTACACCTAGAGGGGGCCCTTCATTGTACTTGATCCCTTTTGTGTTTCTAATAATTAGTGCTAGTGCACCTGCATTGCTTGCACCCCGGACAATGGATTTGTTATGAGATAACGTTGTACTGTGTACTGCCAAATTTTAATGGTACATTCCACGTGTGGCTTGTCTGGTTATTCCTTGATCGTCATGTTAGCAGTGCTCAGCAGTATATACTTAGCAATTTTATCTTGGACTTTGATGGTATTTGGCCAAAACATTTCTGCAACGTTTCGATCACACTTTGGTAATCTTCAAGCTTGGCTGGTCTTATTTATCTTCTGCTTAAATGATCCGCAAGACCACTACAAAGGGAGCATTCACGATTACTTGTGCAAAAATGATTAGACAAAGAACAGCAGCCTACCTCTCCAAAGAGACTGACTTATGTCTACCACTCAGCTGGAGAGTGGAGTGTAGGATACCTGCAATCTGTTCTATGGACGCGCCATTCTGGTGAAGTGGGGGGGGGGGGGGGGGGGGGGGGGTTGTCTGTTACATGGCCAAATGCAATCATTAACAAGACATCACTGAATTGCATGTGCAGCGGATCGGCAGAGGACTAGTCAGTCAGACTTCGCTTCATCACTGTCCCGTGGGTGTAGATATCCCTAGGTAAGGCTCTCTGTGTGACCAGCCTAGAAGTATTACGGTGCTTCAGTGTATTAATATTGGGGGGCTGAGCCCCGGCAGTGGAAATATTGGGGGGGGGGGGGGGCTATAGCCCCCCTAGCCTTCCCTGTTCCGCCCCCCTTGGAAGGGAGGAGCGTGAAACGACCACACAAAGGAAAAATACTTTCCCACGGTAGTCCCATTACTATCTTTTAGCATGCATGTGTATCGTCGTTTTTCTGTGACGCCATTGACTGACTACAGCGACGGGCCAAAGTTCAATGGGAGAGAGAGAAGATAGTGTCCGTAAGTGTCGTGAGATGTTTCCCAGCAGTCAAGCAGAAGGGGTGGTTATTTCCACTGGTCGAGATGCCCGCTTGGCTGTGTGAAGCGGTTCGATTGACTGCATCGTCATACAGCACTTTCTCTGCTACTACCAGTATGTCATTCCCCTGCCTCAGGGGCGTAGCTAGGATTTCGAGATTGAGGAGGCGTGGAGTTGACAGCGCGCGCGAAGTGCGTGGCCAAAATTTTTCGTGCTAATTAATTATTCATGAGTTAAGGTAGGAAGCACGGCATCGGCGAAATCATGCAATTTTGCTCATGAATAATTAATGAGATGACGTCACTCGCATACGGTTATTTAGAGTTATTCATCTGTTTACGTTTTCCCATGGCGGCAACCGGAATAAACAAGGGGGCTTCTCTCTTTGATGCGGCTAGCGGCCCTTTCGTGTTTCAAATCGGTACTCTGATGTGGCCGTGCGGTACCTTGAAGATTTGTTTGAACACTCTTTTTTTTTTTCTTTTTTTTTTTAAGTAAAGAGCTATTCTGGCTTATTGAATGTAGCGATGGGCTATCTGAGTGTGAATAGCTAGGTGGAGTGAGCAGGAATGTTTGTGGGTCTGCTGAAGTGGCCGAAGAACAGCCTGGAAAGTGAACAGCCTCTGACAGCTCCCTGGCCAAGGTACTCTAGAGAGTTGACCTTTCGGCATTACAGGCCCCGCCCATTTTCGTGTTAGGGCGAATTTGGCTGGTTTGGTAGCTGGACTGGGCTGGTGAGAGGGAGTAGATGTGTGGCCAAAACTCTGTAACCGAGAGGTTAACGTGGAAAAGCATCCCTAGTTTTGCAGGGGGTAGGTTGACCTTTTGGAAACTGGCCTTGGCTTGAGTCGGTTTTAGTCGGTGTGCGTGGAATTTTTTTTGAAAGCCTAGGGTAGCCAAACCTCTGTTTTTGAGGGTGGCAGTGAGTTTTGGGCTGTAGGCTGCAAGTGAGGAGAGCAGGTGGTAAATCCATCCGTAGTTTTGGGGCCTGTTTTGTGTGTGTATTGATGATGGGGTCAGAGTGTGGGTGGGGCCTTGGAGAGGGTCCAAATTTTCAGTTTAGTAGAGGGCCTTAAAATTGAGTTTTAGGGCATTTTCAAGCAGAGGGAGCAGTTTGATGCAAAGTATTGCTGAAACTTGTGTACGCTTTGATGCTGCCCATTTATCCATCAACTTGGTTTCGGAGATCGCGGTACCCATGTTTACTACCTTAATCCTCAGTGCGCGCAAACAGTTGCTCTTGAAATGCTACAGCAATATGCCGGTGCCCTGACTCTCCCAGACTTGCAGCACTATCAGCATTAAGAGTATACACCGGCTCATGGTCAACCTAGCTCCTGTGTCTGTCATCAGATCGAACGCACATCGTACGCGGAGTGTGCGAGACTCCGGACACGCGCGTCATTGTCCAGAAAAGAGAGGAGGCAACTGCCTCCCTTGCCTCATTGCTAGCTACGCCCATGCTGCCTCGCTACCATTTGAGTCTTGATAATGGCCTTTTCTCTGTCTTCTAGTAGTCATCCTTCGCGTGCAAGTGCTAAAAGTATTAACAGGACTACTGTGGGAATTTTAAAGTAGTAACAGTGGGAAATTTTTCATCTTTTGCGTGGTCGTTTCATGCTCGTCCCTCCCTCCCTTCCGCTTACCTCATTATGTGCTCCTGTTGGGCATGGTTAACTGAAAATGGTTGAACAATGATTTGTGGAAGCCCAAATTTTGTGCTAGACCAAGTTTTGTGCTAGACCAAATTTGTGCTAATTAGGCTGGAAACCTTTGTGTGCTCTGACTTCCATGAACCAGCTGTTCTGGCTACTGCAGAACCCATTGTTGTGGTTTCAAGCATTCCAGTTCTATTTTGACCACCTACTTTCACCTCAAGTGTTAAGGCAGCTGCTAATCAGCTCTTGTTGTCACTAGCATCCTGAAGGTCTGTCACCATCTGCTCTCTCTCTGAAAGCACTGTTGCCATGCATTGTACTAAAGCAGATGTTTTTGTTGCCAATGAACTAGTACACCCTTAGTATCCATTGCCATGGCAACAAACTACATATTCTTGAAAGTATATGTTCTGTGCAATCTTGGGCACACAATTTCTGGATTCTGACAATTCACAGCTCAATCTCAAACTTCTATATTGTGAGCACCGTGTATAAAACACATTACTATGGAAACCGAAGCTAGCAACATGTTTAGTATACAAGCATTGATTTACTCAGAAAGGTCATGAATTAAATTTGAATTTTGATGTGTGATGTCATCATTGAAGGTAGCATCCAGTAGCCTTGTACTCAGGCCCACACGTGATAAAGTCCGGAAAAGGGTTTGGCAACATTCCCATTTGTTCCAAGGTAGCATGAAGTCTTGATTTTGGGTAGATAATTCCATTACCAACTAGAGGTGTTCATAGAACACATACCCCGAGCAGAACGTCTACAGGATACAGTGTAGCTACAATCTCTGCCGATGTGCATCGAACTGACGAAACAGGTGCTATCGTGTATACTGTGTTCGTGTATGGCCATATCCAAGGTGTGGGAGTGACCGCTTACCGTATAAACAACTACATGCATATTGTGAAGCTGAAGAGGTGGGGCCAATTTGCACGGATAATAGGAAAAAAACAGCCTAAACAATAGTCACAAGGTCTGTGAAGTACATAAATTGTGGGAAAACAGTTTCCTAGCGGTCATCTCGAAGCATGAAGTTTCCAAATGGACTGCGTGTCCTGTTCTTGATGGGACTCTGAGGTCACAAAGAAATGTTATGAATAGTTATGAAAAGTAGGAAATAGCCGAAATACAGCGAAACGAAGCGCTTTGACTTCAGTCAGGTACACTAAGAATGCGTAAGTAGGTCGCGCCCCCCAGAGTAAGAGCGTGTAACTTCAATAGGTGCCCGCAGTGCGGGCGGAATACTGGAGTTGTACTAAAAATAGAACATCCGGTTGCACCTGAAGCCATACAGCAGTAATTGTGAACGCGTTAGCGAAGTGCGAAGATCTAAGTGGCTAGCAATTCGGCTCCGACTGAGCTTATTTGAACCTATAACCCAATGTGGCGATGGTTGCTGATGTCGACGTCCTCCACCTCCAGCCTCAGGTAAGCACATCCACATAATAACCGTTGTTGTGACTGTTCGAGTAGACTAGGTTATAGCCTCGTACCGTCTGGGTACGAGGCTAACTAGGTTAGCCTTCAGCACAGCCGCAGAGCGTTTAGTACAACTCATGTATTTTGCCCGGTTTGAATTTTCCGGAAGTTACACGCTGTTACTCCATGCGACCTACTTATGCGCTCTTGCATGAGGTACGCATAGAGCAGTTTTTTTGTTTGACTCCCTTTCAATGGTTTATGAGGGTCTATGTGGCGAGATTTCAATTTTTTCCGACTGACAGGCAGACAGACGGACAAAGCTGATTGCTTAACCCCACTTTGTGTATGCGTGCGCGGGGTAATTACTACAATTTTTTGATGCGTAAAAGAGTATAGCTGTCTGCTGCTGCTCTAGCCTCCCAAGACTCACCTCTGGTCGCTACTCTAGCCTCCCAAGACTCACCTCTGGTCGCTGCTCTAGCCTCCCAAGACTCACCTCTGGTCGCTGCTCTAGCCTCCCAAAACTCACCTCTGGTCGCTGCTCTAGCCTCCCAAGACTCACCTCTGGTCGCTGCTCTAGCCTCCCAAAACTCACCTCTGGTCGCTGCTCTAGCCTCCCAAAACTCACCTCTGGTCGCTGCTCTAGCCTCCCAAGACTCGCCTATGGTCGCTGCTCTAGCCTCCCAAGACTCACCTCTGGTCGCTGCTCTAGCCTCCCAAGACTCATCTCTGGTCGCTACTTTAGCCTCCCAAGACTCACCTCTGGTCGCTGCTCTAGCCTCCCAAAACTCACCTCTGGTCGCTGCTCTAGCCTCCCAAGACTCACCTCTGGTCGCTGCTCTAGCCTCCCAAAACTTACCTCTGGTCGCTGCTCTAGCCTCCCAAAACTCACCTCTGGTCGCTGCTCTAGCCTCCCAAGACTCACCTCTGGTCGCTGCTCTAGCCTCCCAAGACTCATCTCTGGTCGCTGCTCTAGCCTCCCAAGACTCACCTCTGGTCGCTGCTCTAGCCTCCCAAGACTCACCTCTGGTCGCTGCTCTAGCCTCCCAAGACTCACCTCTGGTCGCTACTCTAGCCTCCCAAGACTCACCTCTGGTCGCTGCTCTAGCCTCCCAAGACTCACCTCTGGTCGCTACTCTAGCCTCCCAAGACTCACCTCTGGTCGCTGCTCTAGCCTCCCAAGACTCACCTCTGGTCGCTGCTCTAGCCTCCCAAGACTCACCTCTGGTCGCTGCTCTAGCCTCCCAAGACTCGCCTCTGGTCCCGGCTCTAGCCTCCCAAGACTCGCCTCTGGTCGCTGCTCTAGCCTCCCACGACTCGCCTCTGGTCGCTGCTCTAGCCTCCCAAGACTCGCCTCTGGTCGCTGCTCTAGCCTCCCAAGACTCGCCTCTGGTCGCTGCTCTAGCCTCCCAACACTCGCCTCTGGTCGCTGCTCTAGCCTCCCAAGACTCGCCTCTGGTCGCTGCTCTAGCCTCCCAAGACTCGCCTCTGGTCGCTGCTCTAGCCTCCCAAGACTCGCCTCTGGTCGCTGCTCTAGCCTCCCAAGACTCGCCTCTGGTCGCCCCATGACAAAGACTTTCCACTTAGCAGCTACTACCACGTGATTTTGAATGCATCCAGTATGGAATGTAATCGTTTATGTAATACACCGACTTAGTACATATTGCCAGATATGATCAGGCCCTTTTATAGTATCTGTCGTATCTGCCTGCGTGACACTCAATTCATGCACCAGCCAATTGCCTGCAGTTGCAAAATTTTTCCCCATACAATACAGGTCCAAAAATAAACCTGTCTGGCCAATATTATAATAGCACAATTGGATGCTGTTGAAGGCAGTGCATAGAGGTGTGTAGTGTTGATCAGTCTGCACGAAGCGCGTAAAAAAAATTTCGACTTCATTTTTCAGTTATCAGGATGGGCTCTCGTGGCACTTTCGTGCTTTGCACTGCAAGTTCCAGATGTACAAGGATTGCAGGTCCTGGTGGGAACGAGACTACGGACTGTGCTGGTCTCGCTCAAGCTTGAGCGCTTTTGTGCATGCCCATGCGATAGATTTGTTTATTTTTCAAGTAAAGTCAAAACCGGTGCGGCCATGGCTGGACCGGCCGTAGTGGCTCTTACGGCCCTGCAATAGCATGCAATGGCCAGCTACAGGTGGTGATGAGGTATATACACAATCATGCAATATCATGGTATTGCATATTAACTACTTCTCCAGTAAGTATATTAACCCTTCACTTCATGTTTCCCCTCAGGCACTGCACAGGATGAGTTCCAGTGTTTTGACAATGCTGCAGCTAGCTGTGGAGGAAATGTGGTGACCGGTGTGAGCACTGGCCAGGACTGCTGCCTTGGAGATGGCTACTGGTTTGAGGTCTCTCAGGGGCAGTGTTTCCAGTGCATTGGTGAGTATTGGTATGATAAATATGCGAGAAAACCTGGGGTGGATTGACTCTCATTTGGCGGATTAAAATTTGGTGGATGCGGTCATAGATAACAGAGATGTTTGATTTGGCTAAGTGAAAATAACATCATAAATACTGACCAATTCCACATCCGACACATATGTCTATATGTCTACGTAAATAATGCTTTACGCTGAAGTTTGTTTCTTCGAGTTCCCGGAGAGAAGATTTAGTTTTGCTGGGTGTACTGAATGCTCTTTTGCAAAGCACTTATGCAGTACCATAATCTCAAAACTGTCACTCGGGTACATTACACTCCTGGTAGGGGAAAAATTGTGCCGCGTAATTACACTCCTGGAAAGGGAAAAATTGTGCCGCGTAATATAATATAATGTAATCATTGAAACGTTTGACTATTTCGGAATGGCGTACAGAGATTCTGACAACACCGTCGTGATCGCCATGACGCAGTGACACAAAATCAAAATAATTGTGCTAAAACTCACCTTGGTGGTAGAGATATGAACGCTTTTGTCTCGCCGTTGGCGCATGGCCGCCATTGCTCAAGCACTCTCTTCAACTTCCGGTGGCAGTACCGCTCTTAGGAAAGGCACACGAAGATTCTGACCACACAGCCGTGATTGCTGTCGTTCACTGACGCTTACATGCCGAAACTCACCATGCTGGCTAAGTTGTGAGTGCTGTAATAACGTCTTGTCTTCCTTTTGGTCACCATTGCTCGCGATCGACTGAGCGTGGTTGCCACGTGGCATGTGCGTTAATTGGAACATATTGCAATACTTAGCTTGCGCTACGGCAGGTTGCAACGCGGCTAATTTATGAATGGTACAGTAGCGGTCAAAATAAAGTTTACGTTCCGTGATCGTGCTACGATAGTTCTACGATCGTTCTACGTTCCGTTCCGTTTCGTAAAACGATTGCTGACTCAGCAATTATCGCCGTCGCGAGTAAGCGGCAAGGCTTTTCGACCTATATCTCCGGTTACAAGTAAACTTCAGACAAGGGGCAAACGCCAGCGTATAGTCAATGCCTTCCAATAAGGCATATCTAAAAATCAGCCAAACCTTTCGAAGGATATGCAAGTTCCAACAACTTTCGCCTTGGTGGGCGGGGTTTCGGCAGCGATCGATCGCGTTGCCGCTGTATCTCCGGTTCTGCGATAGCTGCGGACATCGAACAAAGAACAGCAGGGAGAGAGATCCAGGGTCTAAAACATAACCCAGGTAGAACAGCGTTGGACATAGGCTGCATCCGCTGTAAGCGTTAAACGTTTTAATACGCTTGCGTACCGTAAAAACGGTGCGCATAAACGCTGACGTAATAATAATTTAACACCGTTTTCTGAACCGTTTTCGTACCGTACGACGATCGTTGCACGATCGTTGTACGATTACAGAACGTAAACTTTATTTTGACCACAACTGTACTTGAGAGCACTCTAATCTTCCCTGTATATAGCTATCTTGGTACTCAAGTGATGTGTGATAATTGGAACGAACTGTCACACTTAACTTGTGCTACCGTTTAACCGTGGCTACCAAGGAGTGCGGTTGCCCCTCGATAAATAATGTAAATAATTAACGTTTGACTACTTAGGAATGGCCTGCAAAGATTCTGACTACACCGTCGTGATCGCTATCATGCACTGTCCTCACCGTACAATTTTGGTGCTGAAACTCACCGTGGTGGTGGAGATACAAGCACTTTTGTAGTGCCGTCGGCCGCCATCGCTCGATCGCTCTCTTCGAAGTTCGTCGCCAGTACAGCTCTTACAAAGGCCCCACAAAGATTCTGACCTCACAGGTGTGATCACTGTCGTTCACTGACGCTTACATGCCACAACTCACTGTGCTGGCTAACTTGTGCGTGCTGTAATAATGTCTTGTCTTCATTTAGGTCGCCATTGCTCGCGATCGACTGAGCGTGGTTGCCACATGGCCTGTGCGTTAATTGGAACGAATTGCAATACTTACCTTCGCTACGGCGAGTCGCAACCGGGGTTGCGCGGCTACCAGGAGTGCGGTTGCCCCTTGTTACACTCCTGGTAGGGGGAAAATTGTGCCGCGTAATGTAAATAATTAAATAAATAATTAATGTTTGACTACTTGCGAATGACCTGCAAAGATTCTGACTACACCGTCGTGATCGCTATCATGCACTTGTCCTCACCGTACAATTTTGGTGGTGAAACTCACCTTGGTGCTGGAGATACAAGCGCTTTTGTCTCGCCGTGGCCGCCATTGCTCGAGCGTTTTGTCCGACAACCGGTGGCAGTACTGTTCTTAGGAAAGGCACACGAAGATTCTGACCAGACGGCCGTGATCGCTGTCGTTCACTGACACTTACATGCCAAAACTCACCGCGCTGGCTAAGTTGTGAGTGCTGTAATAATGTCTGTCTTCCTTTTGGCCACCATTGCTCGAGATCGACCGAGTGTGGTTACCACGTGGTATGTGCGTTAATTGGAACTAACTTAGCTTGCGCTACGGGGAGTCACAGCCGGCGTTTCAACGGCTACCAGGAGTGCGGTTGCCCCTCGCTAATAATAACAAATAAAAAGCCTCCCAGCCCGCAGGAAGGACCTACAAAGGTTCCGACTAAATCTTCATGATCACTATCGTGCAGTGACCCAACCGTACAATTTTGTTGCTGAAATTCATCTTGGTAGTGGAGTTGTGAGTGCTTTTGTCTTCCCTTCAGCCGCCATTGCTCAAGCACTCTCTTCAACTTTCAAAGTTTCATTGCCACAAAGACTATGACCACCCAGCGAGTTGCAACTGGTTGCATCGCGGCTACCAGGAGTGCGGTTGCCCCTCGTTAAGCAATCAATTTTTCATAATGCGGATAGATTACGGAATTACATTATTGATCCTCGGACTATATCTCGTAGCATGTTGTATGGAGTACTTTGCGGCTCTTGTTTCTGTGATCAAAGAACTGTGACCTGATTCATTTGTCAAAATTGGGATCAGCGTGAGACAAACTCTCTTATCTCCCGTATGGTTTGTAATTTCTGGGACCCCAATCGAGTTGTAGTTACTACTCAGACTGGGGTTTGCTGCGACAACGGTATAAACCCTAGCTCTATGGAGAACTGCTCCAATATTTGCGATGACCTTCAAATTCAACGGTGGTGGCAGATGTGGATGTGGCCATAAAATCATGTCATTAACCCTTTACCACCCACAGATTATAGAGGTCAGTTTTTTGCTTGTAATTTACTTAAACATACCCTAGATAAGGTTCCCATCGGTTTTCGGCCTCAAAACTTCACACGTGCACAGAACTGCACACAGCCATGCTTTCCACATTCGTGATTCTGACCACACCCACTCATTAACGTGTACGCGATCAAGATGCTCGGGCAATGGTAACTCGCTCTAGCAGAAAAATCAGCCTTGAACACTGGAATTCGAGGCTCTGCAAGGTGAGACCACTGTTTTCTAGGCCCATTTATGCTTAAAACCCAAGATTTGGCCTACCCGGCTCCAACCAAGGGCTGTTCAAAGCTGAGCCCAGACACAGCCATGCTGTTTGCACCCTTCAGGTGCACCCACCCACCTCCCCCTGCCCCGCCCTTTCTGCTGGCGCAGAGTCTATCTCCCAAGGACATTGCCGGATGTGACATCATGAAGCTGAAAGTCTCATGACGCCATATGGCATCATTGGTTGGGAAAGGGCTAATGGGGATGCAAATAAAATTAAAACGGAGCTATTTAATGATATTCATGAGGATTCTGGCAGCCATTTCGGTCAGACCATGTCAAGTGTCAGCATACAACCAAAGTTAGCTACAGTTGGCTTCACAGGTACAGTGGCCATACCGACGGCATACAATGACACCCTCCAACAAACACAATAGTAATTAGACTGCTAATGATATTCATGACCTACATTATGAGACCCATCATGGTCTCTGTTGGAGGTACAGTCAGGTATGGTTGGACAGAGATTCAGCACTCGGTTCAGCTTCAACTTGCCTATCTCTTGACTGCTATCTTACATTTCAGCTGGTTTTTCCCATGCTACTAAACGGTTATGACTAATTCATGCTTGGTTCATGGTGTACAGCTAACATGATGTATATCGCCTCATAGTTTCAGTACAGTAGTCACGCCTTATAGTGCACCTGAGTTTGCGAGATACCTTTTTGCCACAATTGGCAAGCTTCTGCCTGCATGTATTCTGATGACCCTTGACATGATAGCATTGTTGTTGTTATTGTCTCCACTCAGTTCATGGCTTCAATACAACTGTGGTGTCAGTGGATGAAGGAGCTGTGCAAGCGACTCTTGAGGTTAGGATGGACATCAAAGGAAATACACTCAGTCCTCTTGAAGATCCAAGATTTCGCGTTATTATTGTTGAACTCACTCTCAGGTGCATGGATACGACCACTGGTGAGTGATGAACATATAAATATATTACTGCACTCCCACTGTTGTAACGGTATACTTCAGAACAAATACAAAGCGGCATAGTAAGTGGCAAGAAGCTACAGGCAAAACCGGTAGACTAGTAGTTTAGTCAGCTGGCTAAAGGCACAAACAAGTTACCTCCACTCTCGCGCTTGATTTCCAGCAATGGGCAATGCTCTGGTAGTGGAATCTTGCTGATCAGCACCCCCGTTTAGTCACGTCTTGATGATGTGCAATACAGGGAGTGCAATATGGGTGGATATTGCACTCCGTGTCTTTTGGGAAATACTACTGGCAGAATATGATAAAACAGATTATGAGAGCTGTCCACAGCTATGGGCCATAGCTACGTATGAAGTCCATTAAAATTGTGATTGTTAAATGTTCATAGTTTAGTGAAATTTTCCTGCTGTATGTATCTTTAATTTAGGATGTCGAGTTCATCTTTGTTCCTATGTTCTCCTTAACAGAGTCCAACGACTACAGCACCACAGCTTGTGGTACAGAGATTAACCTTGACCGGGAGGATCCAACGCAGCTGACCTCGGAAGTACTGATCACCTTTCCAACTGATAACATTGCCTTGGAAGGCACTGAAGTGCTAGATCTGAGACTAGAACCCACATCAGCTACACAGACTGCTGTTACTAATGCAATGAATGTTTTCTTCCAGGATACCTCTGTTCGAATCAATGATACCACAGGTAACTAATCACAGTGAATGTAAATTGGTATGGAGAAGGTACACATTCAGGTATGTTAACCCTATGCCCCTGAGGCGCATGCGCAGAAATCAATCGCGTGGTTACACAAACGTTAATGAAAAATGGCGATTTTGTGTTGTATCGATTCATTGGCATTGTATCTTGTAAAATAGCTGAGTTCAGGTATTGATAGTTATACTTATTTGGCTTGAAAACAAACCTGCTTCGTTCCTGAAATAGTCCCGCGACTTGACAGTGAGGCCTGGGAAAGACACAACGGTGGAAACGCGGGTTGTCGCTGTGCTCTCGAGAATGACGGCAAAACCACGGCAGAGGTTGGCTGACTGGCCCAGCAACGGTAGGTTACCAGTGTGGGTGAGCTAACTGGCTAGTACAAACTCGATACAACAACTTGCTCGTAGGATATAAGCTGTAATATGCCGTCACTAAGTACACAGCGATCGGCAAGTAAACTTCTAATGCGATTTGTGGGGAAAATCCCTATGGAATGCCACAGCTAATTATGCTTCACTCGACTTCCTGTGACACGTAAATCACTTATCCAAAGTCCGATCGTGTAGCTATGGCGATAAATAGCCGGAATCCAGTTTCGGGCGCATACGGGCGCTCTCGGGGTTTAAGCACGTGAAAATATTGGGCGCATACGGGCACTATTGGGTTGAAAGGGTTAAAGCTAGCCTCGTTCCCAGGCCCACACGCGAAATGCAGAAGTGGGCCTGGTGACACTTGACAAAATTCCCGTATGTTCTGAGCTCAGCAGTCTTGATTTCGGGTAGGCAAATCATGTTCGTCCATTGCCAATTATTGCATAGTAATTACATTCTTTACCCCATGAAAAGTGTAGCCGTTTGATAAAACCGCTGTTCTAGCCTTCAAAACTCACCTCTGTGGCAAGGACTTTCTACTTAGCCCTCACCAACAGCTACCTTCCGCGTGATTTCGAATGCATCCAAGTAAGGACGCTTTCGCAGTTATGCTGACTGAGCACATACAGGAATTTTGCCAAGTGTCACCAGGCCCTCTTCTGCGTTCCGCGTGTGGGCATGGGTACTAGTTAAAGCAGGCTCAGCATTGAACACAAGTAACGGACCAAATACATAATTTATACTGTTGAAATTTAAAGTAATGGCACCATTTTATTATTGTCCTATGTTCGGGTGGAAACCACACTACTGGTAGCCGGTGCAACTCACAGGTAGCGAAAGCTAAGTACTGTATATCGCCAAATTTTCGAGGCGCATAATTTTCGCGGTTTTCGCGGATTGGTCTCGGACCGCGAAAATTAAGCTCCCGAATTTTTTCAATACTAGTAGCGCCCAGAGGCCATCTCTTGACAGTGAATTGTACCGCCACGCAAACATGGAGCACACACTCGATATTTTCTTTGGCGCATGAACGACGTGACTGTGTTGATTTGAGAACTGTGGCAACCGAAACGTTCAGCATTGAGCTGAGAGAGGCGACGGTTCGTGGGTATCACATGTACCAAGACAGCTGGGCCATGAGATGCATATCGCGTATCAGTGAACAGTTGCGAGAGAGTCTGGGACACGCAAGGATCCCTTTGCTGTGTCAGTGGTGAGATCGAGTGTTACCATGTCACAACAACTACGAACGATCGATTGTAGTCTGGCACTGCCAGACGTGAGGGTCTGGCTGCACCAGACTAGATCGATTGTAGGAGTGTGCGTGCACGTCGGCCCGCACTACTGGACTGGGCGTGGCTAAGCAGAATCTACAATCCGCAAAAATTATTTCCGCGAAATTTCGTAAAAGGCCAATCCGAAAAATTTTGTCCCTTGAAAATTTGGCGCTATACGGTATTACAGCTCATCACATGACAACCATGCTCAGTTGATTAGCTCAGCAATGGCAGCCAAAGGGCAGATTATTACAGTGCTCCAAACTTCTCCATCATGATGGTGAGTTTCGGCATATAAGCATCAGTGAATGACAACAAACGACATAAACGACATAAACGACATAAAATGCTGTTTGCAGGTAGCTCATCCACTGACTACTCAAGAGGGCTACGTCGTCCAATGGTGTCAAACGAACGTCTCATCAGGGTTTCTCCTTTGCAACATGTAGAGAAACAGCAAAAATTGGCCTCACGATAACTCCCTGTCCGGCTAGTTGCACAGCATACTTACATTAACAAGACGTAGCCCCCTCCAGACTTAGCCTTGGTCCCAGGCTCTCTCCTCAAAACCGGGAGGAGGAGAGAGCCTGGTTACGTTCGCGAGAAAAGCTGTCGACTTCTGGCGCATCATCATCCATGTGATAAACCTACTTTTGTGGTAAATGTCGCGTGAGTTACAAATCAGTCACGCGCTATTGAAAATATCACTCTTCGTTTTCAAGGCATCTCCAGCTTCACCGAAGTCCAAGACATTTCTACAGCTTACCAGGGCAGCTCACTTTGTGAATCGTCGATCCTCTAAGCGGTGACAAACGACGAACAAGCTGGTCCGGCAAACAAACTGCAGTGAACAGCGAGATCAGACCAGTGGCCCTCTCGCACACCCTGTCAACTGCCTTTCGCCAACCACTGAGAGGTACTCTGTCCCGGAGTGTTCAGTTCTGAGTCTACAATTCATGCATCAGCACGGCAGTGAAGGTAAACACCTACAAAATAACCACGTGTTCACGTGGTTTTGTTCTGCAATCTGATTGGTTCCGCCAGATCCAGGGGCAAGAAGTTGACAGCTTTTTACGCGAATGTTACCAGGCTCTCTCCTCCCCCCGTTTTTTTTTGAGGAGAGAGCCTGGGGCCGAGGCTACTCCAGACTGGGGCTGTCTTGATCCTGAGAAAGAACAGTGTAGCAGTGGAGCTTAACTCTTTACCAACCAATGACTGCGGGGGGGGGGGGGGGGGGGGGGGGGGGGGGGGGGGGGGGGGGGGGGGGTGGAATAAATTATACTCATGAGGATGAATATTATATATCTTTTCTTCAGAGTTGAGGTTTGGGTTTGAAGAGGAAGATTATTCAGGAAATGAGGGTCCAGATCGACGATCAACACTACCAAACGCGCCGTGTAGGGTGACTGTTAGACTTGATCGTACCACAATTGAAGAAGACCTGACAATTCAACTCATCCCTCGAACACTCCCTGAAAATGCTGATGCCAGAGGTCCACCCCCCACAGCAACACTCAGAGGAGCCAATGCTTCAAGTGAGAATATGTACCTGTATTGACACTCCCTGAGTCCATGAAAAAATTAACCCTTTACCAACCAATGACTGCAAAACCTGTCATGAGACGTTCAGCTTCATGATGTCACATCTAGCAATGTCCTTGGGACTTACATGTAGGTTTTGTCTACATTTACACAATGTAACTGAACCAAGTCGTGGGTGGAGAAAGGTAGCCTGGTATCCACTGCTTGAGCCTGCATTGACATACCCTGGAATCCAGGGACATTAATTACAGTAACAGTCAATTGAAGTGCTGGTACACTGCTATCTGAGAGGTAACAACTGCCAGCCATAAAACTCCCAGGGAAAGGACAATCGGGACTAAATTAGGGTACATGTTACAATGGCAATGCTGTGCATGCACACGCAGTCAGTGTCTGGCTGTCTTTCTCCTAGCATGAGGGCTGGGCAGGAAACTAATCTATGGTACGTGTCTTTAAAGTTGATGCTGAGATTCGGAACGCTTGCATTTGTGGTGCAGCTTTGGTGCAAACCAGAAGGCTTCTTCCAAGAATCGGGCATTTTCTTCTGAATATGTGGAAGGCTTCTTCTGAAGAGCACTGGTTTTGTATGAAGTAACTAAGTTTCTGAAAATAGTGCGGCATTGCTTACAATCTTCCAGAGCTTAGTTTAGGCCTTTCAAAGCTGTGTTTAGGTCTTCCGGAGATGTAGTTGTTTTAAAGATGCGTACCGTATGTACGCTATACAACTGTTACTTCTGGGACCTTGAGCTACATTTTAGAGGGAAGCCAGGCTGTGCAATTTTGGGCAGTCACGTGCCAGTTGGATTTCCTGACACACTAACATGATTAGATTTTGTAGGAGCCATGGCAAGTCACCCTGGAGGTGTGACTTGACCCAGCACATCATAGGGGGGATGGAAACAGAACCTACTTCCCTTGAGCCAGGGTGGGATGGTGGGCAGCCTCGAGCAGCTTCATGCACTGTGATAGACTGTTGGCACAAATAGCACGCATTATGTTAAAGCTCCTCACTGACCTATGCATGCACTCCTAAGCCATTGCTGCATGTACATACGCCTGCTAGTGCTACCTTAATATGCACTGTCTGGCGGTAGATAATAGAGCCGAATAATACAGCACTTGAGTAACATTGTCCAGCTAATATGCACTTCATGTGAAAGAATTGGTGTATTATTGGTGTGGACGTTATACCGTATACCGGGAAATTTTTGGCGGCCATTAAATTTGGCGAAATCGCCTGAAATGGCTCGGTATAACATTTGTCGAATTTAAAATTTGGCAATTGACCATGGGTGTAGCTAGCAATGAGGCAAGGGAGGCAGTTGCCTCCTCGCTTTTCTGGATAATGACGCACGTGTCTGGAGTCTCCACACTCCGCGTACGATGTGTGTTCGATCTGATGACAGAGACAGGAGCTAGGCTGACCAAGAGCCGGTGTATACTCTTGATGCTGATAGTGCTGCAAGTCTGGGACAGTCAGGCACCGGCATATTGCTGTAGCATTTCGAGAGCAACTGTTTGTGCGCACTGCAGATTAACTCATGAATAATTAATTAGCTCGAAAAATTTTCGCCGCGTGCTATGAACTCCACGCCTCCTCAGTCTCAAAATCCTAGCTATACCCCTGTTGACAGAAAAAGTACGACGTAACTATGCGCACAGCGATCACGCGAGCGAGCGCAACGTGACGACTTGTACACGAGATCGAGAAAAACCCCGGCCCAAGGACAAAGACGTACGAAATGGAGAGCAGTGTTGTCACCATCACGTTCTCAGTGGAATCTGGAGGCCCACAATCGGCGAACAGCTATCTAGAAGTTGTGGGCAGTGACCAGCCAGTGTTCAAATAGTAGAATAATAATTTCAAATGTGGCTGTTCGAACTTCTTGGAATACAAAAATTAAGCAGTTTACTTGGAAAGGGGGGTGTTCGAGCTATTAGAGGGTTCGAATTATTAGAGCGATTACGAAACTACTACACGTCCTCCATGTTTGAATTTCGCCGTCTATACTGTGCACATGCAAATTCACATGCTTCGCCGGCTCAATGTCAATGTGCTCCTGCTGTACAATAGTACATTTTGTCTCTTCATACAGGGATGGACTTTAGTGCTGCACAGACAATTGAGGTTACAATGATGGCAGGAACTGAAGCAGTGATAGCAACGATTCCCATTGTTGATGATGAGATAAACGAAGCAGAAGAAGAGTTTGTTGTGGTTTTGGGTGTTAATGGAACGTTCACCAATCCAGTGGCATTCACCACTCAAGCTACTGTGTGTAGGATTCCTCGAAGTGATCGTAAGTGCCACTTGAGGTGTAGTACAAAGTTACATGCATGACCGTTACTTATTCAACACCACTTTCAATTGTGTGAGTACCTGACATGCAAGTAACATGAATTACATCATGTATAATTTGATTCAGCAACACTCTGCATCACATAAGTGACATTGATTGATCTACTGTTCAACCCAGTCACCCTCGCCACTTTGCACTGCAAAATATAGCTGGCAAGTCTAGGAAGGAGGCTTGTGCAATACCATATTAGTGCCTACACAGCCATGATAACTCCTCATTGGCCATTGTGCATTAAAACGTCAAGGAACTATAAGCAGTGGTCTTTGAACCGTCTATGGAAATAATGGCAAACAACTGACCGACAAGTTGACAGAACTGTCATAAAGCCAGCAGGCAAGGTGTATAAACTGGATAAAAAACTTTCGGGCTAGCTTGTGTCTCATTCTCGATTGTCAGTTACATTCTGCTGGTGATCTGCATGTAAAACAATCATGTGCATGAGCTATTGATAGCAAAATTGTTCCCAGGCTTCTTTGAGCTCTGAGAACTGGAAACAAGCTAGCTGCTCAGTATGTCTGCTAGTCAGTTTTTGCACTCCACTTGCTACCTTAATTGTCATCTGCCACTTCCACTGACAATTCAAGGATCAATCATGGCAGCAATTGTATAATTTGAATAGCAAAACTACATATCTACATGGCATTGATTGACTGATGTTGCTGGTTGCCTCTAGTGCTCTACAATTGCACCATCTCCTAGTTGTTAATTTTCTGTTTTCCTTTTCTGTTCTTCCTCCACTAGCGATTGAAATTGGATTTAGACGAGAAAGAGTTGAACACAATGAAACCCAAAGAAATTTCATGGTAATCCTTGAAAAAGATCGTCAGTCTGAACAAACATTTGCTATTCGAATTCAGATTAGTACTCCACGAATACAAGGAGTTGGGGAACCTGCAACAGCTTTTCCATCAGTACCAGCGGACTTTAGACTTGGGGAAGATCCTGTTATCATTGTGCCACTGTCACCTTCAGAAAATCAAACTGTGCTTGCTTACACAATATTTGAGGACTTTATACCAGAGAACACTGAGATCTTCCAGCTGTCTTCTGATCCTGATCCAGACACACCAAATAATCCTGAATTCGTCTGTGATGATGATCCCAATTTTCGATTCAATGGTCGTGATTGCTTTCCAGATCTACAAGTAGTAATCTTTGACAATGATGGTGAGTCACTATTATTTATTGGTGCAGCTAATAATTATTTTAAGAATACACGGCTAGATTAGCTAAGTCCCATGTCTCTCTCGACTACAGCCTGAGAAGGGCTGACAAGGTACAAAGCACATTAGCAATGTGACCTTTGACCCTTCCGTGCTAAGACGAATATCACTTACAAAATTTAATCAGTAGAGCCAAATTGCACTCCTGGTAGGGGAAAAATTGTGGTGCGTAAATAAATAATTAATAAACATTTGACTACTTCGGAATGGCCTACAAAGATTCTGACTACACCGTCGTGATCGCTATGATGCAGTGACACAAACACATAATAATTATGCTGAAACTCACCTTGGTGGTGGAGATACAAGCGCTTTTGTAGTGCCGTCGGCTGCCATTGCTCAATCGCTCTCTTCGAAGTTCGTTGCCAGTACAGCTCTTACGAAGGCCCCACAAAAATCACCGTGCTGGTGAAGTTGTGAATGCTGTAATAAGTCCTTGTCTTCCCTTCGACGTGACTGAGCATGGTCCTCACGTGACATGTGCGTTAATTGGAATGAGCTACAATGCTTCGCTTGCGATACCGGTTGCAACATGGCTACCAGGAGTGCGGTTGCCCCTCGTTTTTGCAAGAAACTTGTTTTGCTTCTAGTGTAGTTGTATCTTTCTGGCTACTGAGGTGTAGTTATATATGCATACTAGTAATGTTTCACATGTATAGCTACGGCTTCTCAATCAATAAGTGTATTCTTCTTACCTTACAGTTGTTGTGATTGGATATGTGGAGACACTGGTTGAAGTTGACGAAAGTGATGGGCAAGCTACTCTCAATGTCAGCATCAGCTTCCCAGAGCCTGACCCACGACTTGTGTTTGAGATCATGTTCAGGCTTGATGCAACCATGATGAATATCACAGCAGGTATGTGGGTAATGCTCCTCAATTTTTCAATCACTTCCATAATTATTATTATCGTGATCCACTTTTATACATGTATGTCCAGGACCAAGACCTGCTTCAGCTGGCCGGTTTGATCCTGTTACACCTGGGTTACATGACTATCAGGAGGTTGCTCCTGGAAGCGTCCTGCCACGTGATTTTCAGGATTCTCGACGCTCGCAAACCTTCAGTGTGGTGATATATGAGGATGATGTTCCTGAGGGAGTAGAAGAGCTGAACATTACCCTGTCTCTTCAGGACCCACGCCTTGCAGACAGGGTGACGGTGACACCTGCTGTGGCTACTGTGAGAATACGGGACAATGACAGTAAGTGTGACACCTTCCATAATTAGTGAGTGGTTTGATGAAGAACTCTTTGCTCACAATCTGCTTGAGTTGGCCTGTAATGTACCATGCACCAGTGTTTCACCATTGTTTAAACCAAACTATTCCTGCTAACAGAATAACATAAGTTATTGCTTTGATGTGTTCATGATTTTGACTCCTAGAATATTCTTTCAGCAGTTTCGAATGGTAACCACACTACTGATAGTCACGGTGTCACCAAAGACTTTGTGCATCCTCAATTAAATGTGACGTATCTAACCTGATTGGCATGCACTGTACAGTGTGTGCAGACATGGCATGTATTACGTGTTGCCTAACCCTTTCTCGTTTTTCCACGTGGGGTCTTTGCTGTTAAAAGTTAAACAGCATATGAGACATGTGACCAGATTTTTAATGCTCACATTCAAAGGGGTAACTAGTACTAAACAAGCATGTTGTGAAGCCTTGTCTGATGATACGTCATGGGTAGACATTACATTCGTGTTAGGGGAAAGATTGTTCTGCGTAATTACACTCCTGGCAGTAAAAAAAATCATGTTTCACCGCCATATGAAGATTCTGACTACACTGTTGTGATCACGTCGTATACTAAAGTAATAACGTGCTGAAACTCACCTTGGTGATGACGTTATATGATTTCTTTTGTCTTCCCTTTGGATGGGTAGCTTCAACTTGACATTCATTGGCCGCATGGACATAATGTGGCATGTGTATTAATTGGACTGGCCACCTATAGGCGGGCAGCCTTGGAACGAGGCTAGCTTTAGATACGAGCTTTAGATATGAGCCGGTTTTTGTTGCAATCTTCAAGTATTCATGATGACTTAGTTTTTGGTTGACAATATGTGACATCATATAACGTAGTGGCATGAGCCATAAGTTAGCCTCCTACAAGCTGCCTGGGAACAAGACTAGCTGTAAATACGAACTAGTGGATGCAAATCAGAGTGTGCTGAATTGTCTGTCCATGAGGTGAGAGTAAGACCCTGATGCATCATTCTGAAGGGTGAGTTTCCCTATCAGTTGCACTAGCTACTAGGATTGTGGATGCCACTTGGAATGTACAGAGTGAACTTACCATGAAATTTATTCTGTAATAAATGAAACAGTAACAAACAAGGAAACAAAATACTTCAGCCATGTCCATTACTGGCGAACTCAGGCTCTGTTTTGACCAAGATATGGAATTCCTGACTTGAAAGGCTCACTGTCGACTGAAATACCTATTAAATCGCTCGTGTGAACTGAGGCGTTCAAGATGTTGGAGAACTAGTAGTAGGGTACGAAGGAGCGGGCCGAAATAGGGAAGTATGTTTGACACCATGGTGAGTCTGCAGCAGCTCAAATTATTTCAAAGAAGCTGGGTCGACATGTGAGATAAGGCTTGAAAATTCAGGAGTGCTTTAGTTAATTTTCCAACACATACTATTATTGTGTTTTTACGATTTTCAATGCAGATTTTGGAAGCGAGCATGAGCAAGCCCCACACTAGTTGTAGTCGAGCAGTGGACGTCATGTCAATCTGTCTCCGTTATCATGAATCTGCTGCACGCAATATAACATTACACTTCTGATGTCATACATACGTACTGATGCCATAAGTCTGGTGCATGCAATATAACATACAAAACACTCGATAGCTAGCTATAGCATTTTACACTCTATGGCAGTGTTTAATAATGGGGACGGAGGCTGAGAAGATATTAAATGTGCAGAAGACAAAGCAAAATGAGACCAAGAAGGGCTGAAATTTTAGTTGGCAATCTGTGCCAGAGCCAGCTAGGCTGGTGCTAGAATAATGTACTACCACCAAACTTCCTACAACTATTGTGACCACACTGACGTTCAGGAAGTTTTGATACTTAATTCTCTCCTTGATGGCTAAAATACATGCAGCTTGCTCACACTTGCCCCTCAATGTTGCATTCACCTACTTGTTTAACTACCGAAATAGGAATGTTGCATTGTTATCTTTACACTTATTCTTGTGTGCAGGGATAGTGGTGGGATTTGAGAGGACCACATTTGTGGTTAATGAAACGGATGGCTTCGTGGAACTATGTGTCAGTGTGACAGTACCAGCAAGTCAGGACCTTAATGGAGTTATCTTTGATCTTACTTTGGAGACACAAGATGGCACTGCAAGTATGTCAAACAAAATTATGTTGACAACTAGTTTACCAAAGTAATCACACACATACTTGTACACACGATCCTTTGTTAACTGGAATAACCTGGTTAATTTATCATATCCACAGCGGGCTCTGATACAGTTGGCTCTGGCATGATGGGCGCTGACTACATCAGTGTTACAACAACTCTTACATTCAGCACACAGCAGCCAAGACAGTGCATCAATGTGACAATTATTGACGATATCGAAGTAGAGACAATTGAAGACTTCTTTGCTAACTTGACTCTCTTACCAACGTCTGTTACAACTATTAACTCCAGCCGGATCACTGTTGCTCCAGATCAAGCCACTGTGAGCATCGTGGACGATGATCTCCGTAAGTAGTAGCAAGACTACATAAGTTGTTACCTGCACCTATGCATATCATGTATAACAACTGAATATGAATGTACAATCCAACCACATTATCACTTTTTTTGCAGGTGTCACGGTGGGTTATGTTGAGACAGATGTGACTGTCTTCGAAAGAGCTGGAGTTGCCCAACTGACTGTTGCTATCTCACTACCTGATGGATCAGTTACTATTGACAGTGATATCTCCTTTTTCCTACTTGTGAACACGCGTGACGGGACAGCAACAGGTTAGTGTATTCTCACAAGACAGCAGTTTGAGTACATGTACATACTGAACTGCTCAGGCACCTGGTGAGTGCCATTTTATGCAAAAATTAAGCTTCCAAGAATCCAGGGAGCATCCACATTCAGCAGCCATGGATTACAAATGACAGACAAATTAAGCAACTTTAAATTACTTCCTCCTTGGGGCCAAATTCAGCCCTCTAACTATACACTTTGAATGAATGTACTAATTCACACACTCACACATACACACATTCACATACAATCCATCTATCCATAGAGCCTGGTGACTACGCTGCCCTTGCTAACTATTCTCTGGGCCCATTCAATAACGATGTCCGCGAGCTCTCCTTTAATGTGTCTATTGTGGATGACATGATCCCAGAGGACAATGAATTATTCACTGCCAGCTTGACACTGTCTGATCCAGCTACATATGGTGAAATTGTGACAGTGGACCCTGCCTTAGCAAATGTCACAATCCTGGATGAAGATGGTAAATCACTTATTGAGAGAGGTGCTGTGATGGTAGCACCCAGTTGCATATATCAAATGGAAGTGTATACAGAATACAACAAAGCTGGAGGGAAACTATTATTGTCGTTATGAAACATGCATCACAAATGGTACACTAAGCCTAAAATATTCAGCCACTGTGTAACCATCAACCTATAAGTGGCAGCACAATAATATACCATTTTCCACCTGACGTCACTTCCTGTGTACTAATTAATCAATATTGTTGGATTGCCCAGAATGTGCTGTATGAGGTACTTAGATGATATCTCAAGTTTCAGTGGATTAACTTGTTGCGTTCCAAAGTTGCATACCAGTGAAGTTTGTCCTTTTCTCATTGAACTAGCTAGGGGAGGGAGGGCAAGTTTTGCCTCCCTAATACATTCTCTATAGGAAATCGAAAAATTTCACTGGCTCATATCTCCTGTACTGAACAGGCTAATGCATTTCAAACTCATCTACATACCTCATACAGTACATTCTAGGAGGACAATCAATCAATTTGGTACACAGGAAGTGACATCGGAGGAATACCGTCCATTGTACTGAAAACTTTGACCCCACATTTGCCAGCACACTGCATGGGCAGATCCATTCAGAACTCTCACTGTAGCTGTGAGAATGGTACACCATTGCACTCGTCCACAGCTGCCCTCCAGGTGGAATCTACACAGTTCACATTAATCAACTGCACTAGTGGTTGCTGCCTGATGGAGAACTGGATACCTAGAATGTCAACTAGTGGTGTATCCCGTCTCAAAAACCAAGGATAGGAAGTACAGCGAGTGTGCTGGAAATGGCCATACGTAGCTATGATATCAGCTGGAGAGTAACCTGAACATTAATTTGGCAGAATACTTTCGAGAAATACATGTGCATATGTGATTACTACGTAGCCTCGTTCCCAGGCCCACACGTGAAACGAGGAAGTGGGCCTGGTGACACTTGGCAAAATTCCCGTATATGCTGAGCTCAGCAGTCTTGATTTCGGATAGGCGAATCACGTTCGTCCATTGTAATTATATTCTTTACCCCGTGAAAAGTGTAGCCGTTCGATAAAATGGCCTTCAAGACTCACCTCTGGTCGCTCCTTGGCAAGGACTTTCTACTTAGCCTTCACCAACAGCTACCTTCCGCGTGATTTCGAATGCATCCAAGTAAGGAATGTAATCGCTTACGCAGTTATGCTGACTGTGCACATATGGGAATTTTGCCAAGTGTTACCAGACCCACTTCCGCATTTCGCGTGTGGGCCTGGGAACGAGGCTAATTACTACGTATGTAAACAGGGGAGAAAACGATTTCTAGTGCCATGTTTGGAGATTGCTGATGATAGCACAACACTTGGTGAATGCAGTACACATTTGCATAGTAACTGTATCTTTGCTCACTTTGCAGTGATCACGGTGGGTTATGTTCAGACAGCTGTGACTGTCTTTGAGGATGCTGGAGTGGCCCAACTGACTGTTGCTATCTCAGTACCTCCTCAAGCAGATCAAATTGACACTTCCTTTTTCTTACTTGTGAACACGAATGATGGAACAGCTGCAGGTTTGTCACCATGTCTGGAGTTTGATTTACATACAGTACACACTTCTCTAACTATAGCCACGCGTAACCACTGAAATTGTGAATATACATACTTGCAAGTTCATACCCACTCACCCTGCACAACAAACAACACGTGCACTCGCACACACTCACAATCCCACACAATCATCTATCCATAGCTCCTGGTGACTACGGTGCCCTCACTGACTTTCCTCTGGGTCCATTCAGTGACAGTGTGCGCCAAGTCTCCTTTAATGTGTCTATTGTGGATGACATGATCCCAGAGGACGATGAAGACTTCACTGCCAGGTTGACACTGGCACCTGCTGACCGTACTAGGCTTGGTACTCGTGTGACAGTGGACCCCGGCTTAGCAACTGTCACAATCGAGGATAATGATGGTACGTTAGCATTATAGAAATGTTAGCGAACTACATATAAATGAAAGTTCTGATGCCATGTGCTTGCTGTTAGATACACATGTACGTAATTGAAATTGTCTACATTTAAAAGGCCATGTTCTTGAGATTACTGATTATGGCATGAATATGCATATTAGTACCTCAGTAACTATGTTATAACATTGTTCACTTTGCAGTGATCACAGTGGGCTATGTTGACACATCTGTGACTGTCCTTGAGAGTGCTGGAGTAGCCCAACTGACTGTTGCTATATCAGTACCTCCTCAAGGAGATCCAATTGAAACTTCCTTTTTCTTACTTGTGAACACGAATGATGGAACAGCTGCAGGTTTGTTTCCATGTCTGGAGTTTGATTTACATGCAGCAAACACTTCTCTGCCACTCACTAACTATAGCCACGCGTAACCATTGAAATTGTGAACGTATATACTTGCAAGTTCATACCCACTCACCCTGCACAACAAACAACACATGCACTCGCACACACATACAATCACACACAATCCATCTATCCATAGCTCCTGGTGACTACGGTGCCCTCGCTGGCTTTTCTCTGGGCCCATTCAGTAACAGTGTGCGCCAACTCTCCTTTAATGTGTCTATTGTGGATGACATGATCCCAGAGGACGATGAAGACTTCACTGCCAGGTTGACACTGGCACCTGCTGACCGTACCAGGCTTGGTACTCGTGTGACAGTGCAGCCTGACTTAGCAACTGTCACAATCGAGGATAATGATGGTATGTTAGCAATAATGTTATAGAAATGTTAGAGAACTAGATATAAATGAAAGTTCTGATGCAATGTGCTTGCTGTTAGAAACACATAATACGTAATTGAAATTGTCTACACTTATTATTGAAAGGCCATGTTCTTGAGATTACTGTTGATGGCATGAATATGCATATTAGTACCTCGGTTACTATGTTATAACACTGTTCACTTTGCAGTGATCACGGTGGGCTATGTTGACACATCTGTGACTGTCCTTGAGAGTGCTGGAGTAGCCCAACTGACTGTTGCTATCTCAGTACCTCCTCAAGGAGATCCAATTGAAACTTCCTTTTTCTTACTTGTGAACACGAACGATGGAACAGCTGCAGGTTTGTCACCATGTCTGGAATTTGATTTACATACAGTAAGCACTTCTCTGCCACTCACTAACTATAGCCACGCGTAACCACTGAAATTGTGAACGTACAAGCTTGCAATTTCATTCCCACTCACCCTGCACAACAAACAACACGTGCACTCACACACATACAATCACACACAATCATCTATCCACAGCTCCTGGTGACTACGGTGCCCTCGCTGACTTTTCTCTGGGCCCATTCAGTGACAGTGTGCGCCAACTCTCCTTTAATGTGTCTATTGTGGATGACATGATCCCAGAGGACGATGAAGACTTCACTGCTAGGTTGACACTGGCACCTGCTGACCGTACCAGGCTTGGTACTCGTGTGACAGTGCAACCTGACTTAGCAACTGTCACAATCGAGGATGATGATGGTACATTAGCATGTTAGCGAACTAGATATAATGTAAGTTATGCACTTGCTGTTAGAAATACATGTACGCACTTGACATTGTCTACATTTCAATGGGGCATGTTCTTGAGATTACTGATGATGGCATGGGATTTTATACTAGTACCTCAGTACCTGTTATATAACATTCTTCACTTTGCAGAGATCACAGTGGGCTATGTTGACACATCTGTGACTGTCTTTGAGGATGCTGGAGTGGCCCAACTGACTGTTGCTATCTCAGTACCTCCTCAAGGAGATCCAATTGACACTTCCTTTTTCTTACTTGTGAACACGAATGATGGAACAGCTGCAGGTTTGTCACCATGTCTGGAGTTTGATTTACATACAGTAAACACTTCTCTGTCACTCACTAACTATAGCCACGCGTAACCACTGAAATTGTGAATATACATACTTGCAAGTTCATACCCACTCACCCTGCACAACAAACAACACGTGCACTCACACACACTCACAATCCCACACAATACATCTATCCGTAGCACCTGGTGACTACGGTGCCCTCACTGACTTTCCTCTGGGTCCATTCAGTGACAGTGTGCGCCAACTCTCCTTTAATGTGTCTATTGTGGATGACATGATCCCAGAGGACGATGAAGACTTCACTGCCAGGTTGACACTGGCACCTGCTGACCGTACTAGGCTTGGTACTCGTGTGACAGTGGACCCCGACTTAGCAACTGTCACAATCGAGGATAATGATGGTACGTTAGCATTATAGAAATGTTAGCGAACTACATATAAATGAAAGTTCTGATGCCATGTGCTTGCTGTTAGATACACATGTACGTAATTGAAATTGTCTACATTTAAGGTAGGAAGCATGGCATCGGCGAAATCGCGCAATTTTGCTCATGAATAATTAATGAGATGACGTCACTTGCATACAGTTATTTAGAGTTATTCATCTGTTTACGTTTTCCCATGGCGGCAACCGGAATAAACAAAGGGGGCTTCTCTCTTTGATGCGGCTAGCGGCCCTTTCAAGTTTCAAATCGGTACTCTGAAGTGGCCGTGCGGTACCTTGAAGATTTGTTTGAACACTCTTTTTTTTTTCTTTTTTTTTTTTAAGTAAAGAGTTATTCTGGCTTATTGAATGTAGCGATGGGCTATCTGAGTGTGAATAGCTAGGTGGAGTGAGCAGGAATGTTTGTGGGTCTGCTGAAGTGGCCGAAGAACAGCCTGGAAAGTGAACAGCCTCCGACAGCTCCCTGGCCAAGGTACTCTAGAGAGTTGACCTTTCGGCATTACAGGCCCCGCCCATTTTTGTGTTAGGGCGAATTTGGCTGGTTTGGTAGCTGGACTGGGCTGGTGAGAGGGAGTAGATGTGTGGCCAAAACTCTGTAACCGAGAGGTGAACGTGGAAAAGCATCCCTAGTTTTGCAGGGGGTAGGTTGACCTTTTGAAGAGTGCCCTTGGCTTGAGTCGGTTTTAGGTGGTGTGCTTGGAATTTTTTTTTGAAAGCCTAGGGTAGCCAAACCTCTGTTTTTGAGGGTGGCAGTGAGTTTTGGGCTGTAGCCTGCAAGTGAGGAGAGCAGGTGGTAAATCCATCCGTAGTTTTTGGGCCTGTTTTGTGTGTGTATTGATGATGGGGTCAGAGTGTGGGTGGGGCCTTGGAGAGGGTCCAAATTTTCAGTTTCGTAGAGGGCCTTAAAATTGAGTTTTAGGGCATTTTCAAGCAGAGGGAGCAGTTTGATGCAAAGTATTGCTGAAACTTGTGTACGCTTTGATGCTGCCCATTTATCCATCAACTTGGTTTCGGAGATCGCGGTACCCATGTTTACTACCTTAAAAGGCCATGTTCTTGAGATTACTGATTATGGCATGAATATGCATATCAGTACCTCAGTAACTATGTTATAACATTGTTCACTTTGCAGTGATCACAGTGGGCTATGTTGACACATCTGTGACTGTCCTTGAGAGTGCTGGAGTGGCCCAACTGACTGTTGCTATCTCAGTACCTCCTCAAGGAGATCCAATTGAAACTTCCTTTTTCTTACTTGTGAACACGAATGATGGAACAGCTGCAGGTTTGTCACCATGTCTGGAGTTTGATTTACATGCAGCAAACACTTCTCTGCCACTCACTAACTATAGCCACGCGTAACCACTGAAATTGTGAACGTACAAACTTGAAAGTTCATTCCCACTCACCCTGCACAACAAACAACACATGCACTCGCACACACTCACACACATACAATCACACACAATCATCTATCCATAGCTCCTGGTGACTACGGTGCCCTCGCTGGCTTTTCTCTGGGCCCATTCAGTAACAGTGTGCGCCAACTCTCCTTTAATGTATCTATTGTGGATGACATGATCCCAGAGGACGATGAAGACTTCACTGCCAGGTTGACACTGGCACCTGCTGACCGTACTAGGCTTGGTACTCGTGTGACAGTGGACCCTGACTTAGCAACTGTCACAATCGAGGATAATGATGGTACGTTAGCAATAATGTTATAGAAATGTTAGCGAACTAGATATAAATGAAAGTTCTGATGCAATGTGCTTGCTGTTAGAAACACATATTCGTAATTGAAATAGTCTACACTTATTATTAAAAGGCCATGTTCTTGAGATTACTGTTGATGGCATGAATAGGCATATTAGTACCTCGGTTACTGTGTTATAACACTGTTCACTTTGCAGTGATCACGGTGGGCTATGTTGACACATCTGTGACTGTCCTTGAGAGTGCTGGAGTGGCCCAACTGACTGTTGCTATCTCAGTACCTCCTCAAGGAGATCCAATTGAAACTTCCTTTTTCTTACTTGTGAACACGAACGATGGAACAGCTGCAGGTTTGTCACCATGTCTGGAGTTTGATTTACATACAGTAAGCACTTCTCTGCCACTCATTAACTATAGCCACACGTAACCACTGAAATTGTGAACGTACATACTTACAAGTTCATACCCACTCACCCTGCACAACAACAACACGTGCACTCACACACACTCACACACATACAATCACACACAATCATCTATCCATAGCTCCTGGTGACTACGGTGCCCTCGCTGGCTTTTCTCTGGGCCCATTCAGTGACAGTGTGCGCCAACTCTCCTTTAATGTGTCTATTGTGGATGACATGATCCCAGAGGACGATGAAGACTTCACTGCTAGGTTGACACTGGCACCTGCTGACCGTACCAGGCTTGGTACTCGTGTGACAGTGCAACCTGACTTAGCAACTGTCACAATCGAGGATGATGATGGTACATTAGCATGTTAGCGAACTAGATATAATCTAAATGTAAGTTATGCGCTTGCTGTTAGAAATACATGTACGCACTTGACATTGTCTACATTTCAATGGGCATGTTCTTGAGATTACTGATGATGGCATGGGATTTCATACTAGTACCTCGGTACCTGTTATATAACATTCTTCACTTTGCAGTGATCACAGTGGGCTATGTTGACACATCTGTGACTGTCTTTGAGGATGCTGGAGTAGCCCAGCTGACTGTTGCTATCTCAGTACCTCCTGGAACAGATCCAATTGAAACTTCCTTTTCCTTACTTGTGAACACGAATGATGGAACAGCTGCAGGTTTGTCATCATGTCTGGAGTTTGATTTGCATACCCATACGCACTTATCTGCCACTGAATCTTTAACTATATAGCCCAAATTTCAAGGCGTATAATTTCGTACGTTTGTCTCAGACTGCATCGTGAATTGATTTCAGTATCTAGTTTTAAAACATGGTAAGGCCAACTCGGACATATAACTACCGGATCCGCGGTTCCCAGGTTCTCGCTTGCAAGGTAACTGTTCCCGGATAGCTGCATCCCAGCTGTTTTGGTACACTTGGTTCACATAAACCATTGTCTGAATGCTGAATTTTTCCTCCAATCTGCAAAAATGTTGTCCCCCGAAAAATTGGCACTATACGATACCTGTGTATGATAGCTGAAATTGTGTTTGTATATACCACTCACCATGCATGCACAACAAACAACACACAACACTCTCACACACATGCAATCACACAATCTCCCTATCCATAGCTCCTGGTGACTACGGTGCCCTCGCTGGCTTTCCTCTGGGCCCATTCAGTAACAGTGTCCGCCAACTCTCATTTAATGTGTCTATTGTGGATGATGTGACCCCAGAGAGGGCTGAGACATTCACTGCCAACTTGACACTGTCACCTGCTGACCGAGCTAGGCTTGGCGATCGTGTGACAGTGGACCCTGACTTGGCCACTGTAACAATCCTGGATAATGATGGTACAATTTAAGTGTGTGTGTGTGTGTGTAACGGATGTGGGATGTTCTGGGGGTTGGACTAGTGACACGTGACCTTCGTACCTTATATACTGATCCTCGAACTCTGTGTATGCTTGTGTACGTTGGGAAGGTGCAGAACTCGGCTGGGAAGCTGAAGCGGACGCAATCAGTGAGCTGCAGCTGAAGCGGACGCAATCAGGGAGAAGCAGATGAAGAGAACACAATCAGGGAGTAGCAGCTGAAGAGAACACAATCGGGGAGAAGCAGCTGAAGCGGACGCAATTTGGGAGCAGCAGCTGAAGTAGATGCAATGAGGGAGCAGCGGCTGAAGCTGATGCAATCGGGGAACAGCAGCTGAAGCAGATGCAATCGGGGAGTAGCAGCAGCTGAAGCGAACGCAAGCGGGGAGCTGCAGCTCTGCGCAGAGACCTGTCTGTCTAGTGCCGGATTGCTCATATAGGCCAATGAAGCTGAGCAAGTGCAGCGAGCGAAGCTACTTGTATTAATACTAGGGAACTAGATAGTTGTGATTCCGTGTGCGTGCATACTGTTAGAAAAACGTGTACATTTCAATTGCCACATTTTACTCACGATAGCACAGTACCCGGTGATGCTCTGCATATTCGTATTTCAGTAACTATGTATAACATTCTTCACTCTGCAGGGATCACGGTGGGGTATGTTGACACAGCTGTGTCCGTCCCAGAGAGTGCTGGAGTGGCCCAACTGACGGTTGCTATCTCAATACCTTCTCAAGGAGATCAAATCGACATTTCCTTTTTCTTACTTGTGAACACGAACGATGGAACCGCTACAGCTGGAGGTTTGTCATCATGTCTGGAGTTACATACTGTACTCACTTGTCACTATGTGATAGTTAGACATTAAGTCCAAGCGATCTATGTGATGGCCCTAGAATTGCGATGGCCCTAGAATCATGATGGCCCTAGAATCGCGATGGCCCTAGAATCGCGATGGCCCTAGAATCGTGATGGCCCTAGAATCATGATGGCCCTAGAATCGCGATGGCCCTAGAATCGCGATGGCCCTAGAATCGCGATGGCCCTAGAATCGTGATGGCCCTAGAATCGTGATGGCCCTAGAATCGTGATGGACCTAGAATTGTGATGGCCCTAGAATCGTGATGGCCCTAGAATCGTGATGGCCCTAGAATCGTGATGGCCCTAGAATCGCGATGTGTATGTTCGTATGTATTGAATGACATTATGTATTGAATGACATTATGTGTACCGTAAATCTACTCTCTTGTGAATAACGGAAAGTTTCTTGTATCATGAGTGAAAATGCTGACCATCAAAACGTACTTACCTCTCAACAACTTGGAGACATCAATCGTGAAAATTCTACGTACATACCTCTTTTATCTTTTTAGGATCCAAGTTTATTGAAATCTCCCCCCGCAGTGTAAATTATCACAGCATTTAGCATTGCCTAGTTGCGAAGTGTCCCACAAAACTCGGAAGAGTGCCCCTGGCCCTTAGTAGTAATGATTACACTGTACTGTGCCTGAGCCTGCCACAACGTAGAGCACCTGGTGTTTACATTGGCAAGGAGATTTCATTGGTCAATTAGAATGCAGGCTTTCAGTGCATGGGGACTGCCTTAAATAAGTGTGCGCAATTCGCACATGTTCACTTTTGCTAGCACACAGTGCCACTGCGCTATAGTCTCCATCCTTACAAGGCCTTGTTGAGGTAGACTGTCATAGTTTGTGTCTCAGTCAGACAGTCTCTGGCTCCAAGTCGACATCGTTGCAGTGGTGAGTCGCTTGAGGTTTGAATGCATGACACAAGGACATGCAAACGAGCAGGAAGTGATTTACAGCACTCCGTACGGGATAGTTACACTCCTGTTGGGGAAAAATTGTGCCACGTAATGCAATGTTTATAACCATTGACTAACTTAGGAATTAATACCCTACGAAGATTCTGACTACACTGTTGTGATCGCTATCATGCAGTGACCCAACTGTACAATTTTGTTACTGAAACTCACCTTGGTGCTGGAGATACAAGAGCTTTTCGTCGTGCTGTCGGCTGCCATTGCTCAAGTGCTCTCTTCGACTTTCATTGTTCTCACGAAGGGCTCACAAGCATGATAACACGGTCGTGGTCACTCTCGTTCAGTGACGCTTACGTGCCAAACCTCACCATGCTGGTGAAGTTGTGAGTGCTGTGTCTTCCCTTTGGCTGCCATTGCTATTGTGAGCAACTGAGCGTGGTTGCCAGATGGCATGTGTGCTAATTGGATTGAACACTTAGCTTGCACTACGGTGAGTCGCAACCGGGGTTGCAATGGCTACCAGGAGTGCGGTTGCCCCTCGAAATATAGACATAATATACAAGTATATATATAGAGAAATGTTGCACCAATCTCGTCTATGTGAGGCTTACTCACGCTCGCCCCCTGGTTGAGATTTGGGACCACACTGTAATCTGATTGGCACATTTTCTACATGTATACTCTAATGCTATGTATAACCACTGAAATTGTGTTCATATACCCCCCCCCCCCCCCCCCCCCCCCCCCCCCCTCCCACACACACACACACACACACACATGCAATCACACACAATACATCTATCCATAGCTCCTAGTGACTACGGTGCCCTCACTGACTTTTCTCTGGGTCCATTCAGTGACAGTGTGCGCCAACTCTCCTTCAATGTGTCTATTGTGGATGACATGATCCCAGAAAACGATGAAACCTTCACTGCCAACTTGACACTGTTACCTGCTGACCGAGCTAGGCTTGGTAATCGTGTGACAGTGAACCCTGACTTAGCAACTGTCACAATCGAGGATGATGATGGTACGATACATGTAGCTATCTAGATGTCCTGATGCTGTGTGCATACTGTTTGTATGCAGGCCTGTCAAGTCTCATGCATTCTCACGCTCACACGCAAATGAAACTTGATCTCACGCTTTTCAATCCGGTGAGAGAGGTGCTCCTTCAGGAAATTGGATGCCCCAGCATGGGTTCTAGCAAGGGCGCATCGAGAGGGCATGCAACGTTGTAGACGGCAAAATGCTGAATATAGAATTCAAATTTTGACTATAAGCACGTGATCCATAGACGCGCGCCCCTTATGCATATGCAGTCGTTTACTGCTCTTCGAGATGGCTGGCATTCTGTCTGCAGCGTTCGTCTTTGACGAGGACCTAGCTACCTAGCTACCTAGCTCCACAGCAGCATCGCGTGAGCCCGCTATAATTCCCTCCCTCCAACTTACGCAACAGCAAACGTCGAGCTGTTGTCGAGAATGTGAATGTTGGGCTTGCATCCAGCGATACTTTCTCCGAATCTGGCCCGCTACACTGGTAGGAGAGGTAGCTACCCGGACTAGAAGAAAAGTACTTGGGCTAGAGATCGTCTTTCTTCGCTTGGAAGGCGTTCTATGCCGAATTCTGTCGAACGTCCGTAACCATACCGTGCACGCAATTTCATGTGCTTAACCGGAAATGTTATTTTTAGTAACACTCAGCACTATGCCATCTATACATGCGCTATAGGAAGTTGCATGCCCTCTCGCTGCCTTCGGCGGCTCGATGCACCCTTGGTTCTAGGTCATGTAGCAGAGGTCGAAATAACATGCGGACATTGGTCAATTTCTGTGCATTTAGCTAAAATGACTGCACACTAATGCACTTGTTTGGTAGGCGTGACCAATCAACTTGCGTGAATACGATCGCCTAAGTGCATGACCCATATGACTGTACCTGGTTCGAATCAACCAATTTCTTTTTTCTCTCTTTCTTTATGCATGAGTTCTAGTAGACCAAATTCTCTTTTTTCCCAATACACATATAGCTTGGAGAACATACTTTCATGCTCTTCTGATTTATTTTTGGTGACGGGCATGACCTAGCATATTTTGTAAACGACCAATTAAAATCTAAAGTGCTAGGACATTTGACCGCTCAACATGTAATCCTTATTTCGACCACTGAATAGACTTCAGTAGTAGCTCCATGTGCGCTATCGCGAAAGCTAGACACTCTATCATATACAAGTGTAAAAAAACGCATGGAGATGTAGGGATAACAGAACAAAACAAGCAGGGATGATGGCATAAAACAGTTCAGTATACAACACCATCTTACATATCTTTCCACGTAATACATGTATAATGAGAAAAAGTATGTAGGGTGTTGTATACTGAACTGTTTTATGCCATCATCCCTGCTTGTTTTCATATTTTTTGCTGTTCTGTTATCCCTACATCTCCATACATTTTTAATGGTTTTTTACACTTGTTTACCTCATTTTTATAGCAGCATACTTGATAGCATTCACTCCGCACACAGTACACAATTTTGAGTTCAAAGTTGCTCTACGTATACGCATGCACACATATGAAGAAAATGGCGTCATACATGAAGCCATAGTTATCGAGTGGGCGGTTTCAAGCGCCTTGTGAGACTTCGAAGTAGCCAAAAAGCGATCGGGTCGTGCACTGCTCAGTGTAAAATATGCTGCTGTATTGTGCAAACACCGTCGTGAGGGAATCAGCCAAATTTGAACTAGCCCGTCTGAAGAAAGAAGAAGAAGAAGAAGAAGAAGAAGAAGAAGAAGAAAACCGATTTTGGCGGTTTGGCGACTTTTTGGCGCGGTACTTTCGCGACGGTTATTCACAACACTGGGAGTCTCCTGGGCCAGAAAAACACTCGAAGACCAATAGTAAGTTGTCATAAAGGATTATTTGCGGCCCTATTTTGAGATTTGGAGAGATTTGGGAAGATTTTTTTGTATTAGCTTCAATTGCGTGTCCGTTGTATCCCTACACATAGAGTCTACCGACTCTATGATAAACAAGACCAACTTCAGATGTTACTGTGCCAGCATTCTGGCTGTTAAAATGGCCAGTGAAGAGCCTTTGAACCATGATCAGAAGCCTGTACAAATACCGCTGGAAAAACCAGCTAATTACTGTTGCAACACCACCTTTTAGATGTAGAGACAAAGTTTCCCCAGGTGTGTTTTTACATGGTTGCATATGCATGGTACCTCTCCCACTCCCGATCAACAATAACATAAACATGAGATCTCACTCATTGGCATACCCATAACTTGACAGCCCTGATGTATGTGACATTGTGTGCATTTCAGAGTTGCCATGTTCTTGACATTGCACGGTACCTGCATGGTGAATGCTATGCATGTCAGCAGTTCAGTAACTAGGTATAACATTGTTCACTCTGCAGTGATCGCAGTGGGTTATGTTGACACATCTGTGACCGTCTTTGAGAATGCTGGAGTGGCCCAACTGACTGTTGCTATCTCAGTACCTCCTCAAGCAGATCCAATTGAAACTTCCTTTTTCTTACTTGTGAACACAAACGATGGAACAGCTGCAGGTTTGTCATCATGTCTGGAGATTGATTTGCATACAGTAAACAATTCTCTGCCACTGAATCACTAACTATCTACCGTACAATGCCCACCGTATAATTTCCATGTTTTTCATAGATTCGTCTCCGACTGCAAAAATTGAGCATCTAGTACCACACCCACTTTGGAAGTAGGTGTGGCTGTTTTGTTTGAAAAACAAGATGGCTCTACAAACCATCGGCTGAATGCTGAATTTTTCCTCCAATCCGCAAGTTTTGTCCCTCGAAAATTTGGTGCTATACGGTAGCTGAAACTGCGTGTTTACTTTGTACTTCACACTCACACACATACAATCGCACACAATCCATCTATCCATAGCTCCTGGTGACTACGGTGCCCTCACTGACTTTTCTCTGGGTCCATTCAGTGACAGTGTGCGCCGACTCTCCTTTAATGTGTCTATTGTCGATGACATGATCCCAGAGGACGATGAAGACTTCACTGCCAGCTTGACACTGTCACCTGCTGACCGTACTAGGCTTGGTACTCGTGTGACAGTGGACCCTGACTTAGCAACTGTCACAATCGAGGATAGTGATGGTACATTAGCATTATAGAAATGTTAGCGAACTAGATAAAAATGAAAGTTCTGATGCCATGTGCTTGCTGTTAGATACACATGTACGTAATTGAAATTGTCTACATTTAAAAGGCCATGTTCTTGGGATTACTGATGATGGCATGAATATGCATACTAGTACCTCGGTAACTATGTTATAACACTGATCACTTTGCAGAAATCACGGTGGGTTATGTTGACACATCTGTGACCGTCTTTGAGAGTGCTGGAGTGGCCCAACTGACTGTTGCTATCTCAGTACCTCCTCAAGCAGATCCAATTGAAACTTCCTTTTTCTTACTTGTGAACACGAATGATGGAACAGCTACAGGTTTGTCACCATGTCTGGAGTTTGATTTACATACAGTAAACACTTCTCTGCCACTGACTAACTATAGCCACGCGTAACCACTGAAATTGTGAACGTACATACTTGCAAGTTCATATCCACTCACCCTGCACAACAAACAACACGTGCACTCGCACACACTCACACACATGCAATCACACACAATCAATCTATCCATAGCTCCTGGTGACTACGGTGCCCTCACTGACTTTTCTCTGGGTCCATTCAGTAACAGTGTGCGCCAACTCTCCTTTAACGTGTCTATTGTGGATGACATGATCCCAGAGAACAATGAAAACTTCACTGCCAGCTTGACACTGGCACCTGCTGACCGAGCTAGGCTTGGTACTCGTGTGACAGTGGACCCTGACTTAGCAACTGTCACAATCGAGGATAATGATGGTATATACATTAGCATGTTAGCGAACTAGATGTAAATCTAAATGTAAGTTATGCGCTTGCTGTTAGAAATACATATACATACTTGACATTGTCTACATTTCAATGGGCATGTTCTTGAGATTACTGATGATGGCATGGGATTTCATACTAGTACCTCAGTACCTGTTATATAACATTCTTAACTTTGCAGAGATCACAGTGGGCTATGTTGACACATCTGTGACTGTCTTTGAGGATGCTGGAGTGGCCCAGCTGACTGTTGCTATCTCAGTACCTCCTGGAACAGATCCAATTGAAACTTCCTTTTTCTTACTTGTGAACACAAATGATGGAACAGCTGCAGGTTTGTCATCATGTCTGGAGATTGATTTGCATACCCATACACACTTATCTGCCACTGAGTCTTTAAGTATAGTGCCCAAATTTCAAGGCACATAATTTCCTGTTTTTTCATAGATTTGTCTCCGTCAACAAAAACGTCGCAAATTTTTTTCAATAGCTAGTGCCACACCCGCTTTGGAAGTGGGTGTCACACCAAAAACAAGATGGCTCTCTACTGGTATTTCAAGGCCAACTCGGACACAAAACTAACGGATCCGCAGTTCCCAGGTTCTCTCTTGCCTGGTAACTGTTCCCCAATAGCTGCATCCCAGCTGTTTCAGCCGATCCGCAAAAATTTGATCCCTCGAAAAATTGGCGCTATACAGTAGATATGTATGATGGCTGAAATTGTGTTTGCTTTCAATGAATATACTATATGTCTGGAAAATTCTTTTTTGTGCTTGTCATAAACCATGAATATTTTGTACACAAGATAAATTTTACATGAACAAATAGCTAATATGGTCAGAATATTTTTATGCAATATTTTTACGCATTGATAGCTGGTTGTCTTGCGAGATAGATGGCTCTTCTTAGATATACCTGCATAGATACCTGCAACCGAGGGACAGCCTCCGTAGGAAGGCGAGCAACACATGACACCTTCTTCAGTAAGTAGAAGTTTCATTCTTTACTGCGAGAGCGTATCTGTCCCTAGCGTTCCTCAGTTCTTTTGATACACGAGTACTTTGCGAACAGTTGCTTCCCAAGTCTCTTGATAATCGTAGTAGCCTCGAACGCAGTAAGCCCTTCCGTGCTTTCTCTGCATGTGTCTGATAAGCTGCCGTAAATGTTTTTCGCAGGCAATCCAGTCCACGAGAATATTATCACGCGAAATAATAAAATGCAACATGAAGATTTCCAGATTACATTACTTCACACCCACTCACCATACACAACAAACAACACACAAACTCACTCACACACATGCAATTGCACTCAATCCATCTATCCATAGCTCCTGGTGACTACGGTGCCCTCACTGACTTCCGTCTGGGCCCATTCAGTAACAGTGTACGCCAACTCTCCTTTAATGTGTCTATCGTGAACGACACGATCCCAGAGGGGACTGAGACATTCACTGCCAACTTGACACTGGCACCTGCTGACCGAGCTAGGCTTGGCGATCGTGTGACAGTGGACCCTGACTTCGCAACTGTCACAATCATGGATGATGATGGTACAATATCTCTATAGATGTATATTATTACACGAGGGGCAACCGCACTCCTGGTAACCATTGGAATCAGTTGCAACTCGTTAGTAGTGCAAGCTAAGTATTACAGCTAGTTCCAATTAACACGCATGTCATGTGAGGACCATGCCCTCAGTCGATGATCAAGTCAGCAATGGCAGCCAAAGGGAAGACAAGAAATGATTACAATGCTTACAACTTTGCCAGTACGGTGAGTTTCTACATGTATAAGCGTCAGTGAACATGGCTGTGTGGTCAGAATCTTTGTGGGCCCATCGTAAGAGCTGTGCTGGCAACAAACTGAGTCAAAGAGAGCGCTCGAGCAATGGCGGCCAACAGCACGACAAAAGTGCTTGTATCTCTACCACCAAGGTTAGTTTCAGCACCAATATTGTACGGTTGGGTCACTGCATGATAGCAATCACGACGGTGTAGTCAGAATCTTTGGGGAACTAGATAGTTCCTATGCCATGTGCATACTGTTAGAAAAACATGATAGCATGGTACCTGGTGAATGCTATGCACATTTGTATTTCAGTAACTATAATTATATAACATTGTTCACTTTGCAGGGATCACGGTGGGTTACGTTCAGACAGCTGTGTCCGTCCCAGAGAGCGCTGGAGTGGCCCAACTGACAGTTGCTATCTCAATACCTCCTCAAGGAGATCCAATTGACACTTCCTTTTTCTTACTTGTGAACACAAATGATGGATCAGCTGGAGGTTTGTCTGGAGTTGCATGCTGCACACTCTTGTCTAGCATGTGATATCGTATAGCGGGTTTCTTTCGTGGGAGAGAGAAACTTTTGCGTTTCTGTTGCGATTTGCAAACTTTCATCCACGAAATCAACCTAGAATCAGTTCCAGACACTGTGACATGCTGAGTACTAGCTGATGACGGCCCTGTACGCTTTCCAGCGCTGTTTGGGAATGAAGTAGTCATACATTGCCTGCTAGCGTAGGATTCGTCCGTCCCCCGTCCCCCCCCCCCCCCCCCCCCCCGCCATGATGGATATATCTGTAGTATGAATTTCACCTCTTTTTGACAGCCATGATTTTCAAAAAAGGTACAGCCATCAATACTGGACCAAAAAACAGAAGGCACAGAAAGCACAATGAGATGCCGAACATGGCGTGACAGCTACCGTTCACTATATGGACTCCACCACGTAGCTCTATAACTTGCTCATCTTATCTTGCGCTCGTGGCATGCTTTACCTCATGCCATCTATGGTCAGACCACTAAGTCACATTCCGATGCAGCATTAGTGGGTGTGGCGAGGTGGGTTACGGCAAATCCGCAAGTTTTCTCCACTAAAATCCAATTTTCAATTCGTGAAAGTTTTCTCCTGCGAAGGAAACCCATTAGACATCAAGGAATCTACGTGATTTGATCACAATGGCCCTGGGCTGTAGTGTTCCAAGTACGGACAGCGCAAGGCCATTGCTAAGGGCCCTGTGGGGTGGGCTCCATGTAGCACCCGCCATCCAAGGATGCTATGAGATTTTTACCCCGCGCGCGCATGCGCGAAGCGGGGTTAAGCAATCGGTTTTGTCCGTCTGTCTGTCAGTCGTCTGTCGCCCGCAAAAAATTGAAATCTCGCCACATAGACCCTCAAAAAACATCCAAATGGAGTCAAACAATAGCAAATAGCAAAAAACTGCTCTATGTGTACCTGACTGAAGTCAAGGTGCTCCGTTTCGCTGTATTGCGGCTATTTCCTACTTTTCATAACTATTCATAACATTGGCTCCACTTCTTCGTGACCTCAGAGTCCCTTCAAGAACAAGACACGCAGTGCATTTGGAAACTTCATGCTTCGAGATGACCGCTAGGAAACTGTTTTCTCACGATCTATGTACTTCACAGACATTGTGGCTATTGTTTCGGCTGTTTTTCCAGCTATTTCCTATTATTCGTAACATTTTGCCCCACCTCTCCAGCTTCACAATATTTATATATACGGTAAGCGGTCACTCCCACACCTTGGATATGGCCATACACGAAAACAGTATACGCGATAGCCGCCTCGGCAGAGATGTCACGTCGATTGTAGCTGCACTGCATGCATCCTGGCATGTAGCTAGACGTTCAGTGCGGGGTATGTGTTCTATGAACACCTCTAGTGGACCATGCAGTGAGTAATCTCATTGGAAAGATTTCTACAACTATACCGTAGAGTAGCCTCGAACCCAGGCGCGGAGGGGGGAAAGAGCACCTGGTATCCACTGTTTGCGCATGCACTTAATTTCCCGACATTCCGGGTATCCCGGATAAGACCGCGTCATTCCCATGGCTTGTTGACGTCAGATACATGTTCGTAACCATATCACGATCGTATTTTGTCAATAATGGCGACTTTATTCAAGATCTAGACGAGGCTGTTTCGTACCTTCAGTGACTTGGGTGTGTAGTGATGACGCTCAAACACGAGCAGAGGGCATCTTTGAAGTGAGTATACGAAGAGACTCTGTCTACGCACTGGTTTTGGTAAGTCATTGTGTTATACCGTTCGTGTTTGATGTGAAGCTTGCCCGAAATGACAGCGTAGTCATTGTAGTCTCACCCCTCATGGTATTGATGACAGACCAAGTTCCAAACGTGAGAGTCAAAGCTGCGATCATGTCTTCGTGGTTTCGTTGTGTGGTATAGACGTCATTGTTTACACTCGGAAAATTTGCAACGTCATCTGCATAAATCCACGTGGTTTTATGTCATAATTAAGCGCATGCACAAACAGTGGATACCAGGTGCTCTTTTCCCCCTCCTCCGCGCCTGGGTTCAAGGCTATACCCTAGAGCTATGTATAACTACTGAAATTGTGTTCAATACTATTTACAACAAGTAATAAAAAACATTAAAAATGTATCAGGATGTAGGGATACCAGAACGGCAAAAAGTAAGGAAACAAGAGGGATGATCGAACATAACAGTGAAGTATACAATCACCCCTACAGAGATCTTCTTCCATATATACATGTACAATGAAAAAAGATATGTAGGGGTGAGTGTATACTTCACTGTTATGTTCGATCATCCCTCTTGTTTCCTTACTTTTTGCCGTTCTGGTATCCCTACATCCTGCTACATTTTTAATGTTTTTTATTACTTGTTTATGTAAATTTTTTGGGGCAGCAGGTGCATGTTTGAGCTGAAGTTTGCTGCAGAAGTCAGTGACCTCACAGGCACCTGACCTTGGGCAGTAGCTATCCTTGCCTTGGAATATTACTCAGGTATTACACTTCCAGCATTGGCTGAAGAATCAGGCCCGGGCATCTCAAGTCAACTGTTCCCTAGATGGATGACAAAGCCACTGAATTCTCCCTGTCTGAAGACCATGGCATAGGCAGTTTATAGTAGGGACATTCATATGGGTGTGGAGAGTTGAGATAGGCATTCACCCTGCTCACAGAATACAGTATAGCCATAGGTAGCAATATAAGCTTAGCTAAATCATGCGTACAGGGAGTAACCTCAGTCTTATAAAGAGTGCCTCGTTTGACAACACATTGGTCAACGCATCTTCCCCACTGTTTCTAATTCAGCGATCTTGAGTAATAATTACGTATCGTTGCTAAGTGATCGTTTAAGTGCGCATGCGTACAAACGTGAAAATGGCGTGACAAACGAAGCCATAGTTATTGAGTGGGCAGCTGCAGCCGCCTGGTGAAGACTTGGAGGTAGCGAAAAAGCGATGGGACGTTGCACTGCTCGGTTGAAAATGCTGCTGTTTCGTGCGAAAACCATCGTGACAGATTGAGGCAACGTTGAGCTAAGTTGTCTGAAGAAAGAAGAAGAAGAAGAAGAAAGAAAGAAAAACAATTTGCCCGTTTTGCGAGTACCTGGTGAGGTACTTTCGCGACGGTTTTTCGCGATGCGAGGAGTCTTGTTGGTCATGAAAACACTCGAAGATGAACGGTATGTGGTTATAAAGGCTTATAAGTGTACCGTTTCTGAGATTTGGAGAGATTTTTTTGTATTGGCATGTATTGCGTGTACGTCATATCCCTACATACAGAGTCTACCGACTCTGTGATTGTATGAGATAGCAGAACAGCAAAAAGTAACGATGCCATAAAACAGTTCAGTATACAACCTCCTACATGCCGAGCGCATTAGCATGAGGCACTGAATGGGGGATTTATTCTCATCATATGCGTACATGTATGTACGTACGTACGTACGTACGTACGTACGTACGTACCAGAACCTGTCACACTCAGGAATGTTGATAGGAATGTTGACGGCTTCCTGCCGACCAATTGAGTTGTATTTGCAGTGAGGGCTCGAGGTGCAAGATTTACAAGAGTGGACTAGCGCGGTGCCTCCAGGGCTTGCGGAGCTCGAGCAGCTATACATATCAAACAGTGAACGCAGTCGACATCTGTTTATACCGCAACTTCACAATAGTCTTGCATAGCCAGAGGCGGGCCTTCAGGGCTTGCAGGACCTCGAGCAGCTACATGGGGAGTTTAACAGTGACATCTTTTCACAGCTCCACACTCTCAAACTCTCGAATTATGCTCGTAAGCACATGGTCAGGTCACATGTATGCATGCGGTGCGCGCGAGGCAGGATGCGAATACATATTCCTAGTACAATGTCACATTTATGTGGAAAGATATGTAAGATGGGGTTGTATACTAAACTGTTTATGCCATCATCCCTACCTTGTTCCCTTACTTTTGCTGTTCTGCTATCCTACGTGTAGCTACGTACATCTTCATGCATTTTGGGTTTTTTACATTTTTGTAGCAGCATACTTTACAGCATTCACTCCGCATACACAATTTTGAGTTCAAAGTTGCTCTGTGCGCAGGCGTACAAATGAAGAAAATGGCATCGCAAATGAAGCCATAATTGTTGGGTGGGCTGTTTCCTTGTGAGACTTCGAAGGTGTGAAGAAGTGATGGGGTTGCGCACTGCTCAGTGTAAAATGCTGCTGTTTTGTGCAAAAGCTCGTGAGGGAGTCAGAACTAGCCCATCTGAAGAAAGAAGAAGAAAACCGATTTTGGCAGTTTGGCGACTTTCTGGTGCGGTACTTTCGCGATGCTTTTTAGTGATACTGGAAGTCTTCTTGGCCAGGAAAACACTTGAAAATGAATGTTAAGTTGTCATAAAGCTGAAATTTTGAAAGTTTGTATTAGCATAATTATATTGCATGTCCGCTCTATAGACTGTACCGAATCCATGATATATTTGTTCAAAACTCACTCATTTATCCACAACACACAATACTCGCACCTTCACACACGTACATGCAATCACACACACAATCTATCTATCCATAGCTCCTGGTGACTATGGTGGCCTCACAGACTTTTCTCTGGGCCCATTCAGTGACAGTGTGCGCCAACTCTCCTTTAATGTGTCTGTTGTGGATGACATGATCCCAGAGGACGATGAAACCTTCACTGCCAGCTTGACACTGTCACCTGCTGACCGAGCTAGGCTTGGTACTCGTGTGACAGTGCAACCTGATTTAGCAACTGTCACAATCCAGGATGAAGATGGTACAATAGCTATGTAGATATATTATTATTACTACCGTAGAGACTGGTTAATAGGCGCATGCGTTTATCGCATGCAGCACCAAGAAAGTATGCGCTTATTATGAGTATGCGCTTATTAGCGGCCAGGGAACCTGGTCATGGTAAGCTCACGAAGATGCTATGTGTCTGCACAAGAGTATTGTGCGATGTCACCATATCTACAAGGGAGTATGGTCCCCTACTGCATGAGATTCTTCAACTTAAACGCGAGGACAGAAACGATGGCCACATCAATTTAGCCACAGTGTGTGCCTTGCGAACACAAATCGACACATCAGCATTTTTAGGCATTAATTAATCAGGAAGGAAGTATGCACTTATTGCGCCTATTAACCAGTCTCTACACTATAGGGAAGTAGATAAGTGTAAGTCCTGATACCATGTGCCTACTGTTAGAAATACCGGTACATGTATGTATACAGGCCTGTCAAGTCCCACACATTCGTCCCTTTTCTCACGCTCACACGCAAACGAAACTTAATATCTGGACAACTCAGGTGAGGGAGCTGTTCCTTCAAGTAATTTGAGGCCCAGGCATGTCTTGCGACATAGGAATGAGACTCCAGTAGTAGCTCCATGTGCACTATCGCAAAAGCTAGACACTCTATACAAGAACAAGATCGATTTCAGAACAGAAGTTCCTGTGTCTAATTGGCCAGCATTCTGACTGTTAAAAAATGGCCAGTGAAGAGCCTTTGAACCATCATCAGAAGCCAAGGTAACCTGGGAATGCTACAAAGACCACCGGAAAAGTAACTGATTTATGTTACAACACCACCTTTTAGATGTAGACGAAGGTGTGTTTTACATGGTTACATTTTACCATTTGCATACCCATAACTTGACAGCCCTGATGTATGTGACATTGTGTGCATTTCAGTTGCCATGTTCTTGACATTGCTGATGATGGCACGGTAGCGTAAACCATCAATTATCGGCATGACTTTATTATCGGCACCCGGCATACCAATTATCGGCGCTTAGTAAACGGAGAGTACACGGCGTAAATACGGATTCCGTTCGCCCTACGTCATCGTCGCACAAGCTGTTTACAAGACTAAAGCTTTGCAGAAGGTTTGTCTTTGTTTAAAACGTTGTAACTGGGTGTTATTTACTGTCCTTTTAGCCATTTTATGTTGTAGGGCTGTTCATGTCTAATCAAAAGTAGGGTAGGGGGAGACCACGACCTTGGATCCTCTCCCGCGACTGGTTCAGACTTTTGAGGACGACTAGCATGACTGTGCTGGATCAGAATGGGTGGAGTGCGTGTGCAAGAGATGGCTCCACAAATGTGCCAAGTACTGGATGTGGAAGAAAGAGAATTGTTTTGCTTTTACTGTGTAGTGTGATGAACGAATTTTATTCATACATGAAGGGGTTGCATGCTTTGGTGGGTTTTTTTTCACTGGGTGATAGATAGAATGGTCATGAACCTGGGGGATTTATGGTGGATTTTTGTGGCCTTCAGGGGATGGAGGTGAGTCGATGCTATCAGCATGTGCCGATAATTGACCCAGGATTATCTATGGGAGTACTAGGCAGTGACGATAATACGTACAGGGTGCCGATAATTGATTTGTGTGAGGTTGCATTAGCTAGTGCACCGCTAAAAGCCGGAAATACGTAACAGCTTTAAAGGTGGTAGGGCTAATAGAGGGCGTGACGGTCTATACGTCGGTTGCAAGTTTGGTGTCCTGGAACCGTTCCTAGACGATGCTGCAAATAATGCAAATTCAGGTGACGATAATTGGTGGTTTACGCTACCTGCATGGTGAATGCTTTGCATATCTGCAGTTCAGTAACTAGGTATAACATTGTTCACTTTACAGAGATCACAGTGGGTTTTGTTGACACATCTGTGACCGTCTTTGAGAGTGCTGGAGTAGCCCAATTGACTGTTGCTATCTCAGTACCTCCTGGAACAGACCCAATTGAAACTTCCTTTTCCTTACTTGTGAACACTAACGATGGAACGGCAACAGCTGGAGGTTTGTCAACATGTCTGGAGATTGATTTACATATCCATACACACTTCTCTGCCACTGAGTCACTTGACTATAATTATACCGTAAAGCACCCAAATTTCAAGGTTCACAATTTTCGTGTTTTCACAGATTTGTCTCCCACCACGAAAATTATTCTCGCAAATTTATTTCATTAGCTAGTGCCACACCCAGGGTGTGACCAAACAAGTGAACTTAACACTTTGTTTGAAAATCAAGATGGCTCTCGACTGATAATTCAACGTCAGATGCAAAACTTCCGGATCGGCGGTTCCCAGGTTCTCTCTTGCAAGGTAACTGTTCCCTGATAGCTGCATTCCATCTATGTTTGTAGATGTGGAACCATCTGGTAGCCATCTCAGTAGGCCACCTGTTTCAACACCTGCCACAACATTTACAACATTTGACAACAAGCAGGGTGTGTCCTTGCACTACTGGTATGGTTGCTCACATGGTAACCACATCACAATGGACGTGGCTAACCAGAATCCTCAATCTATGACATTTATCTCCACTAAATTTCGTAAAGGCCAATCCACAAAAATTTTGTCCCTTGTAAATTTGGTGCTATATGGTGGCTATGTACGTATGCATAATCACTGCATGAAATTGTGTTCACTTCGTACTTCACACCTACTCACCATGACAACATGCAACACTCAATCACACACAATCCATCTATCCATAGCTCCTAGTGACTACGGTGCCCTCGCTGACTTTTTGTTGGGCCCATTCAGTAACACTGTCCGCCGACTCTCCTTTAATGTGTCTATTGTGGACGACGTAATCCCAGAGAACAATGAAGACTTCACTGCCAGCTTGACACTGGCACCTGTTGACCGAGCTAGGCTTGGTACTCGTGTGACAGTGGACCCTGACTTGGCAACTGTCACAATCGAGGATGATGACGGTAAATACTTTAGTTAAGGCTATATACACGTTACGATTTCGGACATATACTATTGGAGTTTATAGCTCTGCAGTCACGTATTGGAGAGACATGAAACATTGACTGCAGGCTTCAGTAGGGCTGACGTTGAACCTCAATGTCACACCCCTGCAGTTTAGTGCTTGGGCATGTACCTGATAATATCTGTCAGCCAAAGATTGATTGCTTACTCCACATGAAGTGAGACACTCTTCTCTCTTTCACAGTGATTGTGCTTGGGAAGGTTCCACCACTGCGTGTCACTGTGACAGAAGGTGTGAACCAAACAGTGCAATGCTGTGTGCAGATCACTGGACCCAACATGTCTACCATCATACAGCGTGACAACTTCTCTGTATGTGTCTCCACTATTGATGGGACTGCTGATGGTAAGAACATTGTTGATTAGCTCAAGCTATTTGATATCCATCATTAGATTTTCAGTCCTGCCATATTGTAATCTGCATCACAATGTACTTTCAGGTGGTGATGACTATGGCCAGGTGACGAACATGCCTCTGGGACCATTTGGGAACAGTAACCGCGTTCAGTGCTTCGACGTGACTATCGTAGATGACAACGTACCAGAAGAAAATGAAGAATTCATGATAGTTGTGACTTTCTGCCCTGGTGAACCTGTACCTCCAAATACAACAATCACTCCTCCAAATTCTACCGTTACAATTGGAGATAATGATCGTGAGTTATTTGCTGTGCATCAGATGTAGCCAAAGTTGCAATTGCTGACAATGATGGTGAGTCCAATAGTGGTGTTGCTACTGAACTCACTAATTGCATCAGCTGTGACATCCTGGCTGAAGGCACATGTCTGAGCATGTGCATATTCTCATGATCGATTCACCAACCTTCCTCAAGGTGTGGTGGTTGGCTTTGAGCGGACATCTTACGTTGAACGAGAGGATGTTGGGCAGTTCCAAGTGTGTGTGATGGTCACTATGCCCCCCCTGTCTCAACCACTGGATCGCATGTTCTCACTGAGTGTGAGCACGAGGCCTGGCACTGCAGGTATATATTTTGTTGTAGTACTCTATGAGATATATCGTGTATCAGGAATTGAATACAAGGTTAAAAGATTGTGGTTGCGGGTAATGACAGATTCAGTACACTCTGTGTGTTTGGGATAGAACAGACACACAATATATAAACTTACAAGCCTTTAATAGCCGGTCCACATGCCACTTTCAGTTGCACAAAAGAACACAGGGCCTGGTGTCTTTTCTCATGTCCATGACATCAAGGATAGAAAGGACTTAATTGAGCGTGGGCAAACTGCTTTTGAAAAGACATTGCTCCAGTCGTCACTGCGTATGCTCGAGCTCCTAGCTGAGCATGGGTGCAGACCCAAGTGTCACGAACCACCCACTCTTGGTATGCATGTGTGGATTTGCTGTGACAGTGCAGTACGATAGTTTATGCTGAGCTGCACTGACCATCATACAAAATAGCTGGCGTAAGCGAGCTTTGCACCTGTGGGCTTGGCTCACATTCTTCAGAATTATCATGTCATGTCGCCTCGTACTACACAGCTGCCATACGTTATTCCTGCTCAAGGACTTTGGAATCACACAGGGTGCTGGCTGAGACGTCAAACGGCCATTCCATGGCCTCACTCAGAAGTGGCCAGATTGCATTCTTCAGACACACACACCAAATATATGTGTTATGAATATTGATGTCTGTAGTTGTGATGTTACTTAGCCGTTCTCTTCACCTCTAGACAACAGTGACTACACAGCCATCACCAATCAAGTTGTGGGTCCATTCTCAGACGCACGACGAAGGGAGTGCTTCGCTGTGGGGATCACAAATGATATGATTCGAGAAAATTCTGAGAACTTTTTCCTTGATCTTGCACCACCTCTTGGGCAGACACTGGAACGTGTGGACATCAACCCAAATCTGGCCACAGTCACAATTGAAGATGATGACCGTGAGTTTAGTAGTGACGTGGTAGTAATTGTGCACATTCACACAACAACTGATTTTCAATAGTAGGTAACCATAGCTACAAGGATTGTACAACTAAGCCACCTTACATCAGTTAGCTGTTTTCTACAGCCTGGAGAGGAGGTGCTGGAATGCTATCAACCAGGTATGGCCGAAATTACAGTTGATGACAATGACAGCAATAGGTGTTGCAACTGGACTCCCTGCAATTGCCATCAGCTGTGACATAGGCCACTATCTGGGCTGGTGGCATCACGTCTGAGAACCTGCATTTCAGTGAGACTCTGAAAGAACCTTGCAACTAATGCACCTGAACCCACTTCATGATCAATGTGTGGTGATTGGCTTTGAGCAAACTATCTTTACCATAAACGAGAGGATGTGGGATAGACCCGAACTCAAAGATGCAACCACACTTCATAAGGCATTGACATCATATGTGTATAACACACTTTGAGTGTAAGGTTTATCATCTACACAGAGTGAGGTATTTCTACACAGAGAGCAAACATCATCTTATCTATTCTTTACAGGTGTAACGATTGGGATTGAGCCACCACGGCGTGTTAATGTGACAGAAGGCGTGAATGACACAGTGGAATACTGTGTAGTTGTCACTGAACCTGACATGAGTGCTGTCATAAATCGTACTAACTTCTTTGTGTGTGTCTCCACCGTGGATGGGACTGCTGAAGGTAAGAGATAATTATCATAACATGCATGTCTCATCTTAGCTTTCTATTCCAAAGAACAGTACTGCATTGGTGTTGTGATGACAAGTTGTTGTCCTTTGTCTTACAGCTGGTCAGGATTACACGGGAATAACCAACCAGCGCTTGGGTCCATTTGGGAATAATGATCGTCGTCAGTGTTTCACAGTGGACATCTTACGTGACACGAACAGAGCAGAAGCCCCTGAAGACTTCATGGTAGTTGTAACCTTCTGCCCTGGTGAAGCTGTACCTCCGAATACAGTGATTGATCCTTCAGATGCTACTACTACTATTTTGGATGGTGAGTGTTTACTCTGGCTACCATTGTTATGACTCCATATAGTTGTTACTGTACTATTTGTGCTTATCTCCCCTTACCATACCAACAGTGCCACCACCAATACCACCAACACTCCGTGTGAATGACACAGTGACTGGTGACCCACTCATGACCGTACCTCTGAACGTAGGAAATAGTACCAGGATGCTATTGGGACTCAGTGATGATGAGCGTGTGTCCCTCTGCTATGAGGTCCATGGACAGGCTGATAGGAATTTCAATCTTGTTAGCGATGCATGTGTCTCCGTCAACGCCCATTATATTAATGTGACCGCCAGAGGTGAAGATGAAATTAACATTATTAACAGGATTGGTGTCCGAGCTGTGGACGATATCAACCAGTGTCACAACATTCGTGCTGAACTTGATGGCTGCAGAGCGTTTGTGGATGGTGTGGAGATAAATACGACATACAGGATGGCAGGAATTTCTGTCCGCAGATACCCAAACCGTGTCCGTATTGCTGTGCCCAACTGTGTTGACCATGACCTGGTCATGTGGGTCTTCTGCCAGAATGGTACTTTCGAATATAATGGTACGACCTTTCAGGCTCCAATGATTCGATTTGTCATTGCTCGTGGATTCAACCTGCAGGAGACATCCCATGGGATCCTGGGTGAGCCCGGCAATGAATTAAATATGGTAGTTCAAGACAGAACATTCTTATTAAGGTGGCACATACCCCTTTATGTTAGGTTACCTTTAACCGTCGGGGGCCCCGACGGTTAAAGGTAACCTAACGTAAAGGGGTATGTGCCATCTTAAGGAGTACCGTAGTCTCTTGAAAATATGCCCACCCTCGAAAATACGCCCACCCTCCTTTTTCGGGACAAGTTGTTGCAAAAGGTCATTTATTACTCGAAAGTACGCCCACCCACCCACCCTATTAGCTCACCCACCCACCCTATTAGCTCGAACAGGAAAGCACTTGAATAGCTTCAGAAGAAGTACTGTCAAAGGTGGGACTAAGAAATGAAGGCTGGCAACCTGTACTAATTACAATGAATTTCATTATGTTGTATCACATTGCATAATCAGCTGTGCATGAGTGCATGACATGAGACAGTGCACGCGCTGTGCATTGCATGTTTGTGTCTTCGTGTGTGCAATCGCCTAGCGTATCACTAGCAGACTACGGATTTCTCTCGGAAGCAGCAAGTCCCGAAGATGGTCTGCGCTCCACGTCATTCAAGCACTCCTGCTGTGTCTTGTTTCCTGTTCTTGCAGCTACTCACACGGAGATTGTTCCTGCTCACTAAGAAACTCCGGAAGTAGTAGCTGTAGTAAAGCCTTGATAGAATGACTGTTGCAGTATGGCTCTCGTATATTTGCATGTTATTTGCATGTACTTGGGTGGGCCTATACTTTCAAGTAGGGTGGGCCTACTTTCAAGTCAAGGATGGGCCTATTTACGGGAGAAGGGTCCTCGAAAATAAGCCCCCCCCCCCCCCCCCCCCCCCTCTTTGAGCAGATTCTAAATTCATCACCCATGGGCGTATTTTTGAGAGACTACGGTACCAGGGTGTAGGACAAGGTCACATGTAGCCTCGTTCCCAGGCCGTTTTGGGAGGAAGAAACGGCCTGGCAACTTCCGCGAGTTCAAACTGTATACGGACGTAACGTCACAGCAATTGCATACCTCATTCAAGCAGTGAAGTCCACATGATACTTCTGATATTTTCACCGGCTTAGAACAGTCCTTTCCTGCTCGTGGAAACAACTGTTTGCGCAGGTTCTGCGACAGAAGGCAAGCAGAAGACGAACGAACAAAAGTCGATGTGCAGAACACCTACACTAGCGCGATTGAGCGATCAACTATTGCTGTTGTTATGTGACAGCGATCTGAAATCTGATTGGTTCTTCCAACTCTCTGGCAGTGGAAGTAACAGTTTGAACTCGTGGAAGTTGCCAGGCCGTTTCTCCCTCCCAAAACGGCCTGGGAACGAGGCTAGGTCACATGTGGTATATACACCTAATATTCCATATAATATGTGGTACAACCCTAACTGGGGTGCACTGTAGTTTTACTGGGGTGCACTATAGTTTTACTGGGGTGCACTATAGTTTACTGGGATGCACTATAGTTTTACTGGGGTGCACTGTATTGCTCCATTGACTTTCGTACCTGATGCTAAACACATGGAGAGTCTGCATTTGCAGGTTGCATGGTCACAAACATAGCTGTTCCTACACAGTCACATAGTAATGTTAGTGGCATATTAATAATTCACTGACAGCCTATCATGGAGGAAGATACCCATTGGGGATGGTTGAATTGAAAGCACAAACCATAAGCAGCATTCTCCCATGGAATGAATTTGCATTAGAAAATGACAGTGCACATGACATTGTCCTATCCCCCCCCCCCCCTCTGCCACGTTGACAGAGGTATACGCTCATATCCAAGCATGCAATATGTCTGCACACACCTGGACAAGAAGTAAACAGAGAGGCATGACATTGTATTGTGTTCTTATCTATACACAGGTCAATTCTGGAATATCCCAATTGACGTGGTCCGCTATAACGAGACCATTGATGGAACTGTGCGGAGTGACACCTACACAATCACTGTCAACTATCCTGACCAGCAGAGGCAATTTGTGGGGTTCCTTTATCCCCTGACCTGGGAGTTCGATGAGAGGCAGTGTCTATACGTTGGAAATGGGCAGGGAGGTCCAATTGATGAAGTTGATAACCCGAACGATCCTGTGCTCCAGGGTGAATACACTGATTACATAATAGATGACCTGTACGGCACAGACTTTGCATTCGGCCATTTTGTTAGTTCAACGTGCTCTACCCCGACGCCCACCATCACACCTGTCTAACTTATCCTGACTACTTCCGTATCTAATTAGCACTTAAGAGTGCAAATAGAAGTAGATAGTACATTGACTCAGTCTTGTAGCTAAAGAGCTGTTGTTTTGTAGCCATGGGTATCGATTTTGTTTTACATGCACAGAATTCTTGTGTGTTCAGGAGTGTGTAATAATAAACTTTGCATAGTGATAGTGTCTTGCAAAGCTGCTCATATATACCTGGCAAGGATGTACACAAGCAACCAACAGTATCACCAAAAGGATATACTATAGGGGTTGAAAGCAGTATGAGGTCGGGATAGGTGTGCACCAGATGTAACGATGGTCGATCTTGGGACAGATAACAGGTGAAATTTGAAACCCAGGATACAAGTGCATGAAGTGGGTAAGTGTGAGGGATACAAGCGCATGAAGTGGGCAAGTGTGAGGGATACAAGCGCATGAAGTGGGTAAGTGTGAGGGATACAAGCGCATGAAGTGGGTAAGGGTGAGGGATACAAGTGCATGAAGTGGGTAAGTGTGAGGGATACAAGCGCATGAAGTGGGTAAGTGTGAGGGATACAAGCGCATGAAGTGGGTAAGGGTGAGGAAGGATATTGGCTCCTCTTTCCACACACATACTAGCATAATTATACATTGTGCAACAAGGTAGAAAGATGCATGCACAATCTGAGGAGATGGAGATTGAAAAGAATTATTATTGATTTTTTCTCAACAATACATCTCTTGATACTTGCAAAATGCAGACCTACACAAGAGATTATTGCATTCATGGCTACCAAGTCCCCATTGGTAAAAACCATCAATATCCAATAGCTTTGGTTTGTGATGAAGGATAGCAACACCAAGACAGACAGCAGCTATAATGTTCAGGGAACCCAAGTACTATGGTCTTCAGGCTGGTGTGTGACCTACATGAACCCGTGTGTCCTGTGTCCTTTATCATGCACAAGTCATGAGGAGTAATTTGCATCTCATCCTAAATGTTGTCTTCAGGAGTGCACAATGATTTAAATGTTTTGGTCAACTTTAGGATTCATGGCTAGTATAGAAATTCATACTGATTGGTTCATAAATTTATTGTGATACTCAGTCTAGAAAGGCCACTGCTACGTATTACGAGCGTAGGTATTCACCTAGCTTCAAACCCAGGCGCCTGGGTCCTCGAACCCAGGCACCTGGGTTCAAGGACCCAGGCGCCTGGGTTCGAGGACCCAGGCACCTGGGTTCGAGGACCCAGGTGCCTGGGCTCGAGGCTAGTACTCGCGGTTCATACAGTGTCTTGGACCTCACAACAATACACCCCTCATCCTCCACGCACAACATTGAACATGTGCAATACCTTCTGTATGCAGAGGATGCCAAGTGCAAGCTGGTAGGGATGTGGTGCATTTAGATTGTTGTGGTAGCCTGTGTGCTTCTCTGCTTCGTCGTCAGAAGACCCACTACTCTCCTGCATGGCCACCACCTCTTGCAGAGCAGCCTTGTACAGCAGGTTGGCTGTGAGGAGGAGAGAGGTGTGATAGCATGCATGTAGTGCGTTTGAACAAAGATATTCTCTGATACAGTGATTTGTGCTGTGTACAGCTAGTGATGACATTCTGTCATTCTCAATTAGTCGTACAAATTACTTCCTAGTCTACCGTTCTCTTGCCACGCAAGTTGAGGCAGAGTGAACCAAAATGTGAGAGAGGGTCTTGCATTTGCTATAGCCATGTACTAGCAATGCAAGCCATGCTCAATGAAAGTGTTCTAGTTATGAATACTCATGAAGAAGTTCGCTCCACCCACAACTTCCTACATGGCGAGAGAATGGTCTAGCTCAACGAGGACCTAGTACTGACCTCCACTTCTTCCTGGTGCCAACCCATGCAAGGTCCTGCCTGCAGGAGGATAAAGAGCCCGTACATGATCAGTAGACTGTATGACAGGACATCCACTGTATACATCACACAACCTGTGGTGGTCCACTACCACCTTCTGTGTGACCTCAGCAAAACCTCAGCACACGTGCTATTGGGGAGGACAGTAACAACAACATATACAATATAGGTACACGTAGCCATAGCCGCCAGGACCTTCCTATCCAGTGTTGTGTCTCCTGGTTACCACCCAGCTTGAAATTCTGGGTGTGGACTCCCGGGTCCCGTACAATGTATTATCTTGTTAATCTATACCACAGTACAATCGCATCCTGTTGACAGCTTGTTGGTTAACGTGAAATGGTTATGTGTCTCATTATAATAGGGGCGGCTACCCTATATTTGGACAAGTCTACTCCCTGATTCGGTGCAGCTGCTACTAGTAACTGGGGCACTGGCGGCATACTGATTGTGTTTGTACTCCCCAGCACAGTGAGTCGTCAATATCAGGAGGCGGCTGTTTAGCTGTGCGTGTGGCCGTGGCCGGCCGTACACGGCGCAAGCGTTTAACGCTGCGTCAGCGTGCATACTCAGTGATTAATTGACCATTCTTTTATTTGGACGGCATTTTTGGTGATCTGTGATCCGCCGCGGCAGTCCGGCTTTTACACATGCCCCTGTCACTGTGGGATGGGAGGTTGCTAGACTAGGAGGTTGCTAGACTAGGAGGTTGCTAGACTAGGAGGTTGCTAGACTAGGAGGTTGCTAGACTAGGAGGTTGCTAGACTAGGAGGTTGCTAGACTAGGAGGTTGCTAGACTAGGAGGTTGCTAGACTAGGAGGTTGCTAGACTAGGAGGTTGCTAGACTAGGAGGTTGCTAGACTAGGAGGTTGCTAGACTAGGAGGTTGCTAGACTAGGAGGTTGCTAGACTAGGAGGTTGCTAGGTGCTTTTTTTTCTCATGGGAGACTGCTAGGCTCTTTTTCCCCCCTTGTTCTTTTTTTTTTTTTGTTCTTTTTATCTTATGGAAGGCTGGGGAGGCTGCTAGACTTGCTCTATTTTTCTTTCTCCTTCTCTTTACCAGGCATGGAGAGGGTTGAAGAAGGGAGACTACTTCTAGGGCACATCAGAGGGGTAGGAGCAAGGGGGGCAAGGGGTGCAAGTGCACCCCTACTTTTTTCCCTGGGGGTGCATTGCACCCCCACTTTTCCAGGAGAAAAATTATCTATTTAGTAAAGTAATTTGGAAACTCACAAAGCACATGGTCAAATGATAGAGTTTGAAATTTAGATGTTTGTAAAACAACAGTTGTTAGGTGTCAAAATCGCCCCGGAATCGCTCTCAGAGCACCAAATTTTGAAAAATTTTCTGTGGGAGCATGCCCCCAGACCCCCCTAGCAGGGCACATTCCTATGGAACGTGCACGGATGCTTCACCTCCGGGATTCTTTGCCCCCCCACTTTTTACTACCTTCCTACCCCTCTGCACATACATTTTACAGTGAATAGTTTGAAGATATATGTGGCTGAGAAAGTCCACCCTTTACATGATTTACAGAATCCACCCAAAAATTGGCCATTCCTTTGGCAAAGCAGACATGCAGTCACTGAATTAACTTCAAGGGTTGGCAGCAGGAGAACTGCATGACATCAGAAGTATGGCTAGAGACAAAGTATGAGGCAGGTACAGGTGACTATTTAGCTATAGTTGGCAAAGAAACCATAGACAAAATAGCTATAGCTATACTGCTATATTGGCTAGAACCTGCCCCCCACTAGTTTGTGTATTCCCTCAGATGTTGCCCTTTGGAACGCAAAAACCCTGCAGGAATCATTGCTCTGTTTGTCTACTGTATGGGTATAATTTACGCTGCTGTGTTTGTACATGTGCTCCATACTACAGCTGGATAATGAGATGAAAACACTCCCCTAGCTCGCTGGCAATCTGATGCTGGTGGAGGCAAACAGGTACAGCTGCATGATTTGGCAGATGAACGGTAATGTGTGGCATGGTAGTTATGTGTTTTGGTGTGCAATGCCCATGGGATCACTTTTAAGCATCTTATGAGTGGTATACAGGCAGATGAATGATAATAGGTCAATGTGTGTATATATATATGACTTTGAAATAGTGTGTGCATGCTATTAACTAAGAGAAGTGCATGCGATGGGGGGCACTATGGGAATATAGGCAACTGAAATAGTTCTGACAAAGACTGGCCTGACCGCCCTGAATTTCATCTGACTTTCCTCTCAAAACAATCCAAATATGTTCTGAGTTAGTATGAATTTTCAGAAGATACTCATACTATATTCAGAACATTTAAGAAGGTTTTTAGACTATTTTCAGATGCTAATTTTATCGTTGGAGCATGTAAATATATTCTGATAGTCTTCTGAAAACATTCTGATAATATTCTGAACATTTATAGCCAAGCTCATGGCTCCGGTATCTGAATTTGTTCTGACATCCTTCTGAATTAGCTCTGAATATGATCTGATAACATTCTGAATATTCTGCCAGGCTCATTGCTTGAGTATCTGAATCTAGTCTGATAACCTTCTGGATATAATCTGAATCGGATCTGAAAACGTTCTGACAAAGATTGGCCAACATTCTGAATTCCATATGATTTTCCTCTGAAAACAATCCAAATACGTTCTGATTTAATATCTGAAAATAGTATAAATACCATCTTAAACTTTATCTGAATATAGCATGAGAATCTTCTGAACATTCAGAGCAAATTTATCATTGGAGCATCTGAATGTATTCTGATAGTCTTCTGAAAACATTCTGATAATATTCTGAACATTTAGCCTAGCTCACGGCTTGAGTATCTGAATTTGTTGTGATAACCATCTGAATTTGTTCTGAATCGGATCTGATAATATTCTGAACAGTAATCCAGGCTCATTGTCAAAGTATCTGAATGTGTTCTGATAACAATCTGAATGTGTTCTGATTCAGATCTGATAATATTCTGAACATTTGGCCAAGCTCATTATTTGAGTATCTGAATTTGTTCTGATAACATTCCAAATTTGTTCTGAATTGAATCTGATAATATTCTGAACATTCAGCAAAGCGAGTATCTGCATTTGTTCTGGTAACGTTCTGATAATCCTTGGAAGTTTCTGAATTGGACGATCTGAAGTTGTTGAAAGTTGTTGATGTATATGCACGTATTATGAATCACAAATAGGAGTACACAACAGTAACGTAATTAACACAAAAGCAACTCTGTTCTGTTCTATTGTTCATTTCTCCTTGGCACCTGTCTCCCCTGTACCACAGTGTCTGTATCATGCGCACCACTCCCATGACGTATCCTTTATACATTTGAGATCGACCTTCCATGAAGATGTCATCTTTCTATAATAAAACACAATGTGTGATAATATCACAACGTAGTAGTGTTGATCAATTGTTTTGTAGATCCAACAGGACTTGGTGTCTGCCAAAGCTGGACAGCTCCCAGGTTTGCATGGCAGTTGATAAAACAAGGACTGGACTGGGACTGGACTGAAACTTGTGTAACTTTTCCCCACAGTATTAACTGCGTTAGAGAATTGGGCTAGCTATTTACTCACTATCGAGTGAAAACTGCACCAGTGGACTCGCAGGTAGCGCAAAGCTAATAGCTTACTGTTCATTCCAGTTAATGCACATGTCACATGACGACCATGCTCAGTTGAGTTGAAGATAGCAATGGCGACCGAAGGGAAGAGAAAATGATTTTACAGTACTCACAACTTTGCCAGCAAGGTGACGAGCGTCGGCACATAAGGATCAGTGAACAACAGCGATCACAACTGTGTGGTCAGTATCTTTGTTGGCCATTCCTAAGAGCTATACTGGTAACAAAAGTAGAAGAGGGTGCTCGAGCAAAGATGGTAACATTATATAAAATGGGTGCCGTCTATTGTAATAATGACGTGCCAGTCTTGCATAAGTATATACTGATGTTCCAGCTCTATGCACCCTAACACTTACATACACTTCCTGCCGGTGCTCCAGACTGGCTTAAAAGAGCACATGACAATGACTGATAGCTGGAAGTTAGTGATGACAATAAACAGCCTGCTTCTGTAACACAGTATACAGCCAGTTATTGCTATTGAAAGAAAAAAATTCATCCAGTCCCAGTTCAGTCCTTGTTTTATCAAACGCCGGTTTGCATACCTTAATGTCACTACAATCTCCCTTAATGTCACTATTATTATTATTGGGATGTAGCAGATTGGTGAGTATATATTCATGTCTTTAACAGATAGCAACGGTTGTATTAGTATAATACCGATTCTCAGAAGTAATCCGGTGCCGGATAGCTCCCTGTGCAGCGCTGCTGCTCCCCGATTGCGTCCGCTTCAGCTGCTGCTCCTCGCGTGATTGCATCGATTTGTTTCAACTGCCATGCTGCTGCAGCGCTGAGCTCCCGGCTTGCATCAGCTTATGGCTCGCTCCAATTAATGCACTTCATGTATGTGACATCACATGCTGCAAACAATATTTTTTTGGCGGGTTCAAAATTAGCGATTTTTCTCAATTCACTAAAAGTAATTCCTACAAAATAATAATAGTGACCTTAAGGTAGCTTACAACAGCCCATGAGCCATACCAGTCAGGGGCGTCGGAAGCAATTTAGTGTTGGTGCAGCGATGGTTTGCGCGCGGAGCGTGCGCGAATTTTTTTACGTAACATTAATTATTCATGAACAGTCGCGCACGTATTACGGGGTAGCTGGGATTCGTAGATGGGAGAATTGTTGCTGTGTAGTCTGCGCTCGCAGAGTATGATGCCTCACAATAATTATTATGAACGTGTAAAGGCCATTGCTTATTCAGGCCAGAAAATTAAGAGTTCGGTTTGTGGTTCTGCGATCGCGCGACTACTGTACTATGAATTTTAAATAAGCACTTGGTCAAGCATTGGTCCGGCGGCCGCGGGACCTGCGGGACCGGCTCCGGCGCCCCTGCCAGTAGTGAGTGATATAGACCCGTTGCAGTTACGTCACGTTTTCTGAGGCATTTCTGTGTACTATCCAGAAGCCGCCATCTTGGTGTACCGTCATACACTGGCTTCATATGCAGTATCAGTCAAATCGTGCCTTGCATCACTGGTAAGCGTCTATACAGCTCTATTTGCCTACACAGCAATCCCATTTTACAACTAGAAATATTGTTGGTGCATGATTGCGTTTTTGTTGGTGCATGATTGCGTTTGCCGAGATCACCGTAGAAGCTACTATCTCCAAAAATGCTACCCATCCGTATATTCTCAAAGTGATGACGTCAGCTGCAATGGGTCTATTATGGGCGAGACACCAGCCAAATGTTTGTTGCATGTCCAGCAATAGGTAGGTCCTACATGAGTGGTCTCTGTCCAAACATGGCTCGCCCCAATAAGCAGTCCATGGCCATTTAGTTAGTACTGCATGTTAAACATTTGCATGCATGCTACTTACCTCAAGCGGCATAAAGAGACTTTGCCTTCCCGTTTGACTCCACACCTGGGGAACAACTTCCGGCAAATTGAAGGTCTTCCAAAGGATGATCTAGTGGATCTGTGAGGACCACTTCCCATGAAGAGGAGCAGATAAACCTCACTTGCTGCCCATGTCACCTTTCGTACCCACCTGAAATTATGAATTTTGTCATGTCATAGCGCCTATAGCATGGACAAACAAAAAGAACGCGAGTTCCTTGCTATTCTATTAAACATTGAAGCAGGTACATGCTGGTAGCTAAAGCCTATACTTGTACATCTGTGATACCCTAGGTAAGGTGTTTTAATTTTTATCTCCAAGCCCTTTCAGCCTAAGGCTAGCTGGTCTCCCAAGCTAGGGGAGCAAATTATAGTGGAGCAACAGGTGGGATTCGAACCAGGGACTTATGGTCCACAGTCAAATGCTTTAGTCACTTGGCCACAAGTCACTCCCAACCCTAGCAGCGCTCATGGCCTGCTGTACTTAATAATTAGCTAGCCACACAAAAGCGCTTACCGTTCATGCCGTTCTTTGTGCCACGATGAGTAACTCAGTCTTTCTCAGTCTGGTTTGGTCCACTTCTCGCCGCTTCTGTACAAACTATAGCAACTGATCTTGCTATACCTACCGTCATTCGCTCGAAAAACTAGGTAGTCTGGAGATACAAACAGGGAGCCAAGGTGCGATGACTCAGCAACATTCAAAAGTAATACTGAGGCTAGTACCTAATGGGTTAACAAGCAATTCACAGAAATCAGAACAACTTCAGATCAATTTCAGATAGTCTACCCATTCCGAATAAAGTCAGATATTGAACTTAAAGGTTAGATGGTATTCAGATGTTCTTGAGTCAGAACTATTTCAGTTGCACACCATCCATTCAGAATACATTCAGATAATAATGAGCCCTACAACTTGTTTAGATGGTATTCAGATGTTTGAGTTTCAGAACCATTTCAGATGCACACTTGTTTAGATGGTATTCAGATGTTTGAGTTTCAGAGCTACGTACGTATTTCAGATGCACAACATCCGTTCAGAATACATTCAGATAATAATGAGCCCTACAACTTGTTTAGATGGTATTCAGATGTTTGAGTTTCAGAACCATTTCAGATGCACACTTGTTTAGATGGTATTCAGATGTTTGAGTTTCAGAGCTATTTCAGATGCACAACATCCGTTCAGAATACATTCAGATAATAATGAGCCCTACAACTTGTTTAGATGGTATTCAGATGTTTGAGTTTCAGAACCATTTCAGATGCACACTTGTTTAGATGGTATTCAGATGTTTGAGTTTCAGAGCTATTTCAGATGCACAACATCCGTTCAGAATAAATTCAGATAACGATGAGCCCTACAACTTGTTTAGATGGTATTCAGATGTTTGAGTTTCAGAACTATTTCAGAATCACACTTGTTTAGATGGTATTCAGATGTTTAAGTTTCAGAACTATTTCAGATACAGTATCAATTCAGAACATATTCAGTGCCAGCATTTCAGAACGTAGTCAGATACTGACGAGTGTTAAAAATCACTTAGATGGTTTTCAGATGTAGTCTCCGATATACAGAGCATTTTCAGAAGATGTTATTCAGACAATTTTCAGAAACAGTCTTATATTCAGGTCATTTTCAGATGAACCTGAAAAAAAATGACTGCAAAGTTCAGATGGTTGTTCAGTTATTCACGTAATTTCAGATGTACTATGCTAGCACATCTGCCAAAAACTGCAATTTTTTCAGAAGTTTCTCATGGCACTCAATGGTATTCAGTGTGTTTTTGGATGCAATTCAGAAGAAAAGCCTCCCATAGTGGGGGGGGGGGGGGGGGGGGGGGGGGGGGGGGGGGGGGGGGGGGGCATGAAGTTGGCTGCATGAAGGTACAAATCCTATAGCTGACTTTTACCATAGTGCATGCTAATTTGTTTTCACAGAAAGGAACCCACAGTTGCCATGAACTCTCATGCACCCTAGGGAAGTATAGATGTACGTACACCCAACTTCAAAGGCACCAGTTAACTGGATGTTTGTCCACTGTCAAACGCCCACACACTATATATGGTACAAAGCCCAGCTGTGCTTTTGATAAAGACATCCTCTTTTGATTGTATCAACAATGTAGCAAAAGTTTATACAGCGAGTGGAAAGTATCATTGCCTTGTTTCAAGGCTGTTTGTCTGCACATACTGGGTGTATCAGTGTAACTGCTGTATTTGTCACATGTCCTCCATACTGGATGATCCACCTGAACACTACTAATTCTCTACATCCCCCTCCCATCTCCCCTCCATGCCTCTCCCTTTCCTCTTCCTCTCATCGTTTCTCCTCCTCCCACCCTCCCCCCTCCCATCTCCTCTCCCTCCTCCCCTCCACCCACCTCCCCTCCCTCCCTCGCAGTCCATCCACTGCCGGAACCTGGGAACAAGACTATATTTTTGTATGCAATGCACCTCACTTCCCTTGAGGCACCTTATGAGTGGTACAGTGTGAGATTTGGCAGAGGAATGGTAATTGTGACAAAGGTCAGTGTGTTTGTAATCAGATGAACTTTGACATTGAACTAATACAATTGTCATTGCTGTGGTGTAAACAGTTGTGTGTGTTGCTACGTCAGCAGATCTGTATTCCCGTGCAGCTAGCTATTGCACATGAGTCGAAGATCTTAATTCCCACCCACCCACTTCCATCGTTATCGACCGTGATATGATATATTTATAGTATTGCTCATGCAGCCCTGTGGTTTATGTGCCTTATTGCATGTGCATGTGCACATGCATAGGATTTGTGTGCACAAAGAAATTATTTGCAAACATGTAGCTACAGTAATTTCGCTTCTCTCAGGTATATTATTCACTAGACAATGTCAGTCCAACTAGTCTAGCGAAATTTCTTGAGTTGTGTAATCACATGTCAAAACTTGAATGGACAGGCAGACAGATGGATGGACTGGTGATTACTGCATCAGATCATGCTTTTCATGTGCTGTATTGTCAGCAGTCCGCCACTACAAAGTATGCATCCTATAATATGTAGTGAGTACAGCCATTGTACTCATGGTTTCTAGATTGAACAAGAGCAGATGTTGGGTTTGACTCCAACCACAGCACAGAAGCTGTGAACTTCAAAGGATATTATATCCTACTCTATCAATGTCATTAGGTAAACTTGTTGGCAGCATTTAGCAACATGCCTATACTAATAGTGTCATTTCCTCCCAGCATAATTTGCTCGTGCACCCACATGCACTGACTCTTCCCTGTCTCATGTGGTCCAGAAATGGTGTGAAGTATTACAGATCTTAATTATATAGTGCCGGCTTTCTTACTTGCTTGCACAGAATGCCAAATGTATAAGACTGTCATACACTTTGTCCTTCTTGTTCATGTGTCAACTTGGATTGCTGGTTTGACTGTGTATACTGTCATATATATATATATATATATATATATATATATATATATATATATATATATATATGATACTGTTCTGGAACGTTGAATTCGTTACTATAACCCACCCCAAATAAGAATAAAACTAGAGGTGTTCATAGAACACATAGCTACCCTGCGCGGAAGGATAGCGTGCATGCTAGAATCACCTCTGTCCGTTTTTCAGAACAGTACCGATTTCATGATGGGCAAACACGTGCTATCGTGTATACAGTGTTCGTGTTATGCCTGGCATGGGAGTGACCAACTGCCGTGACTTGGATGGTGCGGTGGGGCCAAATTTTACAAATAGCTAGCTAGCTAGCTAATAGCTGGAAAAACAGCCAAAACAACTGTAAAGACGTCTGAAAGTATTTAAAGGAGACCATCATCTCGAAACATGAAGTTCCAACTGCAGTTTCCTGTTTCTGAAAGGATCATGAAGAGGTCAATTCAAAGCTTCGCGAATGCGCGTGCGGGGTAAATATGGTGTACCTGACCTGCACTTGCTCAGGTTCAATTCCTCATAATTATTATACCGGTACTCACAAGTTTAGACTGTGTATACTCTGTGATGAACGTAGTACATGTGACAGCTGCTTCCAGATTTGTGACAGCTGGTCGCAGATTTGCTCTCATCTTCAAGAATTCAAGATAACACCCCCCATGACGTACGACCGCATTGTGTGTAGGTAGCGCCGCAGCGCTACCATTTCCGGCTACATATAAATACGCGGCTGCAATTGCAGTATCTCCTGCGACACCTATAGCCTACCCACTGCAATGGCGCACCCGGGAGCTCTGTACTTCGCAGCTGCGACCGTGGCAGTTCTGATTACACAAGGTGAGTCGTGCGTGATTAGCTACTCGGCGGCGCAATACCACTTGCACCTCTAAGCGCCGCATAGCGTAGCACAGCTATAGCTGCGCCCGGCGCAGATATAGCTAGCTAGCTATAGCTAGCTATGCTACTTCGTGCGTGATTAGCTACTCGGCGGCGCAATACCACTTGCACCTCTAATTTGGTGAGGTGTCCCGTCAGCGCCCGGCGCAGATATAGCTAGCTAGCTATAGCTAGCTATGCTACTTCGTGCGTGATTAGCTACTCGGTGGCGCAATACCACTTGCACCTCTAATTTGGTGAGGTGTCCCTCGTCAGCGCCCGGCGCAGCTATAGCTATGCTACCTAGCTAGTTGATTTCGGCGGATAGAGAGTTTAGCTAGCTACGACGCGTACACCTCTGCAAATTTGCCTCCCATATAAAGATATGTGCAATTCTACTTTTCTGTACACCAGACCCGCCCACTTCTCGAAAGACGAACTTCCTGCAGCTCAGAGGCATCTGAGTGCACGTTTGTCGTTTATGCTTGCAGAATTATTGTATCAAGGCCCAGGCTAGCCTCGTTCCCAGGCCGCGCCTGGGAACGCCGGCTAGGCTAGAGGCTAAAGAGTTCAACGAAGAGTGTGGCTCAGACAACTCATGTTCTAGCACCAACCTCGTTGCAGTTACGTCATATTGTCCGTCAGGAAGTGCACACTTTAGGTACGGTCAAGGGTGCATCCGGCGGCTCGATGCGCCCTTGGTACTAGTACAAACAACGCATGCGCGTACGTAGCTACGTACACGCGTACGCTGATCGATCAGATGTCATGTCCGCGGCGCGCGCGGGAAAGCGACTAGACACTCACTTTAGACAGTAGACGTCTGGACAGATTGGAGAACGTTCAGTAAGTACTTTTACCTTCCATATCGGTATTGGTCACAGTATGTGTAACAGATTTGTGACCACTTGTTGTAAACTAGCTAGCTAGCTATTTACCCCGCGCGCGCATGCGCGAAGCGGGGTTAAGCAATCGGTTTTGTCTGTCAGTCTGTCAGCGAAAAAAAATGAAATCTCGCCACACAGACCCTCATAAACCATCGAAATGGAGTCAAACAATAGCAAATAGCAAAAAAAAAAATGCTCTATGTGTACCTGACTGAAGTCAAGGCGCTCCGTTTCGCTGTATTTCGGCTATTTCTTACTTTTCATAACTATTCATAACATTGGCTCCACCTCTTCGTGACCTCAGAGTCCCATCAAGAATGGACACGTAGTGCATTTGGAAACTTCATGCTTCGAGATGACCGCTAGGAAACTGTTTTCTCACGATCTATGTTCTGCACAGACATCATGGCTATTGCTTCGGCTGTTTTTCCAGCTATTTCCTATTGTTCGTAACATTTGGCCCCACCTCTCTAGCTTCACAATATTATATACGGTAAGCGGTCACTCCCACACCATGGATATGGCCATACACGAACACAGTATACGCGATAGCCGCCCTGTTCGATACGCATCGGCAGAGATGTCACGTCAATTGTAGCTGCACTGCATGCATCCTGGCCTGTAGACGTTCAGCGCGGGGTATGTGTTCTATGAACACCTCTAGTTTTTGCAAGGCAAGGTTGCCATGTGCTTTGGGGAATCCCCTTATCTCATTTGAGTGAAGGAGTGCCGAAAAATTAGGGATACATTTATACACCCGTTGGCCGTTGCACTTTCGTCACGCTTTGCGTGGCATTTCCATATACTATCCAGTAGCCAAAATCTTGGTGTACCATAATACATTGGTTTCATATGCAGTACTGGTCATAATCATAAAGTGATAACAAGTTTCTGTAGAAAACGCCTATACCGCGAGAGTGCAATTATTTCTGTAATCTGCACTGCTTTCAGCCAATCAGCTGCTGATTACACTTTTTTGCACTGGTACGAGTGCAAAATGTGTAATCACGAGCTTATTGGTTAATGCCACAGCGGTTTCTACGTGGTTTCTAGGTTCGAACAGAAAAGTAAACAAACGATTATAGAGCGCATAAAGGTAACTAAGCGTCATGGCAGAGGGTAGCTACTGGTCAAGTAAATGTTTGATCGTTTGACCACACACTAAAAGCATTGTTAGTGCATGATTGCATTGGCCAAGATTGCCATAGAAGCTACTATCTCCAAAAACGCAAAAATGCAAAATAGCCGCCATGTTGGTGTACCCGTCCGTATTCTCAAAGTGATGACACCAGCTGCAACGAATCTATTAAAAGATATTCTGCAACCATCAATACCTCAATGCAGACAACCTCTGGCATACAGCCTTTGGATGAACACATACCTAACCTTGGTCCCAGGCTTTCCTCAATGACAGGAGGGAGAAGAGAGAGCCTGGAAACACCTCACGAGAAAAGCTGTCGATTTCTGACACCTGAATCTGGTGGTACCGATCAGATTGTACGTGTGCTGGAGCCGATAGAGTTCAGTAGATGTCATATCTGCCTGCATGACACTCAATGCATGAGATCACAGTCACGATGAACATTGAAAACTTGGTGGGGATCTAATTTGATGATGCACTAGCCAATTGCTCAGTTGCGTATACCGGTAGCATGCAATGACCAGGTTGTGATGAGGTACATGTACATACATACACGGTATTGCTTATTAACCCTTTAACCACCGAATTCTTCCCACCAAGACAACACATTTTCATGCATTCAGCGCACACCACTTTCGTAGGTACTCCTCTCCCGCAGCATTCGCTCCTCAGCGGCCAAACTTGGTGGGGCCCGCACACATGGAGAGACCCCTCTGGCAATACCATTAATGATATTCATGACCCCCCACAAGCCCAGCAATCGGAGGTCAAAGGTGGATGTCAGCCGGATTTTCGCCCAGCATTTCCCTAAACTTGGACCAGATCTGACTGATGGCACACCTTACACCGCCAATTTGCATGTTTTCCCGAGGCCCTGGGTGGGGTCTATGAATATCATTAGAATCAAAAATCCTCGGGTCAATGAATCTCATTAAAATCAAAAAAACGCCCACGACAGGCGACCTTTCGATACCCCCCCCCCCCCCCCCCCCCCCCCCCGCTTGTACATTTAGTGGGGTAGGTGCACTGAAATCTGACCAAATTTTGAGTTCGTCCCTCAAAGTCGTCCCTGGGCCCTCTGAAGCCTTTTTGGTCCCTTTTTGGACTGACGAGAAGCCCTACAAGTGCATAGGGTCTAAATGACGTCTATAGACGTCAATGGGGCTTGATGCATGAAGTACATAGTGATTAACTCTTCACTTCATGTTTCCCCTCAGGCACTGCACAGTTCCAGACATGCTATGACAATGCTGCAGCTAGCTGTGGAGGAAATGTGGTCACCGGTGTGAGCACTGCCAGTGACTGCTGCCTTGGAGACGGCTTCTGGTTTCGGATCTCAGGGCAGTGTTTGCAGTGCATTGGTGAGTATAGACCATTATAGCCGGAAAACTTGGCGGGAATTAAATTTGGTTCTAAACTATACATTTGGCGGTTAAGATGCAACAAAATCAATATTTCAAGAGCACTTTGGCTATGCCGAATAGAAATTGCCTCAAGAAACATGATGGCCAAGAAAACTTGCAGGCTTGGAGCAAGCTGAATTTAAGTAGTCAGGGCTAGAGTATATGTGCAATGTGAATGATAATACCGCATATCAGGAAATTTTCGTGTTGAAAATCATTTCGTGTGACAATTATTCATGTTGAAAAAAATTCACGAACTGTGGTGATTGAAGCGAATTTTTTTTTAACGACTCTGACGTTGCTGTACTTGCTGTTCTTCATATTTGCCAAGTGTCCCGAAACGTCCGGGACAGTCCCGGAATTCTTTGTCTTGTCACCTGTCTCGTACGGAAGCTGCATTTGTCCTGGAAAAATAATAGCAATAGGCCTGTTCTCATCTCAGGAGGAATGTTAGATGGCTACTGGCGAACACAAGGCCTGTTCTCGTTCCCAGGCTTGTTGCAGTCTGGGAAACGGAAATTAGAGAAAGAACATGTGCTACAATGTAGAGAATTGGCCAAGTTGAGGACTGTACCTGTATACGTATCTGCAGCGAGGGAATGCCATTCTTGGAGAGAGGAGTTTCCCAATATTCAACGAAGTGTTGTGCGGTGCATGCTTTGATCGTCCGACTTCACCACACCATACATGGATATGTTCTTTCACCAGAGCAGTCTGTATACATGTACCTTCTACTGAGGGGGGGGGGGGGGGGGGTAGTCTCACGGGCCAGACTTTACATTCCGTGTGCAAAAAGAAAAATCGTCTCAGAACGAGACTGGGGGGGGGGGGGGGGGGGGGGGGGGGGTTGCACCGTTCAACCGAGTGTCCCTGAAGTTGCTTTTGAAAACTTGGCAACTATGGTTCTTTCACTAACTCACCGACCCAGATTCTTCGGTAAAACTCAAGCTGCTGTGGACCCACCATGGTCGTGACAAATGTAAGTAGCTATACTTGCCTATTCCGGCCCGCTCCTTCACACCATGTGCTCAATGTGCTGCTCCCGCCTCTTGAACCTCTCCGTCCACTTGAGCGATACTTTGAGAAGGTATTTCCGTCTCGAGTCAGGCTGGAAGTCCATCGTTGAAACAGCTAGAGGGCCGTGAATTGTGCAGTACACGTGTTTGTTACCGTAATTTATCCGCTTCCCTCAGTATTCGTAAATTATTTCGCAAGATAAATTTTCGTGTTTAGTGGCATATGCGGAAATATTTTAACAACGACTATACGGTATGTGCAAAGCAATCCCTAATGGGGTCTAGGGGCACGCATGTACTATCCACACTGCAAGCCACTATACACATGTGTTCTGCACGAGTGCAGAATCACATCCCTAGTGTCATACTAGCACCACAGGGCAGGATTCATGAGCCTGCTCGGATAATATATCATGTACAAAATCCACCAATCACTGGGAGTTGTCTAAATCCCATAGTGTACAGCAAGTGCCCTAGGCACTTAGAATCCTATGTTGTTATACCAACTTTCAAATTCCATGGCAACTAGCTTCTTTAATTATAGGCAGTGCAGTGAGTGCACATCATGCTACAGCCCAGGGCCCTCGGGTTTCTAAATCACGTAGATCCGTCCCCTTGGTCTCAGTGTCTAACCTGTGTTTGGTAAGTTTTGGCGGCCATTAAGGTAGGAAACACGGCATCGGCGAAATCGCGCAATTTTGCTCATGAATAATTAATGAGATGACATCACTCGCATACAGTTATTTAGAGTTATTGATCTGTTTACGTTTTCCCATGGCGGCAACCGGAATAAACAAGGGGGGCTTCTCTCTTTGATGCGGCTAGCGGCCCTTTCGAGTTTCAAATCGGTACTCTGATGTGGCCGTGCGGTACTTTGAAGATTTGTTTGAACACTCTTTTTTTTTTTTTTTCTTTTTTTTTTACGTAAGAAGCTATTCTGGCTTATTGAATGTAACGATGGGCTATCTGAGGGTGAATAGCTAGGTGGAGTGAGCAGGAATGTTTGTGGGTCTGCTGAAGTGGCCGAAGAACAGCCTGGAAAGTGAACAGCCTCCGACAGCTCCCTGGCCAAGGTACTCTAGAGAGTTGACCTTTCGGCATTACAGGCCCCGCCCATTTTCGTGTTAGGGCAAATTTGGCTGGTTGGGTAGCTGGACTGGGCTGGTGAGAGGCAGTAGATGTGTGGCCAAAACTCTGTAACCGAGAGGTGAACGTGGAAAAGCATCCCTATTTTTGCAAGGGGTAGGTTGACCTTATGGAAACTGGCCTTGGCTTTGGTCGGTTTTAGTTGGTGTGCGTGGAATTTTTTTTGAAAGCCTAGGGTAGCCAAACCTCTGTTTTTGAGGGCGGCAGTGAGTTTTGGGCTGTAGCCTGCAACTGAGGAGAGCAGGTGGTAAATCCATCCGTAGTTTTTGGGCCTGTTTTGTGTGTGTATTGATGATGGGGTCAGAGTGTGGGTGGGGCCTTGGAGAGGGTCCAGATTTTCAGTTTCGTAGAGGGCCTTAAAATTGAGTTTTAGGGCATTTTCAAGCAGAGGGAGCAGTTTGATGCAAAGTATTGCTGAAACTTGTGTATGCTTTGATGCTGCCCATTTATCCATCAACTTGGTTTCGGAGATCGCGGTACCCATGTTTCCTACCTTAAATTTGGTGAAATGGCCTGAAATGGCTCGGTATAAAATTTGGCGACCGCGACGGAAAAGTATGACATCACTATGCGCGCCGTGAGCGTGATCAACATGACTGACTTCACGAGCTAGAATGGGAAGCAGCACCGAGAGCAGTGTCGTGGCCATCATGTTTTCAGCGGCATCTGGAGGCCCACGATCGGCGAACAGCTATCCGGGAGGTCAGCAATGCACATGATGTGTACGCTGTGGCAGTGATGCAGGACCCAGGACAGGTACACAGTCGACCGCATGTTCAGCAGTCTGTAGTCTGTTTACGTTGGTTCACGGTCTGTGAAGTAGTAGGCGCTTCTCCGCAGACCTCTCTCTCTCAGCAGGTAGTACGTTGGGTCTTGCAATCTCATTGAGAACTTACTTCCCGCGCGCCGACAGTCGATCTAGCTGGCCAGCCAATATTGGCAATTTTTTAATTGGTGATTGGCTTCCGAATCGCCAAATCGCCAAATTGAAACGGTCGCCAAAATTTCCCGGTATACAGTAGCTACTGATGTAAGCCTACAATTGACTGAAAACGTGGTCTGGACAAACCAGACGGCCGGAACAGTTCCGCCTCTTTACACTTCACATCTAGATTGTAACAAGGGGTCAGGAAGCACATTTGGTAGAGTATGGCTTCTTAGACTATACATAGATGTGTTTAATTAAGTCTCAGCCTTTATCATGTAGTGGTTCTATAGTCCCCCCCACTCCCCCTCCCCCCCCCCCCCCCCATTTTTCACACTACTTTGAGTGTAAAGTGGGGAGGGGGTGTTTATTCCAACTATACTCCCCCACAAACATGAGGACACGGCAAAATAAAAAAATTACTTCGCTGTATCTATCTCGACGAACAGCAACAACATCAGCAATGTACCACGAGACATTTCCCGAGTCAGCTGGAGCTCCCAACCAAAGATTGGCGGTGAGATAACTTGCACCGTCAGTACATATACTGGTGATGAAGAATGGGTGGTTCTGATGTGTGTCTTGTCTTCAGGGGGAAATGTGAACACTATGGTAGGCTTGTAGTGATAACTTATTAGGCTAAGCTAAAGCTATAAACTTCAAACCGAATTTGTTAACAAACAAAAGATTCATGGATTACTGTATGTATGTGTTGTTGAGATATTCTAGAAGGCACTTTGCACTTCATGTGTAATATGATTTAAACGGCCCTTTTGCCTTGTAGGTCACTGTTTTCAGCAGGGCTGTGCAATCCATATTTTAAGTGTGTGTGTGTGTAACATGTGGTTGAACTAGACTATAGTGACGTGTGACCTTCATACTTTGAAAAAATTACTACCAACGTTCAGAACCGCAAACTCCGCAAAGAATTTTTGAGAATGTTGGGCAGGGCTGGAACCTTCCAGAATAGCTGGGGTACAATCAGGAAGCCGCAGCTGACGTGGACACATTCAGGGAGCAGCAGCTGAAGAGGATGCAATCGGGGAGCAGCAGCTGAAGCAGACACAATCGGTGACCAGCAGCTGAGGCGGATGCAATCAGGGAAAGCAGCTGTAGTGAACACAATCGGGCAACTCGCCTGAGGCAGACGAAGGGACTTTCTTAGGCCATCTGCATGCTTTCTGGAGGTGTAATGTGAAGGACACTGTGTCTGTGGAAATGTTGCAAGGACATAGGAGCCAGTATGGCTACTACGGTTATGGCCATACTAAATTTTTTGAGCGTGCATTTTAATCGGTGGGCGTGGTTTTAGAAAAATGGCAACATAAGTGGAGTTGATCTAGTTGACATTGGCAACAGAGCTCATCAGCCTCATGAATTCCATTTGCAAATGTTACAAGTTAATGTGCGACACGCCAAACACCGAGTGGGGGTCTGTCCTACCGTAGTTGCCGATTATTTCGCATGGCAATAGTTTCACAGTCTAGTCACTAAAAGTGACACAAATATTACACGGAAGGAAATTATTGCTGAACATCACCGTCAGAATATTATTGCGCTCAGTAATAACTTACTATTGCCACGTGTAACCGCACCAGTGGAGGACGGGTTAGCGATCGAGTTGTGTGTGCATTGCTACCATGTTTACAGCAACGTATGGGAAGCAGCTGTTGGGGAAGAGCTATACTGTGTGAACTTGAGCCCAGGAAGACGAAGAATTAACAGTTATGCCTAGCTGTGTGAAAATATTTCGCGCATTTAATATTCACCCACCGCAAATAAAAAAAAACAACCTGCAACTACGGTATTCAGTATTTACTGACGTGTATCTGATGCAGTGAGGGGCGTGTCCTTTCCACTATGTAAACCCACACATAGCCAAACACAGAGAGGGGTGTGTGCTACCCTGTGGTCACCCAAATACTAGTCAGGGTACAGTACACTGTCCTGTTATGACAATGTAATACATCTGTATTGTTTTTACTCTCCACTCCTAATTTAACTCAACTGCCAATAATAATGTTTGTATACCGTAGGCGCTCTAATTATGCGTCCGCTCTAATTCTGCGTCAAAATTCAAAGTCTCAAACCGATAATTTCCAATAATGCGTCACGTTCCGGATACTAATTTTCTATTATTGCGTCACAGGTCAATTGCCATCGTACCACGTATCGTACCGCGTGCATCAGCTACAAAGATTCGCGCGAAAGCGTACGGATGAACCGCGAGCAGTCATCATTCCCTGTCACCGTTGCTGTATAAAGGCACGTTTGCAAGATGGCTGAGAGGTGAGTACAGTCTCTCGCGAATCTTTCTTGGTCGTCCAGGGCCTCTCTTGAATCGCTTTGCTGTTGGTTGGGCGCTGGGCTTCCAAGAAACTGGAAGCGGAGCATCCTTTGGCAGTTTGGAGAAATACTGATCTAAGACTAAACTCCTCATCTTCGCTCGATCTACTGTTCTCTTTTCAGACTTCGTTTGCACTTCGCCGATCGAAAGTCACACTATCCAGTTATTTTCTAATTATGCATCATATTTCTAATTTTGCGTCACCTTTTAGGCGACCGAATTTCTATTATTGCGTTACATTTCAAAAATAATTATTTTTTGAGCGACGCATAATTAGAGCGCCTACGGTAATAGCTGCGAGTGCAATAGACCTTATTCAGCTAACGCGCTTGCTGACACTGGCAGCAAATTCCAATTACTTGCATGGCATTCCATGCAGCTGCAACTGTTATAAACTAGCTGCTTGCTGACTGTATGTACACTTTCAGGTAACTATCATCAGTGACATTGCTTTGTGTACAAGAGAGAGAGCACATTGCGAGAGACAAGTTTAGATGTTTGTGAAAGTGCTCAGGGACAGCCGTAGGGCTGAAAACACACTAAAGAGCGTATTGCAAAGTCAGCGCTAGCTGGGCCACACTTTCGAGCGCATTTATCTACTGGAAAGACACTAGCCTCACCATAGCTGCCTTGCAGAACACGTCCAGCAACTTGCTGTTGAGCCATATCCCTCAAAACACACCCACCTTGAGCCACGCCCATGGAGAACCATACTAGTACAGCCACTCTGATCAGCTAGTGCTTACAGAGGATGATGTCCATTGTGCTGCACTCCCAGAGCCACTGGAGAAACACCACAAGAGTGCCTTGTGATGGCGGTGCTGAATGCTTGCTGTTGGAATCCTGCGGCAGCGCTTTTGCAAATGTCGAAAGTTTATGGCCTGCATTATGGACATGGCGTGCATGCAGTTTGTGTCTCAAAAGTGACATCGTAATGTGGAATGCTTTTGCAACTGTGCAGTTGCGGGATACAAGAGCGCAGGACAATGATGATGTCATCATGGGCTCTTGCGGGATACAAGAGTGCAGGATGATGATGTCATCATGCACAGGATGATGAAGACATCATCATGCACAGGATGATGATGATGTCATCATTCACAGGATGATGATTATGTCATCATGAACAGGATGATGATGACATCATCATTCACAGGATGATGATGACGATGTCATCATATGCTCTTGCCATCATGTGCACTTGTGTTTGCCCCAAATTGAAAAGTTTGTGCTTGGGTCTGTTCTGGTGACCCTTGATATGATTGTTGTTATTGTCTCCACTCAGTTCATGGTTTTGAAAGGACTGTGGTGTCAGTGGATGAAGGAGCTACGCAAGAGACTCTTGTGGTTAGGATGGACATCAAAGGAAATACACTGGATGAAGATGCACGATTTCGAGTTAGTACTGTTGACCTCACTCTCAGGTGCTCGGATGAGACTACTGGTGAGTGATAGGTTATGAGAGCTAGCTAGACTATTATATAATTATGCAGTTGTGACTAGGCTATAGGCTGTAGCTATGAAGTAGTTAGTGTAGCCATTCAAATTGTGATGTAGTCTGTTGTTAAAGTGTTCATAGTTTATTAATGTGAATGTGAAATTTTCCTGCTGTATGTATCTTTAATTAGGATGTCAAGTTCATCTTTGTTCCTATGTTCTCCTTAACAGAGTCCAGTGACTACAGCACCACAGCTTGTAATACACTGATTGAACTTGACCGGGAGGATCCAACGCAGCTGAGCTCTGAAGTACTGATCACCTTTCCAACTGATAACATTGCCTTGGAAGGCACTGAAGTCCTACGGCTGACACTAGAACCCACACCATCTACACAGACTGCTGTTACTGAAGCAGCGAATGTTTTCTTCCAGGATACATCTGTTCGAATCAATGACACCACAGGTAACTAATCGCAGTGAATGTAAATTGGTATGGAGAAGTACACACTAATGCAGGCTGAGCACTGAGCACCAATACACAATATCTAGCCTCGTACCCAGTCCCATGCCCAGCTTTTGTCGCTTGCAGTACGTAAAAGCGGGGAGAGCCTGGTACATTTCCTCCCGTGAGCATGACGTAATCGACAATGACAAACTTTTAGAACTATGTTTTTCAACCATCTATACACTTTCAACACTCGGTGAGTATGACAGTTGCTCCCTGCCAGTGTGGTATGTTACCTGGTACCTTCACTCTTCTTGCTGTTCTGAGACCTGCGTTCATTTTAGGTCTTTCTACCATCTTTCTACCCTTGACGTCACTCACGTGAGGAACTGTACCAGGCCCTCCCCGTTTTACTGTACTGCAAGCGACGAAAAGCTGGGCGTGGGACTGGGAACGAGGCTACACAATGTCAGCATTCTAGAAATTGAAATGTAATGATACCCATTTTTACTAGGTTTCTTGTTGGAGTTCGTTTCCACTGAAATGCCCACCCGCCTTAAGCTTTGCCAATCTAGACATCAGTACAATCCTAATTGTATGCAGAATACGAAACTGCCTGGAAACTGGAAATCCTACATTCAGTAAACTCCAAAGGTTTCATTATTCTATAGAAATTGGTTCTAGGACTTTGACGGTAGTTTGCAAACAAATTTTATTTTGCAACGTTTCGATCACTGTCTTGTGATCTTCATGCCTGAAGAAGATCACAAGACGGTGATCCAAACGGTGCAGAATAAAATTTGTTTGCGAACTACCGTCAAAGTCCAATAACCAATTTCTCCAAAGGTTTCCTTACTGAACACTTTCCCAGACTAATTCTGGCAACTGCCCTGTAAGAAGCAGGGCAAGGGTGGCCTGCATTGAGTTTCTTTGTCACAATTAGCACAGGAAAAGCTACCTGTAAATACGGGACAAGAATGGCACCATCATTGTCAAAGTTGCTCCGTGATTGCACCGTCGGCCCGCCCGTTCGAATCCGTAGTGAGACTACTTCACTTTTGGAATACTATGTTATTTCCTGCATAGACCACACCTCTACACCTGAGAATTGCTGAGGAGGCCAAATACGAACGTTCAAGTTGTCTCTCCGCGGACTCGAACGGGCGGGCGGACGGTGTTGACATGGTTGTTTACGGTGGCTGCCCAGTCCCGTATCTACAGGCAGTCTTTCCTGTGTAGATGGTACTGTTACTTTATACTTAGCCCTCCACACCTCCATTAGGGTTTTATTGGGGCGATCCCCACACTAGCGTGACTTCATTGCACAGTGCGTGTGTATGTTTGATGTTTGGTTGGATCTTGCACTTAGGCCTACCGTAAATTTTAAATTAGCGAATTCACTTGCACGTGCACAATAGTACCGTATAGTGGGATATTTTCGTAAGTGCAAATTTTCGTATAAACGGCTGAAATGCCTTCAGCAGAAATTTTCATATTTTAATTTTCGTATGCGCTGCATATTGCCACGCCCCCTATCGTTACATGTACGTAACGTATCGATGGTACGGTGTCGTTTTCTGTTTTCGGTGGAGGCAATGCACAATGGTGAGAGAGTACCACGTCTACAGTGCTGATATCTGGGCCTCTGCTGTTGGCGAGAAATGACGATTAGCTACCTGGTTGGCGGCATACTCGCCGATCGTAGCCTCGTTCCCAGGCGCTCGGTAATTGGAACGAGGCTACGCCGATCGTTGCTGCTCTGAATGAACTTGGCTTACTGTCTGACAGTCACTGGAGTCTGGAAGGCCGTTCGAACGCCAGAAATACCGTTACAAACGCCATTGCTTGCTCGCCGCTTATGTGTTCGATTGCCCGTTCAAAATTTGACGTTAAAATTTCGACGGCTTAAATTTTCGCGGTTTTTATTTTCGTATCTCGAGGCTTCATACGGAATTATACGAAAATTAGCACCGTACGAAAATTTCCCGCTATACGGTATTCAAATTCAACAAACCCTCTATGCAAGGATAGTGAACAGTCTACCTGTTCGATGGACGATGGCAACAACAAAGACGGAGACCACTCATGAACCTAACTATTCATTGGCTAGAGCATAAGTGAACCATGAACATTCTCCCTCCTCGGTATGCGGTGGCGACAACGAAGACGGAGCTCGTGGACCTACCGCCGTAGCCGGTGACGTACCTGCTAGACAGCTTCAGCTAACGCTAACCTGACTCACAGTTGCTGTGATGTGCACAAATGTATGTATAGTGTCATAATTTGTGTGGCCTACGTATACTATGCTCATTGCCCAGTCACATTCTGATGACAGTCATGTGAATGCAACTGCATGCTCCTTGCATGTCCTGCATGTGGCATGCACTTCGCTCAGGCTCGCCCTCCAATGTCCCGCCCTCCAATGTCCTGCATTCCACTAGTGGTGTGTGTGTGTGTGTGTGTGTGTGGGGGGGGGGGGGGGGGGGAGAATTCAATCAAGGAGGGGGGAATTCAAGGAAGGAGGGGGACAATGTATGTTTCATATACATGAGGATGAATACATTGCATTTCTTCTTCAGTTTTGTCATTAGGGTTTGAAGAGGAAGATTATTCAGGAAATGAAGGTCCAGATCGGCGATCAACACTACCAAACGCACCATGTAGGATGACTATTAGACTTGATCGTACCACAATTGAAAACAACGTAACATTTCAACTCATCCCTCGAACACTCCCTGAAAATGCTGATGCCAGTGGTCCACCCCCCACAGCAACACTCAGAGGAGCCAATGCTTCAAGTGAGAATATGTACCTGTATTGACACTCCCTGAGTCCATTAACATTAACCCTTTACCAACCAATGACTGCAAAACCCGTCATGAGACGTTCAGCTTCATGATGTCACGTCTAGCAATGTCCTTGGGACTTAGGTTCTGTGTCAGCAGAAAGGGCGGGACATGGGGAGGTGGGGGGTGCACCCAAAGGGTGCAAACAGCATGGCCGCGTCTGGGCTTAGCCATGCTGGGTTGGAGCCAGGTGGCCATTTCTAGAGTTTTAAGCATAAATGGGCCTAGAAAACAGTCCTCTCACCTTGTATATATACTAGGGGCAAAAAAATTTTCCTCAAAATTTCTAGTGATGGCCTGTCACATTCCATGCACCTCACAAAAAACCTAAGAAACAAGAGGAAATGCCATTAACCAGCCTCAGTCCCATCCCATTTATTAAAAAATGTAGAATTTAGGGATGGGATGGGACTGAGACTGGTTAATGGCATTTCCTCTTGTTTCTTAGGTTTTTGGTGAGGTGCATGGAATGTGACAGGCCATCACTAAATCCCCTAGAAATTTAGGGGGAAAATTTTTTGCCCCTAGTTTGTGCACTTTTTTGAGCGCATGAAATCCGTAGCTTATTAGTCATGGTACCACTGTAAGGGTACCCTGATGTCAGATTTTAAGACATTGTTACTTAATTACCATGTGAAGAAAGGAAAGCACATGTAATTCATGGTGGCAGTGATATGGACGTGGATCGTCCACTGGGGCACTGAGCAGGCTTTGATGCTCCATGAATTTTACTTTGTTTTTCATGCAAGTTGAGATCAAATCAGATGAAACATTGATTCAAGATGGTTTCAGTATTATATATATGTGCAGAGAAATGATAATATCATAGAGTTGGTAGACTCTATATGTAGGGATACAACGTACACACAATATAAGCTAATACAAAAAAATCTTTCTAAATCTCAAAAACGGGCAGCAAATACGCCTTTAGGACAACTTACTATTCATCTTCGAGTGTTTTCCTGGCCAAGAAGACTCCTAGTGTCGTGAACAACCGTCGCGAAAGTACCGCGCCAAAAAGTCGCCAAACCGCCAAACCGCCAAAATCGGTTTTCTCCTTCTTCTTCTTCTTTCTTTCTTCAGACGGGCTAGTTCAAATTTGGCTGACTCCCTCACGACGGTGTTTGCACAAAACAGCAGCATTTTACACTGAGCAGTGCACGACCCCATCGCTTTTTGACAACTTCGAAGTCTCACGAGGCGCTTGAAACTGCCCACTCAATAACCATGGCTTCATGTGCGACGCCATTTTCTTCGTATGTGCGCATGCGTAGAGCAACTTTGAGCTTTGAACTCAAAATTGTGTACTGTGTGCGGAGTGAACGCTATCAAGTATGCTGCTACAAAAATGAGGTAAACAAGTGTAAAAAACATAAAAAATGTATGGAGATGTAGGGATAGCAGAACAGCAAAAAGTAAGAAAACAAGCAGGGATGATGGCATAAAACAGTTCAGTATACAACCCCCTACATACTTTTCTCATACATATGGAAAGTATGTAAGATGGTGTTGTATACTGAACTGTTTTATGCCATCATCCCTGCTTGTTTTCTTACTTTTTGCTGTTCTGCTATCCCTACATCTCCAATGTTTTTTGTCTCGGCACCGAAGTGCCGAGACACAGTGCTGGATGCGTAGGTACGTACGTACGTACGTGGTACGTACGTACGTCGCTTTTCGCAATGCGCCTGCGCAAGTGCTGCATGCTCTACACTCTTAATAGGGTGTCAAACGTATTTATAGCCTGCAAGTAGGTCTTCAAAAGTGATTATGGGTTTGCATGGCTGCTCATGAATCCTCTTACCAAGACTGCTGCTACGTAGCTATAATACTTAATTCAGGACGATGAATACTCACTCATCCAGTGTGCTGCACTCAAGTGCATACTAACTCACTCAGCTCTAGCTAGCTAGCTATAGCTATATAGATAAGTGCTGAAAGAATTGGCCAAGGTGTTGACTAAACATCAAGCCCAGACACGACCATCCTGCTTTCACTCTTTGGGTGAACATTCCTGACCCACCCCTTGCTCACACAGAACCTCCAAGGATATTGATGCTCACTTAAGCTGAAAGTCTCATAGCTAACAGGTTTTGCAGTCATAATAAAGGGTTAAGCAGCTGCCATGTCCTCTGCATGATTCTATATAGCTGATACCAAGTCGTGCCGAGACACATCAAGTCTTTTAAAGACTCACTTGTTACACTTGTTATGATAAGATCAATGGTTAGTACAAAGACTAATACAAGAAAGTGGGGTACCCAGAAAGTGGGGATACGTAAGCCAGAATCGCCGCTGTTGCCAGTATGCAGACATGCCGACGAAAGGATTCTACTGCGGCTAAAGCGGTGTTGTTCTGTGCGTAAATGAGCTCAAGAACTCCTTCCATTGGTGAGCTATGCTTGACTATGAGAAAGAAGAAAGAAGAAGAAAGAAGATGACGAAATCGGACTTGTTCAGCGACTTGTTTCTCGACTCCTGCGTACTCTAAGGTACGTTTGCGAGTGCTTTTGTGTCATTCTGTCTGCATGCTTGGTTTGGGCCTTTGTAGCTTCTTTAGTCGTTTTCCTGCTACTGCATCAGTATGGTAAATTCGAAATTTCCTTGGCCATCCCTAAATAGAGAACACTATCGCATTCTCTGATAGCCTCGAATTCCAGTGTTCAAGGCTGATTTTTCAGCTTCCATTGCCCGAGCATCTCATGTACTCGTTAATGAGTGGGTGTGGTCAGAGTCGCGAATGTGGAAAGCATGGCTGTGTGCAGTTCTGTGTGAAGTTTTGAGCATGAAAACCAATGGGAATCTTATCTAGGGTAATTACAAGCTATAAAACTGATCTCTAAGTTGGTAAAGAACAGTTGAAGAACTGCTGAACTCTCCCATCCATCTGAAAAAGATAATTCTCAGCCATTATGATGATCAGGACTAAATCAGGGCTCATTGTTGATGAGTGCATATGCACTAACAGTTACATGTTACCATGGCAATGCTGTGCATACACAAGCCGTCAGTGTCTGGCAGGAAACTACACACCTGTTTATTCTGGGACTAACTACAATTTTGCAGAGAGAAGTGCAATGATGGGCAGTCACATGCTGGTGCACAGGTTGCCTGCCAAACCTATCGATTAGATTTTTGTGGAACCATGGCAAAGTCTAAGTATCCTTCCACACCACGTATCTCTAATCCACTAGACTACTGTTTACAGCCTTGGTTAAAGATTACCAATCTCAGCTGTGCTAGTGCTTGACAACAAGAGGTAGCAGCAGAGGCAAAGAGGACCCTACGTACATGTACCTTAAGGTTGCAGGATACCAGGCGCTCATTAATATTAACGTACAAATCCCTCTGTGCAGGAACTAGCTAGAGATATGCAACAAAAACGACAGTAATATGAGTACAGTAGGGGGGAGCGGGCCGAACAACGACTGGCTTGCTGAACTCGACTACTAGGTCAATAGTGCATAGCAGGTAGTAGTAGTCAGAATCTCGTGACCGAGATGCTAATGACACAATGTTTCGACCTGGGTAGGTCTTCCTCAAGGTGTACCAAGGTACACCTTGAGGAAAACCTACCTGGACCTGGGTAGGTCTTCCTCAAGGTCGAAACGTTGTGTCATTGCATTTCGGCCACGAACTTTTGCAGATTTTGACTACTCCTACCTACTAAGTAATATGTACCTTCTAGCTGATACGTATAATCTTAGCGCCTGAATATAACATACTAACGTGGACAGTGGCAACAAAAGTTACATACACACTCTACTGTTGACTGCAATCCACAAGCGCAGCACCACACATGCGCAATAGTAAACCTGTATCCCGTAACCTTACGCTAAGTGATAAGATCAAGGCCAGGTATCATGAACTTTATTTTACTCCATTTGGCATTCACAAATTTTCTGAAACACATGAAACTAGATTTGTCCCTGAAGAAAATTCTCACTGTACAATAGTACACATTTGTCTCTTCATGCAGGGATGGACTTCAATGATGCACAACCATTTGAGGTTACAATGATGGCAGAAACAGAAGCTGTGATTGCAACGATTCCCATTGTTGATGATGAGATAAACGAAGCAGAAGAAGAGTTTGTTGTGGTTTTGAGTGTTAATGGAACATTCACCAATCCAGTGGCGTTCACCACTCAAACTACTGTGTGTAGGATTCCTCGGAGTGACCGTAAGTGCCACTTGAAGTATAGCAAAAAAATGCTGTAATTTGTTTCATGCAGTTGCTAATTGCAACGATCAAGTGTGTCAGTGTTCTGAGGTCTAAAGCTCCATCCTCTCAGCTATACTGTACATCGGGAAATATGTTTGCAAAGTAACAAGTGAAGTTTGGTTTGTAACAAGTGAGGGTAACGAACACACGTACTTTGGCCATGCTTTGCATTGCTCCACAACTCTCACGGCTCTGTTTCGCTAATTTCACTCAAGAGATGGACTTCCAGCCTTGAAAGGCTAGCTGTCAATTGCAAGCTATCGCTCCAGTGAACCAAGAAGTTCAAGATGCATGTGGCTGAACTGTTCACTGGATTACTGGACTGACCTTGACCCAAAGTAGCATTCAAATTCCTGACGAGGTCATAATAGCTGAATGTTGAGCCTTGAAACTGAGTTACCTTGCCTGAATAACTGGTGTAGTCTCTCCATGTCTTCCACTGATATCAGGATTTAAAATATCAACTTACTGTGTGTAAGGCACAAAATCCCTCGAGATTATAATTTCCGAGTGCCTTAGCGCGAGGTAACTAATCGTGCAGTGTGGTCACATCACGTTTGTACGTATATCCGTCATACTTTGATGCCGTCCTTACTACATAAGCACATGCACTGCTATTTATATCACTAGGATGGTGTACAAAATGATTATGGGTTTCGTGACTGCTTTATGAATATACTTACCAGGCTGTGAATAAATAATCAGGACTAGGTGCACAAAACGTGGCAAATGCCCCATAGCAAGTAGCTACATGTATGGGTTTCAGCACTTGGAGAAGAGCACTTTGCCATCATCTTCTTACAACATCTTCTGACTCGACTAGCCTACTACACGAGGCCATGCCTACTAATTCTGTTCGCGTGTGCAAGGCATTAATTCTCTGTGCATACGCATATTCCTAGTTACTATTCTGTGTTAATTGTAATTGCTGTTTCTGTTCTCCCTCCACTAGCTATTGAAATTGGATTTAGACAAGCAAGAGTTGAACACAATGAATCACAAGCAACTTTCACGGCAATCCTTGAAAAAGATCATCAGTCAGAGCAAACATTTGATATTCGAATTCAGATTAGTACTCCACGAATACAAGGAGTTGGGGAACCTGCAACAGCTTTTCCAACACAACCTGCGGATTTTAGACTTGGGTCTACAAATGTTATCTCTGTGAGACTGACACCTGCAGATAATGACACTGTGCTTGCTTACCAGATATTTGAGGACAGTATACCAGAGAACACAGAGATCTTCCAGCTGTCTTCTGATCCTGATCCAACTGTACCAAATAATCCTGAATTCAACTGTGATGCTGATCCCATGTTCCGATTCAATGGTCGTGATTGCTTTCCAAATCTACAAGTACTAATCCTTGACAATGATGGTGAGTCACGTAATATTTAAATACCAGTTTGCAGTGCATTACAGGTTTTAATGCACGAGGGCAATCTAGTTAACAGTCGAGGGTGAGATAATGCACGAGCCAAAGGCGAGTGCATTATCCGCCCGAGACCGTTAACTAGATTGCCCGAGTGCACTAAAGCCCGTAATGCACTGCAAACTGGTATCTAAACTACTTAGTGCAACTCACTGACCCGAAATAGCCGTTGATCTTTGAAAAGTGTGTCATGTGATCGATTCTGAGGCGTCTGATTCATTGTTTAAGTCATTTTTTAGCAGCATTAATTGGTGTAGCTAATAGTTATTTGAGAACAGTGAACCCATGACTCTCTCTGCAATTGCTATCTTGACTACAGCCTGAGTAGGTTGAAGTATAGTCTATCGAGCTAGACCAATTTGTCTCAATCTGAAAGTTGGGGGTGGGGCTTTCCTCAGCGAGAGAAAATTTGTCTAGCTCGATAGACTAGTCGAAGTGATAGTTTGGACAGCATAGACATAAAAGTAAAATCAAATTCTGCCAAAAATTAATGGTGATGGCCTGGCATTACAAAACATGGCCATAGAGTTGTGTGACATTCACACTAATTGTCACTTGTAATAAATAATTGGCATAATTGGTAAATAATTGACAATATAAACACTATGACCTTTGCACCCCATGCTGTTGCAACAAAGAGATGGCCGCCACACACGTACACTACAACACTAGGGGGAGGACGCAGTGGCGGATCTAGAAATTTTGAAAGGGGGGTTCGATTGGCACATACACAGCGCACCGCCGAAGGCGGTGCGCAGAGCTGCGAAGTGGCGATCAGTCCGCGCGAAGCGCGGAAATTTTTTTTACGTATTCTTTTTAGCGATCAGGAAGCGCTCTCGTAGCATCTCTGCGCATTCTGGACATGTTCCCAGACGCAAAGAAGATTGACTAAGTAACCCCAGACGCAAAGAAGATTGACCAAGTAACCAGTAAGTATCGATGTGTGGGACTGTTAGCTTCCTTCTTTTCATCGTCGACGGATTACAACCACGTATGTGGACAGTCGATTGAACACTGCATTATTGCTTTATTTTCTAATTATACGTATATACTGAACAAAAATAATTGATGTAAAATTAAAATTGTGTATATAGCAGCGCTAGCTCAAGACTATGTCTGCCTTCAGGCTTTCAGCCCGCGAACGGTCAAGGTATTACCAACCACAGCTACAATAATACAAGTAGTTTATGTCAAAAGGGGGGTTCGCTCGCACCCCTAGATCCCCCCTAGATCCGCCACTGGTCGATACATAGTCTACGATATCTTGTGGGTATAATTCTGGGTAGTTCGACCGAACTCAACGAAGTACCCCTGGATCCGCCAGTGGGAAGGTACACAACAAACTGCTGAGCAGTCCTTGGCCAAAGATGCCTCAACTGAGGAGGAGAAAGGTGGAAGACCAGCTGTATCCAGTTGAAATCACTCTTCCACACTTGATTTTTGTTGATTGAATCCTTGCAGCATCTTGCAGTGCCTTATTCTACTTTCTGATAATTTCAAGTTCACAAGCAAGTTGTGCGTCTTCAGCAATGAGTGTAGAGCGTATTTCAGTGGGTTTAAAGTTGATGTCCCGGCTGCTCTTGAGCCACCTTTCAATCAAGATCTTTCTTTGGCGGGAGTTCTGACGAGACAAGGCCCTACCCATACGCCAGAACTCTGCCTTAAGCAGAGAGTGAAGTCTTCCATTAGATTGCGGTTGGGAGATTTCATTGTGGCCTTCCTCATTACAAGGTCCAGCTTTCTATCGACAGAAGAGGTAGACAGAAGCTTGTCCTCACTAAATTCGAATTCACCGTCCAAAGTGGGGTCTACTGTTAGGATTCCATGCACATCGGGCTCTGAAACAGTGTACAAATGGCGGGGGGAAAGGTGTGATGCAGTATAAAACACCACAGACTTTAAAAGGAAGCCTTTGAAACTTTAAATCATGCATTAATAGCTCACTTGTTTACTGAAACTTTGATATCACCAGCCATTTCCTCGAATGTCGCAGCTTATTCCACAGCGCAAAAATATGATCTTGGTATCAGCAGAAAGCTCAAAAACTGCTGATTTCAATTTTACCCGTACCGTTATGATAGAGGCAATCTTGAGCAAACTACATAGGGTTTTACCAAATAGGCATGTCCCCGCGCGCGCCGCCCCATAGTGTTAGCATAGCAGTGTAGCGTGGAATAGGTAAGACAAACGGTCGGTGTCGCAGTGTTCCGAGCAATGTGCGACGTTACAACAGCGACCACAGGACTATGTAAAGACTAGTCTTACCTTTTGTAACCGTACTATGTTAAAAAATAATATTAGTTTCAAGAGAATAAACAAAATGCAGAGATAGGAATGGTTTTCAGCACTCTTTCTTCTCTGCAGGGTACTGCGTGGGCGATCAATGTTCGCTTGTAATTGCCAATTATTAGCTGGAATGTCCTACATGTCTTGTAATGACATGGGTGAATGCTATATTATACATTGTCAGTCCCATCCCTTCCCTTAAGCATTGCAGGACCAATTTTGGATGCTTTAGGGATGGGATAAGAGCCTGAGCCTGAGGATTGAGGGGCAACTGCACTCCTGGCAGCCGCTTTGCAAACCGATTGCAACTCGCAAGTTGCAGCTCATTCCAATTAACGCACATGTCATGTGATGATCATGCTCGGACGATCGCGTCATCAATGGCGGCCAAAAGGAAGCCAAGAACTTATTACAGCGCCCACAACTTTGCCAGCACGGTGAAGGGTCAGTGAATGACAGCGATCATGGCTGTGTGGTCAGAATCTTTGTGTGGCCTTCATAAGACTGTACTGGCACAACGAACGTCGAAGAGAGCAATCGAGCAATGGTGGCCGATGGCACGACAATAGCGCTTTTATCTCTACCACCAAGGTGAGTTTCAGCACAATTATTATGCGTTTGTGTCACTGCATATATCGATCACGATGGTGTAGTCAGAATCTTTATAGGCCATTCCGAAGTAGTCAAACGTTTATTACTTATTACATATGGCACAATTTTTCCCCTACTAGGAGTGTAATGAGAGGTGAGAGTTTGGGTAGAAACGTTTATCCTTCTTGTACACATTATACTGTTTATCTCGTGTAAAAAATGCTTTCATGGTTGTCATGAACTACATAAATTTTGTTACATGAATGAATGGTCAAAATGCTTGCTGGTTGTTTCACGAGACACTGGCGTAAGAACCGGGGGGCTGGGGGGGGGGGGCTGGAGCCCCCCCCCCCCCCCCCCCCCCCCCCCCCCCCAAAAATATATATCAAAGGCAGGGGGCTCCGCCCCCTTCCACACAGGCCACCGTACCACGTGTAGTCGGTGTAAAGCGCTGTAGCACACGGTATGCGGCATGGCGCAGAGGCACATCCAGTCATTCTTCTCCCCAGTTTCACAGACTGTACTAGGTCAGGTAACATTTAGTAGCTATACACACTGCCTACACACTGTTTCTACCTTGGCGATTGATATGGCGTAGCTAAGTTAGCGGCTACGTCGCCAAGACTGCATGAGCTGGGCGATTGATAGCCGAGTATGCTGTATCAATCGCCAAGAGAGAATCTACTATATATGTAAGCTTGTCACGTCACAGTGGTGCCTGGTATCAGTGTACCACCTTTTTCTCATAAAGAAACTGACCAGGACCCATCACAGGAATCGTCGGTGTCTGTGAACACTGAACCAGTTGTCAAGACACAGCAGCAAGGCGCAGATAGTGACGATGGCGCTGACTCTCTGAGCTGAGCGACCTCGACGACGATGCCCTGGCTGAGAACTTGCCAAAAGTCGACTCACCACTGTGCACTTGTCTATGTTGTAGCTAGCTACAAATTTTTATCTTGTTTCACAAATAATCTCATAAAATCAACCTCAGCACAATGTAGTGGAAATGGCTCAGAATGCACCAAAATTAGTCTATGAGCGCCTAAAAAGCATGCCCCCGGATCCCCCTACATAGGATGGGCTTCGTCCGCCAACTCAGTCTATCTGTCGGTCACATCAGCCCCCCAACTACAAAAGCCCCCCTACTACAAAAAAACATCTTCTTACGCCCCTGCGAGAGGCTCTTCTTAGATACCTGAAACCGAGCAAACACGTGACACCTTTCTCAGTAAGTGTCCAATAATCGTTTCCTTTACTGCAAGAGTGTACCTTGTCTGTATCGTTCCTTGGTTCTCTTTCATACATGAGTACTTTGCCAACAGCTGCTTCCCAAGTTTCCTGATAATGTGGTAGCATCAAACACAGCAAACCCTTTCGTACTTCAACCGGCTCCATCTTTCTCTGGACATATAAGCTACCATAAGAAAAGTAGGTACTAATCGAAAATATTATTTCAATTTTACAACACAAACTAGGGCTGTGTGATAATCGTTTATCATGATAATATTTTTTATCGTGATAAAGATATTGGAGATTGATTATCGCGATAATGACACGTGACAGTTTAGTTCTTAAATGGCATAACAACCATGCTGTTTCCTGTGAAGTACGTGCTAACTAGATGTGTTCTATATGGACTAGCCATGTCAATTCTGGAAAAGGACATGTTAATGTTGTCACGTTTGCCCATACTGTGTAATTATCGTGATAATATTGTTATCGAGATAATTTGCCCATATTATCGCGATATAGTTTTCCTATTATCGCCCAGGCGTAACACGAACATTTCTAGATATACGGTAATGTTTACACTGTTATCTCTGAACATTGTATGGGCCATCATAAAAATTAGATTAGTAGAGTCACACAATATATACAATAAATATATTCTTCTCACCTTATAAATATATTCTTCTCACCTTATAGTTGTTGTGGTTGGATATGTGGAGACACTGGTTGAACTTGACGAAAGTGATGGGCCAGCTACTCTCACTGTCAGCATCAGTGTCCCAGCACCCGACTCAATCCTTAGGTTTCAGATCATGTTCAGGCTTGATGCAACCATGATGAATATCACAGCAGGTATGTGGGTAATGCTCCTCAATTTTTCAATCACTCCATATTATTGTGATACACTTTTATATTTCCAGGACCAAGACCTGCTTCAGCTGGCCGGTTTGATCCTGTTATACCTGGGTTACATGACTATCAGGAGGTTGCTCCTGGAAGCGTCCTGCCACGTGAGTTTCAGGATTCTCGACGCTCGCAAACCTTCAATGTGGTGATATATGATGATGACATTCCTGAGGGTGTAGAAGAGCTGACCATTACCCTGTCTCTTCAGGACCCAAGCCTTGCAAACAGGGTGATGGTGAGACCTGCTGTGGCTACTGTGAGAATACGGGACAATGACAGTAAGTGGGAGGTGCATGCAATGATCATGCACTGATAACTTCTCTTATGTAGTCTGCTCCTCCCATTTTACAAACAAATGGTCACTGAATGTGATGCGCAAGCTACACAGAATGAGCATACCAGAATTCTTACAAAGACCCGTGCTGACAGAATTATTTTATGGAGGCCCAGGAGGTCACACTATGCAAAAGTTAATAAGTGTCAATGGCAGTGTGATGGTACAGACGTCGATGGCAATATAACAGGCAGTATAGAAGTGCAAAAGCGTAAGAAACATGTAGGGATAGCAGAACAGCAAAAAGTAAGGAAACAAGGTAGGGATGATGGCATAAAACAGTTCAGAATTCAACCCCATCTGTAACAGAAACCCGGCCCAGCAATGGACTGTCAAATTTGAAGACACGTACCATACTTGCCATGCACAAAGCAGTTGCTGGGTCTCTGCTAGCTTATATTCCAGCATAGATTATATCTTTGCCCGAGTCCAGTCACCTGGCTTGCCTCCATCTTGCCCGAGTCCAGTCACCTGGCTCGCCTCCATCTTGCCTCGGTAGACTCCACTGCTGACCTGAGCCATGCGGTGACTGACTCTTTCACTACCATTGTAGTCGCTTCCGTCTTGCTTAGGAGGACTCTGCTGCTAACAGCCGCTCAGCATTAAGCACTTCTGATTCTCTCAAGCTCCATCGTGCTCCATCGTGCTCCTTGTGCTCTCACTGACATGCATTACGTATACCGATAACAAAATTGTCGAATGTGTCATGAATGTGGGTGGGGCTCACTCACGCTTGCCCCAATTAGTTTCACCCAAGCTGACATTGCATTCATTTAATGTCATCCAACTTCATGTAGTGGGCTTGTCACAGCCTCTCTTCAGTCACTGGAAGCAGCTGAGTTTGTCTCCTCACTCGCTGACAGTGGCAATGAAGCTGAAAGCTGTCCAGTAGGATCAGGAGCTCTTCACAGCATAACACAGCTTTCATGTAGGGTAGAAGAGCCACGGCTCACTCAGAAAATGCCAGAGACAAGCTTAGTATTGTATAGGAATGCAACAAGAATGTTGTTCCATCCTTAATCGTATACTTATTGAGTCAACATTTACTGCCATAGAAATCGTGCAATTTTCTTCCGTATTGCATGCTTATTGTAGCCCAAGGACCGTCAGAAATTGCACACTTACACTGCACGTGGTAATGAATCAGGTCAAGCTCTGCCCCAGTAACGAGCATCCACATCTTGGCTATACCTCTCTTTCATTAGTAACGGTTGAAAATGGCAGCTGTGTGAGAGCTCACATTGTTTACTACTATAGGACTATTCAGAAAATTCACCGTCGTGATCGGTGTCATGCACTGACCCATAATTGTGCTGAAACTCACCTTGATGGTGAAGCTGGAGCACTTTGTCTATCCGTTGGCCACCATTTCTCACTTTGACTCTTTGGCAGCATGGATGTCACGTGACAGACGTACTATGTGCATGATACTTATATACTAGAGGAATGCAGGGCATTGGGGGGCGAGGCTGAGTGAAGTGCATGCGCGTGTCGCAGGACATGCATGGAGCAGTTGCATTCACATGACTGCACTGTGACAGGGCAATGAGCATAGGCCACAGAAATTATGGCACTATACATACACGTACACTCGTGTACATCACAGCAACTGTGAGTCAGGTTAGCGTTTGTAGCTGAAGCAGTCTAGCACCAACATCACCGGCCATGGCGCCACGGTAGGTCCACGACTCCTGAGCCGCAGTCTCTGCCTTTGTCAGTGTCGCCACCGAGGAGGCAGAATGTTCATGGTGCTCTAGCCAATGTCCACGAGTGCATGGTCTCTCCGTCTTTGTTGTCGCTATCGTCCGTCGAACAGGTAGCTAGACGGTTCACGATTCCTTGCATCCGGCGTCGTAGAGCTCGTTGTTGAATTTGAATATTATTGTGCACGTGCAAGGGAAATTCGCTGATTTAAAATTTACGGTATTTGCAAGATGACAAGCAAGCAAGCAAGCAAGCATAGATACACACGCTCTGCGCAATGAAGTCACGCTAGTGTGGGGCTCGCTCACGCTCGCCCCAATTATACAGTGTGTACAGGGAAATATCACGAGTCTGTTGCCGTATTGTCACGAGTGCCGCAGGCATGAGTGACAATACGGCTACAGACGAGTGATGTTTCCCAGTACACACTGTATAATACATTTATCATGTTTCCAGACCCTGCGGCTCTAGGAACGCGTCGATATCGCGGCCTAGGTAACGGTCGCGGCTTGGCAACAGTAGCGCCCCACAATCAGCGTACCATACAGTTCTATGAGCGTACTAACGGTACAGCCTCGTTCCCAGGCCGCGTGGGACTTACCGTGCAACCTGAAATGGCCGACCACGACTTGGTTTGCAGTTGGAGAAGCGGGCCTCTTGTGGTTCTTTGTACGTGAGCCCAGCCACGAGTAAGTTGGCTGCCGCCCCCTACTAGTATAGCCACGCCCAGTCCACACCTCCATCCGCTCCAGCAGCAGTAAGGTTCCAGGCCAGCATCTTGCACGCAACTGGTACTATATCCTTCATCTTGAATTCCTTGTGTTATGCATCTATCATTAATGCATTGGCTGGCGCCATGGCAATATAATAACATTCAAGCCCTAGGGGGACGCAATAACCCACAGATCAACTAGGGTGATATGGGAAAATATCACCCTAGTTGCTCTGGCTAGCATTTGCCATACATTCTCTATGGGAATAGCCATATCAGACTGAGTTGGAAACATGATAAATACGATTACGTGGTTATGTGTGTCTGATAAGAAGTTCTGTATCAGTCATGATATCTGTCCGGCATTTCTGTATAACCATATAGCCATATAGGGTAGTGGTGCTAGACTGTGTATAACCATATAGCCATATAGGGTAGTGGTGCTAGACTGTGTATAACCATATAGCCATATAGGGTAGTGGTGCTAGACTGTGTATAACCATATAGCCATATAGGGTAGTGGTGCTAGACTGTGTATGAGTCACGTGTGGCAACAATTCAACACATGCATATCTTTCCCTATCATACCAACAGCTGCAACCACCCAACTGCCAACCACCCAGCCACCAACCACCCAACCGCCAACCACCCAGCCACCAACGACCCAACCGCCAACCACCCAACCACCAACGACCCAACCGCCAACCACCCAACCACCAACGACCCAACCGCCAACCACCCAACCATCAATCGCACCATCAATCCGTGTGAATGGCACAGTGACTGGTGACCCACTCATGACCGTACCTCTGAACGTAGGAAGTAGTACCAGAATGTTGTTGGGACTCGGTGATGGTGAGCAGGTGTCCCTCTGCTACGAGGTCCATGGAGAGGCCAGTGAACATTTCAACCTTGTAAGCGATGTGTGCGTCTCCGTCAATGCACATTATATGAGGGCAAGAAGTGATGTGGACATTAACGTTATTAACATGATTGGTGTCCGAGCAGTGGATAGTAGCAACCAGTGTCACAACATTCGTGCTGATCTTGATGGCTGCAGAGCGTTTGTGGATGGTGTGGAGACTACGTCATACAGCATGGCTGGAATTTCTGTCCGCAAATACACAAACCGTGTCCGTATTGCTGTGCCCAACTGTGAGGACCATGACCTGGTCATGTGGATCTTATGCCTGTCTAATGAGTTCACATACCAAGGTTTGACCTTTCAGGCTCCAATGATTCGATTTGTCATCGCCCGTGGATTGAGTCTGCAGGAGACATCCCATGGCATCATAGGTTTGTGTGCTAGTATAAGAATACCGTATATCGGCAAATGTTCGTTGTTAAAATATTGACGTGAATGCCACTAAACGTCACACGAAATAATTTACGAATACCGAGGAAAGCAGATAAATTATGTAAGTCATGTGTACATTACTGTGCAATTCACGGCTCTAGCTGTTTTGCTGCTTTCAACGATGGACTTCCAGCCTGACTCAAGATGGAAATACCTTCTCAAAGTATCACTCAAGTGGACGAAGAGGTTCAAGATGCGGGAGCAGCACATTGAGCACACGGTGCGAAGGAGCGGACCAGAATAGGCATGTACTTACAATTGTCACGGCCATGGTAGGTCCGCAGCAGCTTGAGTTTTCCAAAAGAAGCTGGGTCAGCGTGTTAGTGAAAGAACGGCAAGTACAACAAGGTCAGAGTTGTAAAAAAAAATTCGTTTCGATCATTGAAAAATTTTCAACATGAATAATTGTCACACGGCAGATTTTCAACACAAAAATGTACGGTACTGTGAAAAGGTCACTGAAGTAATTATGCTCACATCCAAGCACGCACGTCTACATAAGCATGCCTGTACACACCTGGACAATTACATAAACAAACATGGCATCAATTGTCTTATCTATACAGGTCAATTCTGGAATATCCCAATTGATGTGGTCCGCTATAGTCAGTCCTTCGGTGGAGCCGTGCGCAGTGACACATACGAAATCACTGTCAATTACCCTGGTCAGAGGAGGCAGTTTGTCGGGCTCCTTCATCCCCTGACCTGGGAACTTGAATCCAGGCAGTGTCTCTACGTTGGAAACAGGCAGGGTGGTCCAATTGATGAAGTTGATGACCCGAATGATTCTGTTCTCCAAGGTACATATGACGATTACGAAATTGGCAACTTGTTTGACACAGAATTTGATTATGGTCATTTTGAGGATGACAGGTGCACCCCGTAAGTGCACTTGTAGCTTAATGCAGTGTGTTTTTGTAGTTAGCTTATTCAGATTTCATGAACGATTAAGAGTGCATGTTTGAGTGCATCAGATTCTTTGCTGAGGAAATAAATGTTTAAGTGATTGATTTTCTTGATTGGGTGTGTATGATTGTGTAAACATTTTCACTAGGTATGCATTCAATTGTCTACACATTACATCAGTGTGCTGTGCAGATGGTGCTATAGATTAATAAAGTTTAAATGACTGGACTGGTCATGGTGGTTTGGAAGGGGGAGGGGAAAGGGGGAAGGCAGAAGGGGAGGGGAAGGGAGAAGGGGAGGGGGAAGGGGAGGGGAAGGGGAGCGAAGGGGAAAGTGGAAGGGTGGGGGGGGGGGAGACTAGGTCACTCAGCATGATCCCACTAATTGAAGGGCTGCGAACCAGAGTGGCCTAACCCACAAACATTGAACTTGCCCCCCTAAACTTGAGAATACTGTTAAAATGTGTTTCAGGAGCTGCTGAAATTTCAAGATTATCAAAATTTCGGTGTTATGCTCGTATCCATTGCATATAATTTACTCCATTTTTGTGCAATTCATGCAATTTCCAGTATCTACTTGATTTTGGGCCAGGCCACTCTGGTTCTCAGCCCTTCAATTGCAAAGAAGTATGATTCGTGTCCTGAGGGGACATTAAGGTGGATCTGGTTTAAATAGGCTCAGCCTTCTCCATGCAAGCCCTCGTTGATCACCATTGTGGTCACCTTTCAGAGTCTAAAACAAAACTGACTGCACCCCAAGAGAAGTCCCGGTGGTGCTCGAGGCCACTGAAAGCTGACAGTTGTTGTTATGCAGTGATAATCTCTGAAATCTGTTGTTGACCCGATCAAGGCATAGGGGCAGGTTACACAGGAAAAACTAGCTGTAGATACGGGACTGGACGGGCACCGTCGTCATCAAAGTTGGATTGCACCGTCTACACACTCCGTCGTGGGACCACTTCGTCCTGCATGATCACACCCTATACAAGCCTTACCTACTACTAGTTTCATTGGTCAGTGTGAACTGCTGCGTGGATGGATAGTGCACAGGTTAACAAACAGTCCACCAGAGCTTTGTTGGCCTGGCCTTTCAAGTTTCAACTGCAAAGTGGCCACAGCTGAACTCAGGAAGTGCAGGTCGGTTTTGAAGTCCTGATGCCAGGAAGTGCAGGTCGGTTTTGAAGTCCTGGTGAACTAGACGCTGGAAGGGCAGCTCAGTGCAGACATGCAGCAAACAACGCTATATGCTGACTCAGAATTATGGAAAGGGTGACCATATCCTATGGAGTACTAGGGGCAAAAAAATTTTCCCCAAAAATTCTAGGGGATTTAGTGATGGCCTGTCACATTCCATGCACCTCATGAAAAACCTAAGAAACAAGAGGAAATGCCATTAACCAGCCTCAGTCCCATCCCATTTATGAAAAAATGTAGAATTTAGGGATGGGATGGGACTGAGGCTGGTTAATGGCATTTCCTCTTGTTTCTTAGGTTTTTCATGAGGTGCATGGAATGTGACAGGCCATCACTAAATCCCCTAGAATTTTTGGGGAAAAATTTTTTGCCCCTAGTTTGTGCACTTTTTTTGAGCGCATGAAATGCGTAGCTTATTAGTCATGGTATCACTGTAAGGGTACCCTGATGTCAGATTTTAAGACATTGTAGTTACTTAATTGCCATGTGGCAGTGATATGGACGTGGATCTTCCGCTGCGGCACTGAGCAGGCTTTGATGCTCCATGAATTTTACTTTTTTTTTCATGCGATAATGGAAGTTGAGATTATAACTCACTGCTAGGCGAGTGTTGCAATACTTCGAACTCCTCACTTTGGATGGTTGAAAAGCCACGAATGTAGGACAGCTTGGTACACAGATTCAGCTGAAACGTAACGAACAAGAACACACGTCTGCACGTTGTTTGCTTGTGAATGCTCGAAATGCGCATGCGCAATACAAGGCAAGGCCACTCCCATCGCTCATTTTTGGGGGCCTCAAAATGGCGTCGTGTGAAATTTTGGAGATCGTCGACGGCCAGAATCGCCGCTGTTGCCAGTTTGCAGACATACGGACGCAAAGACTCTACTGCGGAGAAAGCGGTGTTGTTCTGTGCTTAAATCAGCTCAAGGACTCCTTCCGTTGGTGAGCTATGCTTGACTATGAGAAAGAAGAAGAAGAAGAAGAAGAAGAAGAAAGAAGAAAGAAGATGACGAAATCGGAATTTTACAGCGACTTGTCTCTCGACTCCCGCGTACTCTCAGGTACGTTTAAGAGTGTTTTTGTGAACTGCTAGGCAGTGTCATTCTGTCTGCATGCTTGGTTTGGGCCTTTGTAGCTTCTTTTGCCGTTTTCCTGCTAGTGCATCAGTATGGTAAATTCGAAAATTCCTTGGCCATCCCTAAATAGAGAACGCTATCGCGTTCTCTGATAGATAACATATTATGTCCTGAGTCATAACTTGTTTTGCAAAACTTTATCATAGACTTGGTAGAGTCTATATCTGGGGTAGAGCGGACACGCAATATAATTATGCTAATACAAAAATGCAATACTGGGCACATATATAATATTATATAATTATATAGGACATAAATTAAGCGCTAGCATATGCTAAATAGAAATGTACCCTGATAATCATGTGATTAAGCAAACTAACTATAACAGTGTAGTCTCCTGCACTCTCACTTTCATGTGGGCATAGCAAGCAATAATTGAGGTACAAGTGTTGAAGGAAGTAGTTAGAGCTAAGTATTAAACTTTGTGTACTACTTGCCACTTGACTGTACGGGCTTATTCATGAACATGACTGATGAATACCATGATGAGACCACCTGCTCCTGTTTCAGGTGAACTATAACTTGCTGTCAAACATATCCTTTTTGGTGCATTGTGCTCATTCATCCAGCCATTGACTGTATAGCTAATAGCTGTCCCTATTTTCCCATGACACCGGCATGGCTAAATCGGAACTCCGGAATGAGTGACTCCTCGCTATGCGTGCCGGCCTGCAGTCACTCACAGCCTCGATCGTTCCCAGGCACTCTCTCTCACTAGCTCCTGGGAGCCAGTCCCCCCCAAGAAGAAATGACCTGCCCCCAAAATGGGGACCCGGGTCCCCATTTTCCTGGAGATCAATGGGGACCCCCTCTATGACAGATGGTTAACAGTGGGAAAATGGGGAACCAAGGTTGGAATTCAGACCTATGCGAGGCCTCTCATAACAGTTAATCACTAACCATGCAGTTATTGTAATAGCTACAGCAAATTCAGTTTTTGTCAATAGAAAATGGTAACATGTTAGCTAGCTATAATTATGGACAATAATAGCTCATGATCAACGTTATCTTTGATGAAGATTTTCAATAACAAGCTGGTCGGAACTTCGATCCCTCTCCCAATTGCTAGAATGGTCATAGTGAGAGAGATCTGTAGGTAGCTACTGAGTCAGAATTGAGCATATAGTCCACTAACTAGCCTGCAAGACAGTGAGGAGGCCCAATGAGTGATCGAGTGGTTATTATTAGCTATGTTCATGATCTCCCAACATAGAAGAGAGCAGTAACCTTTGCACAGAAAAATTTGGCTCTTTGTCGGAGGGCTTGCATTGATATTAGCTAGCTAGGGTACGTAGCAATCATCGCGAGTGAAGGTTTTGACTGATATGATGATGACATTCCATATAGCTACATGGACTAATGCTCATGCATGCAGAGATGTATAAAAAAACCCATCCTACACAGAGCTGTGAGGCGTAAAACGAAACTGGTGAGGGGTCCCCATTTTATGGGGACCTGGCGTCCCCATTTTTCACAGGGTCCCCAAAATTTTATGACACCGGAAGCAGAGCAATTATTGTGGTGGGGCACGGGTGGGGCTACACTGAACACATAATGTTGTAATATTTAATACTTGCATGTGCATGGCTCTGCTACTAGCCGCAGCCTGGCGCTGAAAATGTCGACCATACGGCTGCTGCTGAGCCTCTGTGCACTTGGGGTTCTATCCCTTATCCCAGGCGCCAGGACCCAAGATCAAGAATGTCCAGTGATACAGACCCAAGAACTAGGCAGCACTTCAGCAGGCAGTACGACTGGACTTATCTCCCAGAGCTATACCGCCCAAGCAGGTGACAATCCTCCTCGACCAATTGTGCAGTTGTTCGAGAGCAACATCGTGTGTCTCGCCGCAGGACGGACGCAAGGACGTTACCGCTTGGTGTCATTGATAGCCAACTTCAGCTGCAGCGGTAGCGCGTGCAATAATAATAACGCCGCATGGCAAATTGCACAGTTTCACTTCGACTGCCGTATGACGGGCGCCTGGACAGCTTCCGTGGCGGGCAGCACGGACTTTCTCATCACCGAATCCCCAGTGGGCAACCTCTCCACCATGCTGAGAAGGGACTGTTCAATCTGCGTCGAGCCCCAGCAGATACCGTCGGTTGACGTGGACGAAACGACTCACTGTCGTCGTGAGTGTGCAAATAGCTACACTGCAAACTTGAACCCCCAATACCACTTACACGCACAACTAAACAAACACACACACTGTACACACACGCACGCACGCACACACACACGCACACACATACACCCACACCCACACACACACACACACACAGCATGCTCGACTCTGTGTATAGGCACTGGAACTTGCTTCTCTCCACGTTCTGAGGACTGCTGCAACTTCTATGACATGAATGGAGCGTGTGCTACCGAGTGCCCAATGGGAGAAGTCCCAGATGACCAGTTCCAATGCTCAGGTAAAGTCAACATTGGCTGCATATTTTCTTCATTTACGCTGCGAAAGTATTTACCACAATATTATTCTACCAATGACTTTGAGGGGCAACCGCACTCCTGGTAGCCGCCTGCGAAAAGTATTTAATATTATTCTACCAATGACTTCAAGGCTATAGAGAGATAATTATGTTCAGTTCAAAGACAGTCTGGTGCCCAGTATGCTGCTTGTGGTTTTCCATTAAATATCAATCGATGTTCATATATAGCGCTAGCGATGTTCATATATAGCTACGTAGCTTTGTTAAACGTCATTGGTCTAAAACAGCTCATCCATGAGGCGGTGTGCAATGTTATGTGGTGTTACCTGCAGCTCTCCCTAGTCGGCTGACATTGGAGGAGAGCCTAGGATCAAAGCTAGAGAATCCATCACTACTTGGCTAATTAATCTGCTTGAGGGCAGCCCCACTTATAGGGCCTTTAGAGTTAATTCAAGCTCACATCACTTGTACAATGATGTTATTATTGCTCCTGTATGCTCTGGTCATGTGATCTTCGAGTGTTCCTGTATGCACTGGTCATGTGATCTGCGAGTGTTTGCCATTCCAGTGATAATGGTACAGTCGATTGCAGTTGTGTTTGAACACTGCGTATTGTGTGGATTATCACGGAAACTGTGTTCTGCAAATATGACACTCACGCAAAGTGTCTGCATGGCTCCAGACTCTTGTGTATTTCAGGCCGTGCCATTTCCGTGAAGCTACACCCACAGAAATTCTTGCCGCAAGTGGTCACGCAATGCGCAATGTTCAAACGCAACTGCAATCGACTGTACTGGCTCTGCATGTCTGTCATGGGAAGAATTATTGGGTTCCCCTCATCAGCAAGCTGATGAAATTCAGTATCAGCCCTGCAGAAAGTATTCCACTGCTATGGTTACAGTGGAGAGACCTTTAGAGGGAGTATCAGCCTGATGTGATAACCTTATCTCTGGGACTACAATAAGCCCACCACCTGGCCTTCTTGTGCGGTGGTTGGAATTTACGCCAGCTAACAGCTGTCACTATGTTCATTGAAAAAACAGAGGGCTTGTTCAAAGCAACCAGAAGCCAGTTGGTAATTGATTTATGGTGGCTGGTTTTGCACTCACTTCACACACACATACACACACATACACACACATGCACACACACATGCACACACATACACACGCACACATATACACACGCACACACACATGCACACACGCATGCACACACATACACACACATGCACACACACATGCACACACATACACACACATGCACACACACATGCACACACATACACACGCACACATATACACACATGCACACACACACACACACACACACACACACACACACACACACACACACACACACACACACACACAGTTCCTGGTACAGTAGTTGGATTTGAGTTTGCCAGCTACAGTTTCAGTGAGGATGATGGTGTTGTCACGGTAACCATCAACAGTTCTGCTGCACTTCCTCCCGGCACCACTATACAAGTCAATGGAGGTACGTACAGCTTTCGTTTACGGTGTAACAGTCAGTGTAGATGAGTAATGAGGCACTGATGACATCATCAATATTATGTCATCATGCGCTGTGGCCGTTGCATAGGCTAAAACAAATTGAATATCCCATGAATGAATGTTAATTTGAAGTTTCTGTAATTGCATGATTGGTGGAAATGCTTCATTGTAATTGTGAAAGGGCTGGCTTTCACCATGCAGGGACGTTATTATTGCACGCGCTACCGCTGCAGCTGAAGTTGGCTAACCTCATGGTTGGCTGCAGAATTTTCGTGAATGCCACAAAACATGAAATTTAACACACGAAATTGATTTCATAGCGAATGCAAAGGGAAACGAGTTAACAAATAAGGAAACTAATGTGACGTTTGGCCAAGTCAATTGCTGAACTGAGTTGGTGTATGGCAAGCACAGCAATTGCATTGCTTTAATTCACAGGAAGTTTCAGCATGAATCATTTTGACACAAACGATGTTCATTGTAAAATTGACGGTATCTGGACACTGTCCTGCTCCCTGCCCGGCGGTGTCAACTTCTGATGCAACCTGCTAAAACTAGAGTTGTTGAAAGAACACATACCCTGCTCTCTTTGTCTCTGGGATTCTCACTGATACCTCAGGATGACATCGAACAAACACGTATACATGAACATTGGGGTCATATATATCTGCTTGCATGTCCTTGGTCTGTGTACCCCTACCTCACATATCCCTACCCTACGTCTCCCTACCCTACCCGGCTATGAAGGTGACGTTGACTGTACTGCTATTTCTTAGAAATAGCTGGAAGTATGGAAACTACCATTTGACTTCCGGTGTCATGGGTCCATGCCGCGTAGTCATGTCTAAGGGTCAAAAAACCTCTTTCTAACTGGACGTTTAGCAACTTCTATACAGACAGACATCAGTTGCTTACCTCCACTTGTGTGTATGTGCTGGGTAGTCTCGGTCCCAGACCCAACCAACCCCAGCATGGAACGCTTTTAGTATCGCGTGCCGGTCTGGGGTCATGCTGGGGTCGTTCCCTCCATGTTTGCCATGTCCAGGTTCCCTCCATGTTTGTCATGCCCAGGTTCCCTCCATGTCTGTCATGCCCAGGTTCCCTCCATGTTTGCCATGCCCAGGTTCCCTCCATGTTTGCCATGTCCAGGTTCCCTCCATGTTTGCCATGCCCAGGTTCCCTCCATGTTTGTCATGCCCAGGTTCCCTCCATGTCTGTCATGCCCAGGTTCCCTCCATGTTTGCCATGCCCAGGTTCCCTCCATGTTTGTCATGCCCAGGTTCCCTCCATGTTTGTCATGCCCAGGTTCCCTCCATGTTTGTCATGCCCAGGTTCCCTCCATGTTTGTCATGTCCAGGTTCCCTCCATGTTTGCCATGCCCAGGTTCCCTCCATGTTTGTCATGCCCAGGTTCCCTCCATGTTTGCCATGCCCAGGTTCCCTCCATGTTTGCCATGCCCAGGTTCCCTCCATGTTTGTCATGTCCAGGTTCCCTCCATGTTTGCCATGTCCAGGTTCCCTCCATGTTTGTCATGTCCAGGTTCCCTCCATGTTTGCCATGTCCAGGTTCCCTCCATGTTTGCCATGCCCAGGTTCCCTCCATGTTTGTCATGCCCAGGTACCCTCCATGTTTGCCATGCCCAGGTTCCCTCCATGTTTAAATTGTCATGCCCAGGTTCCCTCCATATGTTTGTCATGTCCAGGTTCCGTGATGCAGCCGACGACTGTTACAGTATCTGGCCCTGCTGTCATCAACCAAACTGTGACCGCCCTTCCCGCCACTGTCAACATCGCCATCACCAATGACAACGTTGCTCTGGAAACTGTGGAGGAATTCTCAATCAGTTTGAGTTCTTCTGACCCAAGCGTGGTCATAGGGGGGTCGGGGCTCTTTGGAACAGCTCAGATCAGCATCACTGATGACGACGGTGAGCCAGCTGAATTGAGATCAGATATCAACTGCTGTACAATCACCTGGCCTAATGCATCTTGATGCTCCTCCATCCCACGTGTACAAAAGGAGTGGTAGTGGGAGGGGCTGATCATGGATAGCTGTAGTAGTTGGGGAGGGTGATACCACAAGACGTGGTGGGGGAGGGGCTGGTACCTACCTACCAGAGATAGTGGTGGGCGGGGCTGATACCCCCCAAGGCGAGATGGTGGGAGGGACTGGTATGTATTATTTCCTCATGCAGTGGTGATCGTGGGGTTTAGAGAGAACGCCCGCACTTTTGGGGAGGCTGAAGGTCAAGTACAAGTTGAAGTTCTGAAGAGTACTTTTGTTGCCAGAAGCTTTGAAATCCTGGTCAGTAAAGGTGAGTTTGCTAATGTTGGTGTGCACGTTTGTCTGCTGTTGTAAGAGCGCATGATGACATCATTGTTAACAATGACATCATCATGCGCTCTTGCTGAGGGGTAACCTCAATCACAGCTAATGAGAGTCTGGGCCCACCCATCTCACAGTTGTGAAGGGTCGCCTCGTCTGTAGCTAGTGAGGGTCTGGACCCACCCACCTCACAGTTGCGAGGGGTCCCCTCATCTGTAGCTAATGAGGGTCTGGACCCACCCACCTCACAGTTGCGAGGGGTCCCCTCATCTGTAGCTATATATAGTGAGGGTCTGGACCCAGAAGGTTTTAGCTTTGGATGCCATTGACCACTTCACTCCCAAACAGCCCAACTCTCTGTAGACTGTAGCAGTGCTGTTCAGCATATGCACACATGCATCTCTAACACGCCCTTCCGGGTAAACTGCACTTTGGCCAGAGTAAAATCCTCTCCTTGCTACAATTTACCTTCAAACGTTTCAGGCCTGAACTTGTCCTTCTCTGCTCACCATTGCAAGTTGTTTTCCTCTGCTCAATTTTCTCTCACTCCTGAGTGACAGAAAATTAGCGCAGGAGAGGTAAAGCAATTCCTTTGTGGCTGTCCGTCTGTCTGTTTGTCTGTCTGTGTGTGTGTGTGTCTGTCAGCAAAAATATCTCTAAGCAGGTTAGCTACCTATAAGGCATTTAAACATGTCATACTCAACGCTAAACAATGTCTATAATGATACATGAGCAATCATATATACTGGGACATTTCTTCAAGGCGGTTCTTTTCAGCTACTTTCTATTATCGGTTTCATGGCTCCACCCCTTTCAAAATCACACGTGCTACAGTACAGATCACATGTAAGGTAACACTCGCGAGCGTTTGACTCGCGAGTTAGCAGGCGCGCACACGCGAGTACTCGCTCCCCCCGCAGTTTTCACTCGCGAGTGACAAGCTCCGCCCTCGCGTGTAACACGAGTTCAAGGTTCGAGTGCACGGTTGAGTTCAATGAGTATACGCGATAAACCACGTGCAAGTTACAGCCAGGTCATGGAAAAGAAGTAGACAGTGCCGAAGGAACGAAGAAGCCAGTATACATGTAGTCGCGAGAGACTGAAGATAAACAAGATGAGGAGTAACTGCGCGATGATGGAGGCAGGAGAAAGGAGACAAACTGTGCCAGAAGAGGAACAAGTATAAAAAAGGCAAGAGCAGTAGAACGGGATAGCATGGGCGACTGCAAGGGTGAAGGACTGGATCCCCTGTCGTGCACTCCAGTGCCCCACGCTCTCCAGTTCGTTCTGCTGCTGTTGATCTCCTTGCGTTTGTACTCGCTGTTACGAAGTTCCCCGCTGCTACTCTTCGGCCTCCACTGGATCGGTCTTCATGCACAGCTACCTCTGGAAAACAGACTGTCTTGGAAGTTCAGACTGATGTAGTTTTGTTTATTTCTTTGTCTTTGTACAACGTACAAGTGCTTATTTTGTTCTTTGTGCGATCCAGTACTGTGTACATGTATATTCTCGTGCGCACTCGCTCGCAATAATTACTCGCGAGTCCTCGTGGCACCACACGCGAGTCCTCGCGAGTTAACTACTTGTCACTCGCGAGTAAACCCCACGCTACACGCGCGAATTTGTTACCTTACGTGTGATCTGTACTGTAGTTAGCATGTGACCATTTGTTGTAGTGCATTAAAAAAAATTATCGTTGTATGTACTGTTACTGATGCCAAGTTAGCCATCTACTCCGGCAAGCGCGGGGCATGTGTCTTCTAGACACTTCTAGTTATTGATCACTTCTAATGCATTTTTCCACCTCAGTTGATGTTCCCCCTGGTCCGCTTGTGAGGTCGTCTGCCTTGCCCGTGTACAATGAGACGGTGGGATTTGGTTCAGGGCTGACATCACCATTCATGGACGCCATACTCATGTTACAAAATGACAACATTGCATTGGAAGGCACAGAGCGAGTTGTGCTAAACATTGTGAATATTGAATCTGACAACAGAATTGTGATTGGTGGCAGTTTCTCCAGCCTTAACTTCTTTCCTGAGATAAACATCTCAATCATCGATGACAATCGTACGTCACTGTAATCTTGTACGCAGACCCACACCCGGGTCTGGTGATAATTATAGTACAACATTCTTGTACCTCCACGTCATTTTGGAGGTAGAATCTGATTGGTTCTTATGACAATTATTCACTCAGCCGAGCCAGGCCTTATAGTTGGTACATGCTGTCCAGCATGCAACTGCAACGGCTTTGCAGACTTAGTCTCGTGCCCAGACCCGCACGTATGAGGTTCTGGGAACGGGGCTATTGCCAACTAAGCTGCAAGCATATCCCATCAACACTCTCTGTACTATAGTGTCACTGCAGAATGTATGGACTATTACATGTACATCATCGTATTGGTTGCTTGATGCCTGCCCCATTCCATATACTTTACTGGAATGCGGAAGTGCAGAAACAGCACATAAAAATTTGAAGCTCAGATGAGCATCTTTCATCAGGGTAAGAAACATTTCCCTCCATTACAGATTATCATGGTCAGGGCCGTAGGAGTAGGTGCGGCAGGTGCGGCGGTTGCCGGACCAATAATATGCTCAGTCTGGCTAGCAAGTTGTTGAATCTTGCAGTTTCATCCCAAGATTGCACCAGAAACGATCTCAGATGGTCCAAAATTCAAAATTTTCCTGGGGGAGGCCCCCCAGACCCCCCCATGTAACGCGCTTCGCGCGCTTGCTCTGCTTCTCGGTTGGCGCACTGTGCGTGCCGTTACGCGGCCACAATTTCATTGCTCAAAGCCCTCTCCGCCTCACCTAACTAAATTAGCTTCTTACAGCCCTGATGGTAGCTAGCTCGCACTCCGCAGTGTGGCTTGCCACCTGTTCGGCTCCTACTGCAGGCCACACAACATACCGTACCAACAATAGATGACTCATGCATCTATCTGTCTGTCTATCATCTGTCCACGTGTATCTGTCATTCTCTTCCCTCAGCTGTGGATGTTTCTTTCCTGAGGGAGCGTCACGACTTTGTGGAAGACACGAGAGCTACTCCAGTGCTGTTTGTGGAGCTGGGTCTGGTGGCTAGACCTGTGACGGTGCGAGTGGTGGGAGGTGAGGGGTGTGTGGTTGCGTAACAGTTGCAACAGGTGGAACGTGAGGGAGGGGGTGTCGTTGTGTTACTGCAAGTGGTGGGAAATGAGGGTGTGAATTCATGTGACTCCAAGTGGGAGGGGGTGTGGTTATGGTTACGTGGCAATCACAAGTGGTGGATGTGAGAGGGTGTGGTTATGTCTGCAAGTGGTGGGAAGTGAGGGTGTGACAGTTGGAGGTGAAGGGGTGTGGGTGTGAGAGGTACAATGTAGGAGGTGAGGGTGTGGTTATGTGACAGTTGGAGGTGAGGGTGTGGTTATGTGACAGTTGGAGGTGAGGGGGTGTGGGTGTGAGAGGTACAATGTAGGAGGTGAGGAGTGGTTGTGTGAGAGATGGGAGGTGAAGGGGTGTGGTTGCATGATAGTGTGGGGGTATGGTTATGTGAGTTGCAGCTTGTGGGAGTGAGGGAGGGGGTGTGATTGTGAGGTGAGGGTGTGGTTGCGTGATAGTGTGGGAAGTGAGGGGGTGTGGTTGCATAATAGTGTGAGGGGTGTGGTTGCATAATAGTGTGAGGGGTGTGATAGTGTGAGGGGGTGTGGTTACGAAGGGGGTGCAAGTGGTGGGAGGTGAGGGAATGTGGTTGTGTGCTCATATCAACTGCTCCATTGGATGTCAAATCACGGGGGCAGAGATATAGTGCCCTCTTTTCTGTGTGATTGAACATCCCCAGGCCACTCCCCCCCCCCCCCCCTCTTCCCCTCCTCCTATGGGAAGGCCTTGGGGGGGGGGGGGGGGGGGGGGGGGGGGGGGGGGGAGGGAGTGGCCTAGCATGAACAATTCAGCCATGCACTCATGTCTTTACTTCTCTTTGTGCACACAGAAGCTATGGTCCCTCCCCCTCCCTTTGTGTTCCCGTCACTGCCTACCATCAACCGCACAGCTCTCCTACCCGGTTCCAGCACTCGATCCACCATTGAAGCGATAAACTTCCAGATCGTGGACGACGACATTGGCCTTGAGGACGAAGAGGTGATTTTTGTCAACTTGACGGTGATCAACCCTGACATGAGTGGGGTTCAGGCAACGACAGAAGTGGCTGTGCTGGATAATGAATGTAAGGCCCTACCTTAGGCTAGTACCTATAGCCATTCTGGGAGCTCTGCTGCATTAAGGCACATTACATGAATTTGTGCCAAATGGAGGAGATTGTGGAAATGTGTCGTATTGGTCCTCGGTGTAGTGGGCGAGCGTGAGCGAGCACCACACTAGTCGTAGTCGAGAGTGGCTCATGCTGTGTGTCAATATGTCTCCCATACCTAACGCTGTGTGTCAATTTGTCTCCCATACCTAAATCCCCCTCCTTCCCTCCCTCCCTCCCTCCCTCCCTCCCTCCTTCCCTCCGTCCCTCCCACCCTCCGTCCTTCCCTCCCTCCCTCCTTCCCTCCCTCCCTCCTTCCCTCCTTCCCTCCCTCCCTCCAGTTGTGCGTGTTGGATTTCAGCAGGGGGCATACACCGTATCCGAATCGGATGGTGCAGTGGAAGTGTGTGTTGTTGCCACGTCAGTCACGATCCGCCAAATCAACTTCACTGTGGACACAGAAGACGGAACTGCTCAGGGTAAGAACTCTCCAGAGCACGTACTGTAGTCACTCATTAGTATGCGCAGCTCATTTACATGTATAAGCACATATTCGCTGTTAGGTGCAGGTTTGACTCTCATCTCAGCTGCTCTTTATTAAGTACTGAAGTCTTCCAGAAACTCTGCAATTTTCAATCCATAATTCAAACCCACCTAATTGCCGAGCGCCTTAGCGCGAGGCAACTAATCGTGCAGTGTAGTCACATCGCGTCTGTATATATATTATATATATATCCGTCACACTTTAATTTGTGTCCCGATAGCCACGTGCATGTACTGCACGTGCGAAATGCAGAGTTGAGAAAGAAGCGATCTATACAGGGAAAAGGGACACGGCCTCAAAAGAGAGTAACGCAAAGGAGAGAGAGTCTGACAGATTGACGAAGAAGCGACGTATACAAGGAGAGTTTAGCGGAGACAAGTAAGACAAACGTTTAGGCCATGGTACGTACATATAGAGTGTTGACAGTGTCGAAGGGTGTAGAACGTCACTAACGTCTTCGTATTCTTCCTAGCCATCTTCAACCTTCAGCAACTAAGCACAACTTCGAACAACTAAACTTCGCACGCTGAACTGACCTTCGCACCTTCGTTTTTCTTCCACAGGAAACCACGCCTACTATTACAGCATAGTACAGTATACACCCCATTGTGTACTGCATGTAGCCTCGTTCCCAGTCCCACGCCCAGCTTTCCGTCGCTGCTTAGTACGGTAAAGCGGGGAGGGCCTGGTACATTTCCTCACGTGAGCATGACGTAATTGAAAAACCGCAAAATTTTCAGAACGAAGACGCTACGTTTTGCGTGTTATTCAGCCATCTACACGTTCAACGCTCGGTGAGTATGACAGTCGCCCCCCGCTAGCTAGATACGTGTGGTGTGTTACCTGGTACCTTCGCTCTTCTTGCTGTTCTGAGACCACGTACGCCCACGTTCAACTTCCGGTCTTTCTACCCCTTTCTACCCTTGACGTCACTCACGTGAGGAAATGTACCAGGCCCTCCCCGCTTTACCGTACTAAGCAGCGACGGAAAGCTGGGCGTGGGACTGGGAACGAGGCTATACTGCATGGATATTTAACAACCCTTTGGTGTGGAAGTGGTAATTACATAAACACTATCACAAGTAGAGTTGTCAATGAATAGTCCAGCTGTTGCTTGATTAGCATGTACATGTGTACATTGGCTGGATTAGCTTGTCTGAAGTGTTGATTGTAGCCATATAACTAACTTGCTTTTAACTTTTGAAGCCCATTTCTATAGCTACTCAGATTAAAAGGTCTGTACTATCCACATGATACTTACTTTGGGAGAGGTCTCAGTGCAAAGCAAATTATAGGTTGGCATAGCAACAACTTCAACTCAATTAATGCAGTATACAGCAGTAGATTTATATATAGGATCATAGCACAACACATGACTCCAAAATGTCTAACATACCAAGAAACTCACCCAATTCCTGTGATATTCGACGGTAGAACTGCTGCCTGGAATGAAAAAGCGAGGGCCCTTTGCTGGAGAAAAGCCTGCTATTGTTGACTTAGTTCAGGATTGTATTCTATCTAGTACGTACTCTACCCCTTCCTGCCTGAAGGTGAGGCCTACCTTCTTACTCTTCATCATATACTCAAAGCTTGTTAAGCTTCTGATCACCGCACGGTGAGTGCGCAAACATGCCGTAACCATGGGCTGTGGAAACAAAAGAGATCATATATGCTGCAAGTGTTATTAGAGCCAACAGAGAGGGGAGAGATTTGCAGACAGATAACAGACACACGACACTTAATTGTGTGATGACATCATGTTGACATCATCTTAAATCCTCCAGCTGGAGCTGACTACATGGGAGGCCCATTCAACTCGAGTATTGCTGCTAATACAGACCGTGGGTGTGTCCAAATCCCAGTGATTCCCGATCCAGACATGGAGGGAAACGAGACCTTCTCTATCAACCTAATAGCCCTAACCCTAACCACCAACTTTACAAGTGGTTTAGATCTGGACCCTGCACGAACCACTGCCACCATCACAATCACTGACTCGCGTAAGTTGGGAAATGATTCCCCTGTGTTGTTTACGTTCTGCTCTCTCCTCCGTCCAGCTCCTCCCGTGTTGTTTACGTTCCTCTCTCCAGCTCCTCCCCCTGTGTTGTTTATGTTCCTCCGTCCAGCTCCTCCCGTGTTGTTTACGTTCCTCTCTCCAGCTCCTCCCCCTGTGTTGTTTACGTTCCTCTCTCCAGCTCCTCCCGTGTTGTTTACGTTCCTCTCTCCAGCTCCTCCCGTGTTGTTTACGTTCCTCTCTCCAGCTCCTCCCGTGTTGTTTACGTTCCTCTCTCCAGCTCCTCCCGTGTTGTTTACGTTTCTCTCTCCAGCTCCTCCCGTGTTGTTTATGTTTCTCTCTCCAGCTCCTCCCGTGTTGTTTACGTTTCTCTCTCCAGCTCCTCCCCCTGTGTATCTTGTTCTTTCTCTTCCCTCCAGCCCCTCCCCCTGTGTTCTTTACTCCATCCCCTACCTGGAGTAACCTGTTCTTTCTCCTCCCTCCAGCCCCTCCCACTCCTCCCGCTGTGTTGTTTACGTTCCGACAACCGATGATCATGGTCCTGGAGAGTGTTGGTACTCAGGGCATGGCCTGCGTGGACAAGAATGGCAGCACATCTGAGACCTTCCAACTGTCAGTAACATGTGAGTAAAATGGCCTCATCACCAATCTAAACAACACCATCACACACATTGGATGATGACATCATCACACTCATTGGATAATGAAATCATCACACACAGATGACATCATCACACACATTGTAATCATCACACGTACACACATTGGATGATGACATCATCACACACATTGGATAATGACATCATCACATACATTGGATGAGGACATCATCGCACTCATTGGATAATGAAGTCATCACACACATTGGATAATGACATCATCACACACATTGGATGATGACATCATCACACACATTGGATGATGACATCATCATGCACATTGGATAATGACATCTCACACACATTGGATGATGACATCATCATGCACGTTGGAATGCATTATAGTGCCCAGGGGCATAGCTAGGATTTTGAGACCGAGGAGGCATGGAGTTCTCAGCGCACACGAAGCGTGCGGCGAAAATTTTCGAGCTAATTACTTATTCGTGAGTTAATTCATTACTTCCACAGTGCGCGCAAACAGTTGCTCTCGAAATGCTACAGCAATATGCCGGTGCCCCGACTGTCCCAGACCTGCACTATCCGCGTTAAGAGTATATACGTCAACTCATGGTCAGCCTAGCCCCCGTCTCTGTCATCAGATCATCATACGCGGCATGTGTGAGAATCTAGGACTCCGGACACGCGTGTCATTGTTCAGAAAAGCAAGGAGGCAACTGCCTCAATGTATATCTAGTCCCACCTATCAACTAGGGCCTGAATGACTAACTGCATTCCTTGCATGTCCACTAGTCGAAAAGGTCAGCCTTACTCTGTAGCATGTAGATAAAATATTTCTGATGTCACTGAGTGATTTGTGCTGTGCAGTGTGCACAGCTAGTGATGCTACCGTATATCTTGACAATATTATTCATGTTGAAAATTTTTCACAAACTGCTGTGATCGAAGCGAATGTTTTTAAACGACTCTGTACTTGCCGTTCTTTCACTAACACACCGATCCAGCTTCTTCGGTAAAACTCGAGCTGCTGCGGACCCATCATGGTCGTGACAAATGTAATTATGAGTAGTAGCTACTTACCTATTCCGGTCCGCTCCGCTCCTTCTCACCGTGTGCTCAATGTGCTGCTCCCGCATCTTGAACCTCTCCGTCCACTTGAGTGATACTTTGACAAGGTATTTCCGTCTTGAGTCAGGCTGGAAGTCCATCGTTGAAAGCAGAGAAACAGCCAGAGAGCCGTGAATTAGACATGTGTTCCTTACCGTAATTTTTCTCAGTATAATTTTGCGTGATAAATGTTCGCGTTTAGTGGCATTCGCGAAAATATTTTTAACAACCCGATATACAGTATTCTGTCTTAGTACTCACACACACACCATCCCATAACACTGCTACCTCCACCACACCACACCCCACACACACCCACACACCAACACCCTACTCCCATAGTTTCTAACACTGGAAATGTGCGGACACTAGAGTTTGGCCCCAGCGACAGTGAGCAGTGTGTTAACCTCGAGGTTCAGGATGACAATGTTGCACTGGAGGAGACAGAGGTATTCACTCTAACTCTGGGTATCCCTGCTGGTCAACCAAGGGCTGGTCTAGGACAATACAACACAACAACGGTGATGGTTCTGGACGACGATGGTGGGTGGAGATAACTGGTGGAACCAACACAGTGTTACGTGTGTGTGTGTGTGTGTGTGTGTGTGTGTGTGTGTGTGTGTGTGTGTGTGCACGCGCGCATGTTGCCTTCAGCGATGTGGCGCTTATAGTCCCATGACCTGTACCCTCTCAGTTCTGGGTGACCATAGAATGCAATTATGCTCCTCTTTCCTCCTCCCTCTCCTCCTCCATGCCTGTCTCCCCATCCTTCTCCCTCCTCCTCCTCCTCCTCCTACTCTCTCGCTCCCTCCCCCCCCTCCCTCCCTCACTCCTCCCTCCCCCCCCCCCCCCCCCCCCCCCCTCCTCCTCCTCCTCCCCTCCCTCCCTCCCCCCTACTCCTCTTCCTCCTCCCCTCCCAGAGTTGGTACTCTCCGTCCAGAAAACTCCTGAGATCCCTGAAAACGTTGGCACGACACCAGTTTGTGTGCAGTTCAGCGCACCATTTGCACAGCCGTTCCAACTCACCGTGCAGTCCATGCAACTACCGGAATTCAACATGAGCATCAGTGCCTTGTCTTCCGGTAATATTCCTCCCTTTGACTAGCCTCATTCCCAGGTGCCTGGGAACGAGGCTTCTCTTGGACACAGTGTTGCTTGTGAGTATGTGTACTTTACACAGAACTTCCAGCATGGTGATTTTTTCAGTTAGCAGAGCACACTCTGAAACGTCTACTAACTTTCCTCCACTGTAGCCACTCCTGGTGTGGACTATGGCAGGATAAACCAGACCTTGGACATTTCCTTGGCGGACAGCGATGCAGGAGAGACCTGTTTCAACATCACCATAGAGGACGACTCGGTAGCAGAAGAGATGGAGTGTCTGATGGTGGTATTCCAGCTGCCTGATAATGCCCCGGCTATGGTGCGTTTTGCTCCAGGAAACGAGAGCACCATATGCTGCATCGTGGATGACGATGGTGAGTGACCATGTCTGTCTGTCTGTCTGTCTGTCTTCATCCGCATTGTATGTACATTGTCAATGAAAGTTTGAGTATTTGATTTGATGCGCATTCATCATGTATTCGACAATTTTGTTTCGCCACATTGCGTAATGTATGCAGCACACTGCTCGCACTTAATTTGATCTGGCATTAAGGCTACGGGGTACTCGTGCGCACGCCATGCGAAATGTATTAGCTTAATTTCGCTAACCAAAAATCTCTGGTATGAAGAGCGTGAGCAACTTGATTCTGGCGGTGGAGGTGCGCTGTCACAAGGTGCAGGACATGACGGAAGCTTTTACCGATACACTGTATAGCCGTGCATAAACGAGCAGTTCAGTTCACCAAAAAGCCGTATTCACCGCTTTTCTCGAGCGAGACAGCAAATAAATTTTCCAAGGATTATGCTATCAAAAAAGCTTCCGTCATGTCCTGCACCTCGTGACAGCGCACCTCCACCACCAGAATCAACGCTCTTCGTACTCGAGATTTTTGGTTAGCGAATTAAGTATACATTTCCCTACACATTTTGCACGGTGCACGCACGAGTATCCCATAACCTTAAGGAATTACACCAGTAAGTGTTGAGACTAGCAAAGTTTATTACTTCACTCTAGACTATGGACTACTAGTGGGCCGGCCATTTTATTTGTTGTGCAACATGAATCAGAATCACCCTTGCGCAGTGGCGTATCTAGGCCAGGAAAGTTAAGTAGAATTGTGCGTAAAGCTTGCCATTGAACTTTCCCTCTGAGATCGCTTCTGGTGCACTCCTCTAACTACAGCTTACCACCAAACCTAGCCAGTGTGCCTCAAAGCCCTCAAGTGCTGCTCCTGGAAGTGTGACTGTGCTACCTACTACGTTGACAGCTGCTAGGGTCTCAAGCAGGACTGATGCCATCTTACTGCTACCTCGCTAGTCGCTACTACTACCTATAGCTACTACTGGCTGGGTGAACGTCAGGCAGGGCCTGTGCCCTGCTAGGCCCTGCCATAGATACGCCACTGCCTTTGCGGAGAATTACGTTCAGTCCTCGCCCATGATTTGGTACAACCGCATTTCGACAAAATAGTTTTTGGAATGAAAGTACGAAGAACAATCAATATCGTATGTAGTCATACTGTGCTCATTACAACTTTGCCCATATCGTTCACAGCACCAGCAATGGTCTCCCAGTGTGTCGTGCGGAGCACCATCAGCAGTCCATCTGAAATCACGACGTTTGAAGCAGCCATCATGTACCCATTCAACCAAACGTGTGAGCATCACTTGGTCACCTCCTGTGATGCCCTTGCAGCTGACTTTTCCATTCGAATCGACCAATTGGATGGCCAGCTCTTCACCAGCAGAGTGGGCGTGTACTACCGCAATGTTGCTGCTGTGCTGCGTGCGGGAGACATTGACGTGATCAGTGGTGATCCGTCGCAGTACGAGGTCCTCCAGTTGTTCGGCGGCACAACGTTCATCTTGCGAGAACTAGGGAACCTGTCCGTCAGTTTTGTGATGGAGGCCCTGGCTGTGTCTGTGAGGGTGAGCATTGACACACAATTTCTCCCAAATGCGTGCGGACTCTGTGGGAATACGAGTGGTCAGACTGTGCTGCGGGACTCCAGCGTGGTGGACGTCGGGGACGAGACTCAGCTGCAGCAGTTTGTTGACGACTATTTTGTGAATCCTGGAGAGACCAGGCTCAGGCAGATGGAGAGGCTGGAGTGTGGTGAGCAAAGAGGGGGGAATATAATTCAGTAGAAATGTTATTGGGTAGCGTGCCTGGCCTAAGGACCAGATGGATGTTTTGCTAATGCATGACAAACCCAAAATGATTTTGTTTCGTCGTTCCATTTTTGGGGTAGAAATGGCACATCAGTCACTCTGCGGGACAGGATTGCTGTTGCTTCCAATTTTAGCTTAATTGGCATGTCCAAATATGCCGTAATTGGTAGAAGAAAATGGTTTCCACAATGTGCCGATTTCAGCATGTGAACAAACCTGCACTGTTGCTACAATATCATTCTGTCCGTCCCCATGGTGGGTTGAGGGATGTGCACTGCAACTATTCTTCATCCCTCCTTACCTTACCCCACCCCCCCTCCCTCCACACCTCCCAGGTCTCATCCGCAATGATACAATCATTGGCGATCCTCTCTTCACCGTGCCAATATCCGGTTTGCCAGACAGATATCTTTGCTATGAAATTCATGGCCGACAGTCAACATACTTAAACCTCATCTCAGATGAATGTGTGTCTGTCAATGCACGCTACGCTCAGCGTTTGAGACAAATCACCATCAATGGTGTACAAGAAACTGAAGTACTGAATGTCATAGACCAAGTTGGTATCCGAGCGGTTGACAGCAACGGACAGTGTGTCACCATAGCTGTCGACGTATCTGGTTGTGCGGCAAGTGTGAATGGTGTAGGAAGACCTTTGTACTCGCAAGCTGGGATCAGGATGAGGCAGTTTACAAGCCATGTCCGTGTGACCGTCCCAAACTGTGCCGACACTAATCTGGTGGTACGTGTGTTCTGTCAGAACATTTCTGGCATGCAGATGATCAAGTTTGTGGTCTCACGAGGGCTGAACATCCGAGAAGCAGCACACGGCCTCATTGGTATGCAGCTTGCAATGCATTGTTTCAGCAAGGCGTAGTTACTTGCGCATCACCTGTAAAAGCATTTCTAGTTTTGTGAACAGGTCACAATTTTGGTTTGTGAAAATTGTGATTGACCACTCGACTGTTCACTTCTTTGATTTAGGACAAAATGGTACCCACTCTTTAGTATCTGAGAAAATTGACACAGGTGGCTACCCCCTGTTCGCTACAGCATACCTTCACCCCAGAATCCCCCCAGCATTTCTAGTTTTGTGAACAGGTCACAATTTTTGTTGGTGAAAATTGTGCTTGACCACTCGACTGTTCACTTCTGAAGCTCTTGATTTAGGACAAATTGGTACCCACTCTTTAGTATCTGAGAAAATTGACACAGGTGGCTACAGCATACCTTCACCCCAGAATCCCCCCCCCCCCCCCCCCGGTATTGTCTCCACTCAGGCCAGTTCTGGAATGTCCCGATCACGGTGCAGCCCTACACTGGACAGACTAGGGACGGCTCCACTAATGTCTTCATTCTTACCATGACACCACCTGAAGGGGAGCCAAGGGCGTTTGCCGCCTGGCGTGAGGATCAGGTGGGTTGCTAGCTGAACTCTCCAGCAAATGGCACACAATAGTACGACGTTAATTATTACTGTTTCTCCTTATTATTCATTCCCTCTTCCTCCCCCCCCCCCCCCCCCCCCCCCCCCCCTTTCTCCTTTCTCCCTACACATCCTTCTCCTTCTCTCCTTCTGCCTCCTTTATTTCCCCACACCTCCTCCTCCCTTCCCCCCCCCCCTTCCTTCCCCAGACCTGGGATGGTACTGATGTTCCGTGCCTCTATGCTGGTAACAGGCAAGGTGGTCCAGTATACGAGGTCGAAAACCCTAATGACCCTCTGATTGAGGGACGTTACTCCCAATACATAGTAAATGGACCATTCGCCACTCAATTTGAGTACAGTCACTTTAATGAAGAACTGTGCCGCTAGGGAATTGCTGTGACAATTGTATTAAGTTTAGACATAGTTCAATGTTTGTCCAATGACACGTCCCGCATTCAATAACAATTTACAATATAAAATGACTTCAGTACAGACTTATGCAATTGATGTCATAGCTGGTTATCTACCCGCAATCTTTCCATATTCTCTCTGTTTCATGAGTGGAAAGAAGATGGTAGGTACATTCTATAATAATTGTGATTGCAGAAATGCGCACAGCTGTATAGCTGTCTTCCAAGTATATGTTAACGTTCGCTGTTGAGTAGTTGCATACCAGCCAAGTTCAACCTGATCCCACTGCAGATTGCGAGAACCAGCTGTATTATTCTTGCCACTCAAAATGGCTGCCAGCATCATGTGCACTTAATTTATGGATGCCTGCATGCATCACATGCATGCACTCAAAACATCAAGCCCCCCCCCCCCCCCCCCGCTTTTGCAGTGGCTAGACTACCAGAACTGGAGTTTGAATTGCTTCCGCTGCTGTATTTTAATTGTCTGATGCCAGAAATGCACGGTGATTAATGCAGTGTGACAAATGTGAAGAACAGCTTCACTGGTGTGAACTGTGTTGGACTTTCAAACTTATAACTTAGCATATCTGGCATCCCATTAAAAAAAAACCTAAGGTATATGGCACCCCCTTGCTGTAAGTAAGCCCTAGGATTTTTGGAAGGGGGTACCAAGTAGGATTTTTGGCAGGGGTACCAAATATCCTAGGATTTGTGGCAGGGGATGCCGGATATCCTACAGTCAGATGGGGGTTCCAGTTTTCCTAAATGGGTGCTAGTATTCAGATTTCCTGTGACACCATCACCAAACGTCGATCAGTATCCATACACCAAAAGAAAGCTTATAGTGAGCTCTATTCAACGGTAACTGTTGGCGGTTACACCTGTTTGCAATTTTTCTCATTCAATTTCCAATTGAACCGAGATTAAACAGTGCTAGGTTTGTGCTGAACCAATTCGCATGATGACGGTTTCTACAGGAGGAACTGCTGGGACACAAAATGGTGTGCGTTGGTAGTTTGTGGCTGAATTCAGTACAGAGAACACGAGCTCTTTCTTTCAATCTTCCAAAATCACTACTATGGAATATTCTGCCTGTGTAACTGTGTTGCCAAGCTAAGGGGCAGAGTTCAAACCCTCTTTTGAGCAAGTGTGGGGGTGCCCCGGATACCCCGCTAATTCCTTTGCACAGTTGCTGAGAAGCACACCATGCTATATATACCTGCGTAGAGCGAGGGCAGGGGTGTCTGGACACTCAGTGAAATTCTTCCTACAAGCAACTGTCCAAAGAAATTTGTGGGGTGTCTGTCAACCCCCACACTGCAACCGAAACGGCACGCGGGCCTGGGAACGAGGCTACCCCACACTTAAAATAGCAACTCCACTGTTGTCTGTCAATACAACTACACGTTTTAGCCCTTGCTTGGTTCTATCCTAATGCATGGGAATTGTTATATCAGTCTCAGTGCTCCTCAAACCAGGTGGGTAGAATCCTCTCTCTGGCTCTCAACGAGAATAATACAGACCATTCAAGCACACAAGATAGAGCCCCACTCTTACTGCACACCCTTGTCTAGCCTCGCCCCCTGCTGTATGGCCAACATCCAGGTGGGAAGAACCCACGCTCTGACTCGTCCTTGACGAGGTAGTATGACAGAGCATAATGGACAGAGCATGAGTGCCGCTCTCACTGTGGGCTTGCTCTGACTCGTCCATTCCAGGTGAGAATCGTCGCAAATACCATGGGATTACACAGATAGAGCCCCCAGCTCTCTCGCATGCACACCCATATCCCGGCCATGGATACTATACTTTGAACTTGCAAGACTCTGAGCCAAAGGTTCAAAGGTCAGCCTGCGCGCATGCGCAACTGGCTACATCCGGTTTGGGGTTTAAGTATTGAATTTGTAGCAAGTTTTGGCGGGAAGTCGGCATGTTCACTTGCAGACTGGGGTCTGAACATTGCCTCCCCAATAACCGAGTACGAGGTCGGGCCCCTCCGTACATACTGTAGGAAGCAATTTTAGTTTGGTCAGACGGAGAGGGCTTTGAGCGATGAAATCGGCATGCATGCAAGCGGAGCAAGAGCGTGAAGCGTGTCACATAGGGGGGTCTGGGGGCCCTCAGGAAAATTATTTTAGACCTGAGATCGTTTCTGGTGCAATCTTGAGATGAAACTGCAAGATTCAACAACTTGCTACATGTAGCCAGACTGAGCATATTATTGGTCCGGCGGCCACTGCACCTGCCGCACCTACTCCTACGGCCCTGACTAGCGGTACACAATACAAATCCACCACACTAAGGCTGGCCCTCTCAACTAGTCGACATGCAAGAAATGTAGTCAACAACCTTAGTTCAGTCAACTATAGTCGACTAATATTTCAGGCCCTACATACAGCTGTGACCAGGCAGTCTCGGACACGTGCATGCAAACACATGTTTGTGGGCCATGGCAATTAAGGTGATAAGGATCGAAGGTTATAAGCTAGAGGTGTACATGTACCTCGTGAGCTAGACGGATACACACTGCCTATCTTATGGCCTATACTGCTGACTTTTTTTATGTGCGATGAGATAGCTAGGGCCTACCGATTGCAGAATGAGCAGTAATGTTAGAAACAGTGTGGTCAAGTTGTGTAGGTTTATGAACACACTCACGTTTACACACTAGTAATTCTGACACTTCTATTCTGAACTAAGCCTTCAACAAGGCCTTCACTGCGCATGCTCAAACTGCTGATTTTTGTGTGCTCAACGGACAGACAATTGCAAACCAATCACTCTAGCTGTACCCCTGCTGCGTGCATGCACACAGGGTAACAATAACGACGTGGATACATACTTAAGTATAGGTAACCGACACACATATGCACATTCAGCACTAGTCTCGGAACCAGACCCTTCGCGCGGGGGAGGAGGAAAGGGTCTGGGCACCATCTTACATTCGAGTTGTCCCCAGGTCGGAATGTTGACCTAACGAATCAGAAGCGTTGATTGCGAATGACGTCAGGGAAATGATTTTTCTGCAGACTTTCAGTGTCGCCAGCGACTAGACATGGCAAATCACTGTGCCGTACCGTGGTACCCGCGAGTGTCTGACAAAAGTCGAGCAGAGCAACGAGCAGTCGACTGTGTTCGTACGCGTGGTATCGCAGTTGATCGCTAATTACCACGCATAATTACATTCCGTGAGGACAACTGGAATGTAGGCGCGTGCCCAGACCCTTTCCTCCTCCCCCGCGCGAAGGGTCTGGTTCCGAGACTAATTCAGCACTAGGTGGAGCTGGCCTAGTCTTGCGGGTCAGATGTTTGCGCGCCGCGAACGTCTGGCCCGCGAGACTAGACCTGGTCCTAACCATTGCCCTACTTCCTGCAGCACCACTAACCACTTGTAAACAGTATCTCAGACAAAGATACAAAACAAAGACAACAGGTAGGGATGGTTCAATTGACCGTAATGGGGTGAGGTAGATTCTAAATTACTTGTAATTCCATGGCCCTCGCATTGTGGGTAGCCTGACTTAGTCATAAAAACGCAGTTAGCTACTTCCTTGTCCTTTGTGTACCTCACCATCCACTCCCTGTCCTCCTCATGCATTTCACCATCTCTTCCCGTCCTCTTTTTCGCCATGCACCTCGCCATGATCCCTTCCCGGGATCCCGTCCTCTCCGGAATTCCAGCTACATTCGGCTGTATGGCGCGCGCAACCGCTTCAAATTTTGGCGGGAAGTTAAGGTGGCGTGCGCATGCGCGACCGGAAACAGTCGGTTAAATACTGTATTTGTAACAAGTTTTGGCGGGAAGTCGGGATGGCACACTCGCTAAGCACTTGCTTTGCAGCCTGGGGGTTGAGTGTTCGCCTCCCCAATAACCGAGTACGAGTCTGGGCCACTCCGTACACACCGGTTCCTGACTTCCCCGCCTAGCAGCTTGAGTACGCCGGTTCCCATCTGACCACCGAAGCTAAAGAAAGGTGTTCTGGTTGAAAGCAGGTTAGCCCCCTGTGATTCCAGTCACCGGCGCCTATCCAGCGCTCCTGAGGCTTACACTTCGGTGTCTGACCTGTCATGGAGGGGTGGGTTGTTGCTAGGTTGTTTTTTTTTTTTTTCCTTTTTTTTCTTTCCTTTTCAAATGCTAAACTTAGTTAATAAATCATGGAGGGGTGTGTTGTTGCTTTTTTTTTTTGCTAGTCCTTTTTTTTTCTTTCCTTTTCAAATGCTAAACTTAGTTAATAAGTCTATTCTCTCTCTCTTCCCCCCCCCCCCCCCCCCCCCCCCCCCTTTTCTTTAATGAAGTTCTTTCTCCATATAAGTCATTATCAGTACTATAGAGTCAGTACACTCTTGTGCGAGGATACAACAGACATGCAATTTAATATGCTAATACAGTACAAAAAATATTCAAAATCTGCCATGATCAGTTTTGGAGCACTCCCTCCACTAAATAATTATTGAGCTTACAAGGGTAGCTGCATGAATGAATAATTGAGTACTGATGGCACTGCTTCATCACTTCACGAGCCTGCATGTTATGACAACCCCCAGGAACCAAATTTAAATTAATATTTCAGTACCCCTCCGCCGGAACCAAACTGGGGGGAGCCATTTCCATGGATAGGATGTAGCCCTTGATATTCCTCCAAAAGCAGAGATTGTGGTACAGAGAGGTTGGTGAACTGAAGGTACATACCCAATAAAGTGGTCTGTTGAGTTGTCACTCTGCATTATCATACTCTGATTGACTCCCGACCCACCCTCCTCGTTAAAGTGCATGTGCCATACTGTTTATGTCTCCAGGATCGATCGGCGATGAAATAATTACGTGCGAACTCTACCATATACATATATCATAACAAATGATGTCACGTCCTTAGGAAATGATGTAATTACACAAACACCAACAACTTAATGTACACTTGTGCATGACACGACACAGATGGATTGGTTCATTCCAAGTCTCTGTCCCCTGAAGTTTCGGAACGATAAATTCAAAGTGAAAAACTTTGAGCAGAATCCAGGACTTTCTTCCTACTATACCATCCTCCAACTATTACTGGTTCAGGAGCTTCATGCCTATTTTAAACCAGGACATAGTGCAAGATCCCAGCACGCAATTACTACTACTGGATCCTGGGCTCCATGGAGTAGGAGTATGGGATTCAGACACGGCACTGCAGAGCATTGTGATATGGGATAAGGTTAGTCTCGCGTGGCCCAGACCCCGCCCTGCCCACTAATCGCCGCGGGAAGGGGCTGGGCCACGCGAGACTAGGATAAGGTCCCATCAGGCAACTATTGGGTCAGGGGCTCCAATAGAACTGTACGTGGTACTGAGCCTGTCTTGGAATTCAACAGGCTTCACTGTACTGTGACACGGGACAAGATGGCAGTAGCACATACCGGAAGGTGCACCACGAGCATCTCACACTGTTCAGCAGTACCTAGGTGCTTGGCGACTTATACAACAGATGACAGCAATGGTTGTTGTTGGCCGTGGCCGTCTCACCAACACAGTCCAGTATGAAGCTGTTGGTATAACACACAGAGACACACAGCAGATCCTCTACGCATGTGATGTGGTCCTTCACTGATGCAGATTCTGTCCAGTTTGTTGAAGAAGCTTGGTAGTTTAATACCACGCAATCATTGCCAGTTGGACTATAGTCCTGTGTTTGTTGTGGCAGAAGGCAGTTGAAGAGCTACTGCTTTCGTAGTCGACTTCGTTTGTCGTGACAATTTGCATCATTTATGACCACACAGTTCACAATCCATGAAATCTGAGGAAGTCCACAGTTTGCGCTGCTGCACGTCCACAGTTGCACGCTTAGCTTAGGTCATGTGACTGAAATAAGCCACACCCACACGAGTTAACCCTTTGTCAACGAAGATATGAACCATCTTCTTGTTGTGCTCCTCTCCCTCTCCATCCTTGGCAGTCTGTGTTCTTTGGAGAGAGAGGCGTATCAGTGGACTATTGGGACGAGAGCATCTTGTTTGAAATAGAGTGGCCAGGAAAACAAAAGGTCACTACATCCAGAGACTACACATAAATACATTAAGATTTTACCGTGTGTGTGTCTGTCTGTCTGTGCCACACAGCCGTGATCGCTGTCGTTCACTGACGCTTACATGCCGAAACTCACCGTGCTGGCTAAGTTGTGAGTGCTGTAATAATGTCTTGTCTTCGTTTTGGTCGCCATTGCTCGCGATCGACTGAGCGTGGTTGCCACGTGGCATGTGCGTTAATTGGAGCGAATTGCAATAATAATAATTAGACTGCGCTACGGCGAGGCAACCGCGGAGATGTACAGTCGATTGCAGTTGCGTTTGAACATTGCGCATTGCGTGACCATGTGCGGCAAGAACTTTCTGTGGGTGGAGCTTCACGGAAATGGCACGGCCTTGAATACGCAAGAGTCTGGAAGCCATGCAGACACTTTGCGTGAGTGTCTTATTTGCAGAACACAGTTTCCGTGATAATCCACGCAATACGCAGTGTTCAAACGCAACTGCAATCGACTGTACATGTACCAGGAGTGCGGTTGCCCCTCGATAATTGTTATGCTTCTTTTTTTTTTTGGTTCGTTTTTCCTCTTTTTCTGTTCAAGGAAGACTGCTGAGTTTGTTTTTCCCCCTTGGTAATGCTTATACTGACATTTAAAAGCTGAACTAAACTATGACAGTCACGCTAATACAAGAATAGCTATACAAATGGATGCCAGTACTATACCTTCTTGGCGTGCCCCCTCCACTAATTAAAGGGGTCCCCCGCTTTAATTTAGTGACGGTTCTGAGAACGTTGGGTCTGTCTTCACCACCCAGTCCGATCTGTGAATTCGCATGATGTCATATTTCACCACATCGGGAGTTGCATGATGTCGTTACATCAGGGTAAAACAACTTGTACATACAACATCACACCAGCATCACCTAGAATGCTAGCATGACACACTAAAGTACCTTGTGCTTGAAAAATGGGCACACAAATGCAAGTACTACAAGAAAATAAGATTTCTCTAAGTTCTATAGTAGTGAGCTACGACCTCCAATATAAGACTCATAAGCAGGGTAAGCAGAGGGTAAAAATTGAATACGGTGGGATAAAAGTTACTTTGGGCTCAGAGGGTGCTCCTTGAGTTCCTTCACCAGAGACGTGTCAACGCGAGGAGGAACTTTCCCCTCCATATCTGAGACCCTCTTCTCCTTCTCTTGCTGTGGGGTATGGAGTGGGTGTGGCTCACATGAGGAATGCACTTCTACTCTCTCACTGAGAGTCTTCATTGTACAACCAGGGGTACTATGGACATACGTCATAGCAATGAGATCCCAGCCATGTACTCCATACCACACCCCCACTCACAGTCTCACACACCTACTCACACGGCTCCCTTGTCTCTCTCTCCATCCCTTCCTTCCCTCACCGCTCCCTCCCTCCCTCCTCTCCTCTCCTCTCCTCCCTCCCTCCTTCCCTCCCTCCCTCCCTCCCTCCCTCCTCTCCTCCCTCCCTCCATGCCACTCACGTCCATGGCCTTGTCAGCCTCCTTCTGGTGGACCTTTCTCATGGTCTCCTCTTGTGCTCGAGCCTTCTTTTCTGCCACGATATACTCCTGCTGCTGTGTGTCTGCCATCTCCTTGGCTAGCTTCACATTCGCTTTGCGAACAATCTGCTCCAGCACCTCTGCCTGTGTGTCAGAGACCCCACCTGGTGGGCTCTTTGGAGCTTCAGTAACACGCCTTGGGGGAGGGAGGGGAAGAAGAGCGAGAGATGGAGGGAGGGAGGGATAGAGGGTTTGTAGGGAAGCAAGGGGAGGGGAGGGAGGGAGGGAGGGAGGGAGGGAGGGAGGGGAGGAGAAAAGAAAAGAGAAGAAGGGAGGAAGGGTGGGAAGAAGGAAGGGAGGGAGAAGCAGGTAGTAAAGGCGTGCTCAGTCTACTTGATGTTTTCAATAGCCTTGTTCCCAGGCTCCTCCCAACATTTGTCGCATACTGGCGAGAGAGCCTGGAAGATCTCCTCACGTGCATGATGACATGTTATATATCTCCTCACGTGCATGATGACATGCTATATTGTGTTGTTTGGATAATCATGTTGTCTTACCAAGTTCAACAAAGTCGCCTCGTCGACAGCACAGCAGAACTTGCGTGCGTGGCCAATAATTCAAAATCACACACAGTATGTCATCGTGCACATGATGAGCTCTTCCAGGCTCTCTCCCAGTTTTTGCACAAACATCTGGGGAGGAGCCCGGGAACGACAACACATTTCCTGAGGAGCTCTACTGTGCTTGTAATACACATCATGCCTCAGTGATAAAGTTCCGTCCTTCCCTCCATCGGCCTCTGCTTACCTCTTCTGCTCCTGGTCCATGGCAGCAAGAGCCTCCTTCTGTGCGGCCTTCCTCAGCAGCTGCTCCTGCATATAGAACTTGGCCTCCTCCAGAACATCCTGAGAGTGTACCCCCATGATCGGCTGTGTGTGTGTGTGTGTGTGTGTGTGTGTGAGTGAGATGAGTGTGTGGGTGTGCGTGTGTGAGTGAGATGAGTGTGTGTGTATGTGTGTGTGTGTGTGTGTGTGTGTTTGTGCAGGTGTGTGTGTGTGTGTGTGGGGGGGGGGGGGGGGGAGGAGTGCATGATTGCATTGTAACAAATCACCCTCTCACACCTTGGTGGGGGAGTGTGTTGCTAGTAGTTCTTTCTGGACATCCAGCATCTTGCGAGCGATGACCAATCTTCTCCCAGCCTCCTCCTCTGAGATGTGCTCTGTTTCATCGACACGACGCTCCCGCTCCTTGTCCATTGCCTTGGCAGCCTTGCGCTTCCCGACCTGGGTACGGTATGTGTGTGTGTGTGTGTGTGTGTGTGTGTGTGTGTGTGTGTGTGTGTGTGTCATAGTATGGTCGAAACGTTTACAAATTTTTTGTGGCAAACATTCAGCCTGGTGTAAAGCATACTTAGCCACACAGGCCTAGCAGATGCCCCTTTAACCCTTTAAGCCCCATTGACGTCTATAGGCGTCATTTTGACCCTATGCACTCATAGGGCTTCTCGTCAGTCCAAAAAGAGACCAAAAAGTCTTCAGAGGGCCTAGGGACAATTTTGAGGAACGAACCCAAAAATTTGGTCAGATTTCGGCGCGCCCTCCCCACTAAACGAAAGGCAGGGGGGTTTCGAAAGGGGGGGCGGAGGCCCCCCCTTCGACTGTCGTGGGCGTTTTTTGATTTTTAATGAGATTCATTGGTCCGAGGATTTTTGACTCTAATGATATTCATAGACCCCACCCAGGGCCTCAAGAAAACCTGCAAATTGGTGGTGTAAGGTGTGCCATCAGTCAGATCTGGCCCAAGTTTAGGGAAATGCTGGGCGAAAATCCGGCTGACATACACATTTGACCTCCGATTGCTGGCCTTGTGGGGGGTCATGAATATCATTAACGGTATTGCCAGAGGGGTCTCTCCATGTGTGCGGGCCCCACCAAGTTTGGCCGCTGAGGAGCGAATGCTGTGGGAGAGGAGTACCTACGAAAGTGGTGTGCTCTGAATGCATGAAAATGTGTTGTCTTGGTGGGAAGAATTCGGTGGTTAAAGGGTTAACTATCCATATACATACGACTCAGATGATGTGTGTGGAGAGTGTGTGTGTAGTGACTAAGTTACATTATGACACAGCTGTCTTGACTAATTTCTGGGTGTGTGTAGATCTGCGTGATGTGGTGTGTATGGATGTGTGTGGGGTGATGTGTTTGAAGATTTTTGAAAGATTTTATTCACCGAAGGATGAAAGGGAGTATGGCAGAAGGTAACAAGACCTATGGTGGATGTGTGTGGTGTGGTGTGTGTGAGTGAAACTGTACGCGGACAGTGCTATAGTCACCTCATGCACAAGCTGCTCCTGCATGTCCAGTTTCTTATCCTCTGTCACCCTCCGCTGCTGCTCGTGTTTCATCTCCTCGTCTGCCTGTGAGGGTGTGCATGTGTGGGGGTGTGCATGCGTGAGGGTGTGCATGCGTGAGGGTGTGCATGTGTGAGGGTGTGCATGCGTGAGGGTGTGCATGCGTGAGGGTGTGCATGTGAATGTGATGGTGTATTGTGTAAGGTATGTGTTAATACATCGAGGGAATTTGAGAACAGAATTCAAACTGCTCTGTGATTTGATTGGGTGGTACATTTGAGCCAACCAAAGAACAGGATTTAAACAGTTTTGTATACAATTTGATTGGTTGATAGAGTTGAGCCAATCAGAGAACAGAATTCAAACCACTATGTGATTTGATTGGGTGATACAGTTGGCACTGTTGTTCCAGTATAGTGTGGAGTCTGAGACAGCAATTTGATACCCTGCCAACCTCACTCATCATACCACATGCCAATGTACACCACATGTCATTGTACACCACATCATTGTGCACCACCCTCCATGGAGATAAACTGCAAAGTTTGTTAAATCCCCTCTGGCTTCCTCGCATGGCAATGACATGGCTGGCTAGGTAGAGAGGTGCTAGCTGTTAGACTGACCATGTCCACGTGTCATTGCTCACCATATGTCACAGGGTTAACACAATGCAGTGAAAATTCTAGTCTCGGTCCCAGACCCAAACCAACCCCAGCGCGGATCGCTTCCAGATACTGAAGCGATCTGCGCTGGGGTTGGTTTGGGTCTGGGGCCAGAGACTATGCAAATTCCAGTATAAACCTTTATACCCACACAGTTAACACATTAGCATAACTAGTTGTAAATAGGTTGTTAAATCCTCATCTTCACACAAAGCTTTGTGCTTTCACAACCACATTTCACCATCAGATATCAATTAGTATGTTGTGACTGGTGTCCTGTGTGCTAATCAACTCCAGTGGGAGCTGTAAATGTGAGAAACTGAGGAACACAGCTGCCCAATCTCCAAGACCTGGAGTCCAAAACCTATTAGGAAACTTAGTGGTAGGGAAAGGAGTTGCCTTCCTTGTCTCTATCACTGACATGACATACATGTACGTCATGAAATGTACCAGGTTCCCGTAATGTGGGACCCTCCCCCCAGGCCCCTCCCTCCCTTCCCTCTGTTCCTCCCCTCCCTCATCCCCCTCCCTTACCTTCATTCCTTGTATGGTCTTCAACAAGTCTTCTTGAACCGTTACCAGGCGGTCGTAAGTCTCACGTCGCTGCACGTTGATTTCTGAATGTTCATCTTTGCTCTCCTCAACCCTACGAGAACGCTCTACATCCATCTCCTTGTCAACCTGAGGGAGGGAGGGAGGGAGGGAGGGAGGGAGGGAGGGAGGGAGGGAGGGAGGGAGGGAGGGAGGGAGGGAGGGAGGGAGGGAGGGAGGGAGGGAGAGGGATGGATGAATGGAGAGAGGGAGGGGTGGAAGAAGAGGGAGAGAGGAAGAAGGACAGAGGAGAGGGAGAAAGGAAGAGAGGAGAGGGAGGTATGGAGGGAGAGAGAGGGAGGGAACATGTGATGAGCAGTGCCACTAACAGATAAACTACAGGATGGCCTAGCCCATTCAGTGGGCGCTAGCTTATCTGGATTATATCAAGAAGGCGAATCCAAGCGTATCAAAATCTAGCTCTGGCAGTCACGTGTACCATATCAGTAGGTGTGGTTTTGTGTGGAAGGTGCAAAGTTCAAGCTGTGCCAAGTTGTGAGTGAGAAGATGGCCTCGAGGAGTACGACTGCATTAGCAAGTTCCACTAGAACACACTGGAGACCAAGCTCTCTGAAACATACATGTAATTTACTGCACAGTGGCATCAGCGACTACATGGACATTCTTAAAAAAACATTATGGAATGCGCTATTTCTTGAAGGTATACCAGCTCAGAACCATAAATCACTGCTCACCTCTTTTGCAGTTGCCTTTCTCAACAGTTCCTCGTGCACGGCCAGCTTCTTACCCTCAGTGATGCGCTGAGCCTGCTCCAACTCAGCCTCTGCTTTAACCTGAAGGGAGTGAGGGAGGGAGGGAGGGAGGGAGGGAGGGAGGGAGGGAGGGAGGGAGGGAGGGAGGGAGGGAGGGAGGGGGAGGGAGGGAGGGAGGGAGGGAGGGAGGGAAGGGGGGGGGGAGGGGGGGAGGGACGGAGGGGGTAGGGATGGGAGGGAGGGGGAAGGTAGGAATGGAAGGTGGGGGGAGGATGGAAAGGGGGAGGGGGGAGGAGGAGGGAAAAGGAGGAGGATAAGGAGGGATACGGAGAGATGGAGGGAAGGAGGAGATGAACAATGATTGAGGTTACTAGTGCAGCTCTACTAGCTAGTGCTTTGAAAGTTGTGATTCACAGTTTGCAAGCATCAATGAATACTGCACTAAACATTGAAGATGAATACTGCACTAAGCACTTAGAAACAATGGAGATGAATGTTATTTCTGACGGCAATAAGCACAACAGTGACAAACACAAGCGGAACCCTGTCAGAACTAGAGGTGCTCAGCAGAGCTCATACCCCGTGCGCTACTTTTTATTATGGCCTACTGCCGACTTTTAACACAGCATGCACGCAATGAGATAGCTAGGGCTGCAGAATGAGATACCGCAAGTTGTGGCAGTAACAGGGCGGTCAAGTTGTATAACAAGACTTTCACGTAGCTTTCCTCAGAATTCTGACACTCCTAAGCCTTCAACACGGCCTTTACTGCTCAAACTGCTGGATAGACAGACAGACAGACAGACAGACAAAACTATCACTCTACCCCTGCTGTACACATGTGCACGGGGTAAATATCCACTGAACATCGCATGTGTGAGTGAGGCAGGGAATATCGTTCACAAGGGACACACGTGAGTGAGGCAGGGAATATCACAAGAGACACGTGCGAGTGAGGCAGGGAATATCACAAGAGACACGTGCGAGTGAGGCAGGGAATATCACAAGAGAAACGTGCGAGTGAGGCAGGGAATATCACAAGAGACACGTGCGAGTGAGGCAGGGAATATCACAAGAGACACGTGCGAGTGAGGCAGGGAATATCACAAGAGACACGTGGAGTGAGGCAGGGAATATCACAAGAGACACGTGCGAGTGAGGCAGGGAATATCACAAGAGACACGTGCGAGTGAGGCAGGGAATATCACAAGAGACACGTGCGAGTGAGGCAGGGAATATCACAAGAGAAACGTGCGAGTGAGGCAGGGAATATCACAAGAGAAACGTGCGAGTGAGGCAGGGAATATCACAAGAGAAACGTGCGAGTGAGGCAGGGAATATCACAAGAGACACGTGCGAGTGAGGCAGGGAATATCACAAGAGACACGTGCGAGTGAGGCAGGGAATATCGTGTGGAATATCACAAGAGACACGTGCGAGTGAGGCAGGGAATTTCCCCTAGTAATTTATCCTGATTGTGCCTCAGGCTAAAAAATGTCATCAAGAATGGTAAATTCATCACCAAGCCACCTTTGACCTCTTGATTGCTCTACATCTGCCAGGTGGCCACCACCCATTCCCTGGAGGGTTAAATATTGTTATCAACAACATGTTGTTTATTATGTTGCTATACAGCATTTAATTCAGGCACTGAAAACTCTTGCGCTCCTATTGTGTCCTTTCACTAACCCCCTACCAAAACAAACTTCCGCCGGACATTTATCATAGTGCTACTTTTCGTATTCATGAACTGCAACTTAGTTCAATGCTCTGGGGGCTAACAGTCATGAATACGTTTAAGTTTGCAGCTTTGTTCCCAGCCTTAACACTTCCAGTCTTTGATCGCTTGTGTACCGTTTGAAATCAAATTGTAAACAGATCGATACAAGGATCACAGCATGCAATGCTAGTACAGAAAACAGGTTGTGAGATAGCACCAGCAATTCCTACTTGTTTTTGTCTCGGCACCGAAGTGCCGAGACACAGTGCTGGATGCGTAGGTACGTACGTACGTACGTGGTACGTACGTCGCTTTTCGCAATGCGCCCGCACTATTGCTGCTCTACACTCTTAATAGGGTGTCAAACGTATTTATAGCCTGCAAGTAGATCTTCAAAAGTGATTATGGGTTTGCATGGCTGCTCATGAATTACCAAGACTGCTGCTAGCTACTTAATTGAGGACAATGAATACTCACTCATCCATAGCTACACAGTGTGCTGCACTCAAGTGCATACATTACTAACTCACTCAGCTCTAGCTAGCTAGCTAGCTAGCTAGCTAGCTAGATAAGTGCTGAAAGAATTGGCCAAGGTGTTGTCTATGAATTAAAACGGCCCACCTGGCAGACTAAACCTCAAGCCCAGACACGACCATACACCCTGACCCAGAAAGTCTCATAGCTAACAGGATAAAGGGTTAAACAGCTGCCATATGTCCTCTGCATGATTCTAGCTGATACCAAGTCGTGCCGAGACACATCAAGTCTTTTAAAGACTCACTTGTTATGATGATTTCCGGTGATATACGGATGAGCACATGTAGCAGAGACCATTGTCCACTGTTACACTTGTTGTACTCAATTACGGAGGGGGAAGGCCTGGGAGATCATGTCATGTGTGCCCAGCAAAGGATTTCAAAGCCCTTTCTTGTAATGTCCGTCCGAAGGCTGGAGATCAGAGTGTTCGCAAGGCAGCATCAATACCACTTTGCAGAATTTTGGAGACAGGTGGATATTATGGTTGGGCACTGCCTCGCCACACGTGTCGGCCCTGTGCCTACTGACATCACCGCACGTGACAAAACTCCCAGGTGTTCCCTCTCCATAGCTGGACACAGGAAGCAATCAAAGACTGGAGGTGTGAAGGCCTGGGAATGACGCAATATCTGTAACGCTAGTTGAGTAGGCTTGATCTGCCAAGATTGCGAATTGAAACCAATCAGCCGGCAAGACAAGATCAGACGGATTTTGAAATTGAGGTCATTTGTTCACCTCTGTTTGAAGAATGATGACTACCAGCAAATACAAGCAATATTCACAAGATGGCTTCAGGCAATAATCGTATTACCCAACCCTATGCTGATCGCTGAACAACACCCTACTTTCCTGAATACGATATACTGCCACCCCGAGTAGCTTGATACTACTAAGTATCACGATATAATGACTAAGATTCAGAAATCCCTATCCTCTCCATTTTGTTAGTGACGCTCCTCTCTGAGAGTATGAAATGAGATTGAGATTTCAACACCAGAGTTGACTTCAGATATCAAGTTTGATCAATCACAGTAAAAATCGATGTAACATGTAATACGCATGTACACGAGTATGTGCTGCAAGTTGAAACTGTTAGGACATGCTCTTGAACAGGTCAGAAAATGATGACAGTAGCTATTTTCAGCTCTGTAATTACCACTTTGCTGCTTAAACTCCAATCAACTAGCTCATAAGCTCCTGACAATAGGTACCAGAAGGTTAATCTAGTGGGACCCACGATGAGAAACTAAGTGATATTGATATCATGATTAAGATACATTATCCAGCTCTACTGACATTTCAGGTAGGGTGCAGAGGTGGCGGCTACGAGGCTCAACAAAGGATCGAGAAGGCAACCTGTTATGATCACTGCTGAATAATACAGCAATTGTCATATAAGGTAAGATCCATGGCAGCACACAGGGGACATACTGGAGGTCCAAATATGGACGTGATAGCTCGCATTCCACTCATTGTTAGCAGATTGACATACGTAATATTGGCCATTGGCAGCATACACTGGTACACATGCAGACAGGACTATAAATGGATATATCACCAGCTGAGTTATCCACAATCACAGAAACCATTGTGCTTTATACTATGAATGCTGTGGCACCACAGTGCATCTGATTGGTCCAGTGAAGTCATGTGACCCATCAGACCAATGAAGCCATGTGCTACCAATGATGTCATGTGATCTCCATTTAGCAACCCAGTGGAATCATGTGACTCAGGCAACAGTCAGGTGATAGTGCAGGGAGGAGACAACCACAACTTCATGCATCCTAGAATGAACACTCTATGAAGTATGCCAAGTGCACTTCAACCTGTCATACTGGTCATGTTAGGAATGAGTGGTTGCTAATGGAATGACAAACACCTACCAAGGGCCACTTCAAATGAAAAACTGTTTATTAATCAGAAATTGAAACCGATTCTGCCTTAGATTCAGCCTTATCGGGTCAGATGACACCAATTCAACAACTCCAGGGCTGGGAGCCACTTTGTGTCCTATGTCCTCTCCCAAACCAGTCACGTGCCCATCGGTAAAATGCCACAAGCTATGTACTACACGTCCACATCCTCCATTTAGATGCAGTCTATCTCATTGCTAGTACATGTACAAGTGAACACATTCTAGTTGAGAGTTTGAGAGTTACTCAACCTCCAACCTCCAGTGAATGCAATCGATCAACCAGTCCAGTTAGTTGGTTATTGGTGGGCAGTGGGCCAGGGTCACAGCTCTGAACAAGACGTAGAGTAAACTGAGAGTACTCGGGTCCTAGCTGTAAATGGAAAGTGGGCTGATGGGGAAAGGAAGGGGGTGGGGCTTGTTGAGGAGTGGGGCTTGTTGAGGGGTGGGGCTTGTTGAGAGCATACCCAGGGCTCAATCAGGGCAACTCTCCACAGAGATTTGGTGATAGACAATAGCCAGTGGGCAGTGATCACTGAAGTTGAAACGTTGCTCAATAGGGTGAGCGAGGCTTGCCAAAATGCTCCCACTGAGCTAATTGTAGTTGCACACACACCCAGGCTGTATCGCAACCACCCAGCACCCACAATGTCTGCTCTTCCAGAGGCTTATTAATCCCACTACAGATGAAGTCGCACTATGCCAACAGACTACCATATTAGGACTGAACTCTGAAAATGTATAGTATGCTATCCAGGAATCAAACACGCAGAGTACCTTGTGTGTATAGTGCACACTAAAGGAGATAATCACCCATGCAGCAAGGGCAGAGTGATTGCTGTGTCCATCAGTGGACACAAAGACGAACAGTTTGGGTGAAATAGGAACGCTTTCAGCCTTCTATTGCAAGTCACACATGGAAAAAAAGACTTGTATGTACCTCAGAAATGACAGTTGTATATAAAAAGCAAGGTTTTTGTTTACTATGGAACAAAACCACACCTCAATTTCGATATTGTATATGGTAGGCAATTTAAAAATGGTGAAGGCGTACAGCACAGATGGTACGACGCATCGAGTGTTGCTGCATGCAAAGAGCGCATGGTCACAGACGGTACGACGCATCGAGTGTTGCTGCATGCAAACAGCGCATGGTCACAGACGGTACGACGCATCGAGTGTTGCTGCATGCAAACGGCGCATGGTCACAGACGGTACGACGCATCGAGTGTTGCTGCATGCAAAGAGCGCATGGTCACAGACGGTATGACGCATCGAGTGTTGCTGCATGCAAACAGCGCATGGTCACAGACGGTACGACGCATCGAGCGTTGCTGCATGCAAACGGCGCATGGTCACAGACGGTACGACGCATCGAGTGTTGCTGCATGCAAACAGCGCATGGTCACAGACGGTACGACGCATCGAGTGTTGCTGCATGCAAACAGCGCACGGTGTAAGTGCTCTACTGGCACTTCTTGACTGCACATGAGTTGTGGCAGCCTATACAGATGCAAGATGGAGGTGTCCAGTTGAGTAGTTTCGCTGACGTAATCAGTTTCTCTGCACCTCCTTTACACCTCCTGCTGCCTCCATTTGGAACACAGGGAGTCTACGCCATGGCGCAAATGTTCATCGGCAGGTCAGTCTGTCTACAAACACCAAGTCATTGTCTTGGTAGGGATAGGGAAGATGGCTACTAACGTACCTGGCAGCCATCTTCAAAGATCTAAAGTACCTGGCAACCATCTTCCCTGTTCAAAGATCTAACATGCATGTTCCTGGCAGCCATCTTCCTGTTCCGATAGCTAAGTGATAGGTTGCTATAGCGTCCCAATAATGATGGAAGAAAAGCGGGTTTTGGTAGATCTTTGAACAGGGAAGATGGCTGCCAGGTGTGTTAAATCTTTGGTTTTAGGTTGCTAACTCCACTTCACAGTTCGCACAATGTACAGCACAACGGCACACAATATGTAATCTTACAGGGAAGTTTGTACTAACCTGATCCTAGAAACCTATAAAATTGTCCTAGAATCTGGCATCTGAGCAAAATTGTCCTAGAATCTGGCATCTGAGCTATTTAATATCCTCCAGAGGGGACCACAAAGGGAGATTCATACTCCTCAATGTTATGCCCTCATGACTTTCAGTTGTCTAACTATCACCTGTCAAGGAAGAAGCTCACCAACTCTGTCACTACCTGTTTCGACGATTAGTTTCAGTTGCACTGCACTGCACACAGCAGGGAATGGGGGACGTATAATGCAGACCAGAACTCTGCTTCTTCCTCATCAAGTGTCTGCAGGCTAGCCTCGTTCCCAACCCCTGCACAATAGCCTGGGAATCAATATCCGCGAGCCTGCCTGCACTGGAAATGTACGTACTTGGAAATGTACCCGATCATGACGTTAATATGCGAGCTATATATAACCCTGTGCAAAACAGCAAGCAGGCTGGTCCAGTTTTGGCTGGACTGCTATTCACAGCTTTACACACGTGCACGTTTCAGCAATGACACCATCAGCAATTGTTCATGTCAATTCAGACACCACTAGCAAACTTCACCAGGCAATAATGGCCCCCAAGTTCACAAAGCACTCGTTGGACAGAAGACTCTTTGCTAGTTAGTGCAAGACAAGCTCACCCCCTCACTCCCCCACTCACACCCACTCAATTGTGTGGGAGGTAGCTAATACTACACGGTGCGACGGGCAGCCAACCACGGCAAGGCAAATTAAAAGAACGGTATCCAAAGCCAAGAGCTGCAATCCCGAGCTCCATCCCACCCCCTCACCCCTCTCCCTCTGCCAAGATTACCTTCATGAGGTTGAGGCATCGCACAAGGTCCTCCTGCACGACCACCAGCTGGTCGAACGCCTTGCGCCGTACTGCATCCTCCTCCCCTTCCCGCTCCGACTGGATCCTCCGTTGCCGCTCCTCTTCGATGGCCGCGACCATCATCTTGTTGGCCATTTTGCGCATCAGTTGCTGGTGCATCATTTCCTTGGCCTCCTGCGCGTTTGAGCTGAGCGGTACCTCGCTGGACTCCGACATTGCTGCTTTCTCCTTCGATCGGTTTGTGGAAGATTTTCAGAATGCGAATGCTGGGTATCTTTGCAACCAGTTCGAATCAGCATGCAAAATGGTAGCTAGCCCTAGTAGTACGAAAAAGTAAGTAAATTCATCCAATTGCTTCCGCAAACGTCACGATAATCGAGCTCGGGCTCGACGTACCGGTATTCCTTTTTCAATGTGGGTACCGGGTATTGGTCCGGCAGGAAGTACATATACTGGAAACATAGATTATATAGCGTCTGGCAGGAAGTCAATGGACATGCATGCACATTCAGAACTGGCCGTGGCCCTATAAAGTTATGAAGTGGATATTGGTCCGGCAGGAAGTAGGACAATGGGTTAGGGTATATTAGGGCCAGGGCCGATTCTAGATGCACGCGTGTTTCCGGTACCTATACCTAAAGTATATACTTCCTGCCGGACCAATATCCACGTCAATAAATTTACCCTAACCTAGTCTTGCAGGCCATGCAGCCTCTTGCCACACATACCCACTATACAGGAGATTCTGGCTCGCAAGACTATAATTAGCCCTAACCAGTAACATTTCCTGCCGGACCAACAACCACCTAATTTTTCAAATGGCATGACTGCAGCTGTTTGATTAGTCTTGTGGGCTAGACTTTAAAATCGTCTGGGAACGAGATTAGCTATATAGCCCAAATCTGGTCTTAACAGTAGCGGGGTGATCAACACTTAAAAATCAACACGCATCCACTGATTGACAAAATAATAAAACTATATATTCTAATCACTTATTAATGCTGCCTGAATTGGTTCTGCTTCTTGGGGTGCCTCTCCTGTCCCACAATTTCCTGCAGCATCGACAGAGCTTCCTCTTTAGACGGTCCACGCGAGGAGAGGGGAGAAAGATAGCGACGATCCCCCCGATCATTAGCAACACAGCCACCATCAGGATCGGGATGAAGGGGCTGGCCTTGATCAGATTGCCAAAGGCAACGTTACCGATGATGGAACCCACCCGACCAAACACGGCTTGGATTCCAAATGCCGTGGATCTGTACGATGTGTGTGTATGTGCATGTGCAGTGTATGTATGTATTATGACAAGAGCGCATGATGACATCATTGTTTTTTCATGTGAAAAAAAACAATTATGTCATCATGCGCTCTTGATTATGATTGTCCATGTGTACATGTGGTATGTGTGTGGGTGTGTAATGTGGTTGGGTGAAGGGAGATCACAACCTTGCAACACAGCACGTGGTGGGAGGACAACAGAACACACTCAGCCTCACCGCAGGTGCACAGGGAACAGATCGCTAGTGCTGAGGACGTCCAGGGAGTTCCACCCGACGATGGAGACCCCATTGAAGACGCAGGAGAGGATGACTATCACACTCTCCTGCTTTGGGACTCCCCAGATTAAGAACGTGCTCACTGCTGAGGCAATGATTGAAGAAGCTGTGTGTGGTGTGTGGTGGGGGTGTGTGGTGTGGTATATGTGTGGTGTGTGTGGGAGTAACATTGGCAGTATAGCCAGGTGTTCATGAAACACATACCCCGCGCTGAACGTCTACAGGCCAGGATGCATGCAGTGCTGCTACAATCGACGTGACATCTCTGCCGATGCGCATCGAACAGGGTGGTACATGATCGTGAGAAAACACTGTTTCCTAGCGGTCACCTCGAAGCATGAAGTTTCCAAATGCAATGCGTGTCCTGTTCTTGAAGGGACTCTGAGGTCACGAAGAGGTGGAGCCAATGTTATGAATAGTTATGAAAAGTAGGAAATAGCCGAAATACAGCGAAATGGAGTGCCTTGACTTCAGTCAGGTACACATAGAGCAGTTTTTTGCTATTTGCTATTGTTTGACTCCATTTCGCTGGTTTATGAGGGTCTATGTGGGGAGATTTCAATTTTTTTCGCCTGACTGACAGACAGACAGACAGACGACTGACTGACAGACAAAACCGATTGCTTAACCCTGCTTCGCGCATGCGCGCACGGGGTAATAATGGTGTGAGGCATTAATTTTGCTACTCGCTTACTGAATTTGATTTTGAAGCATTTACTGACTCAGAAGCAGTTGAATTCATGAACATCAAGCTCCAACAACAGCTGCACTTGACTTCATGACTTACTGAGCATTATCCTGGGGCCTATAATGTTGACAGTAAACACTCCTAGTACGGTGCCAGGGATACCAGCAAGCGCAGTGTACAGGCTGTCCAGGTAGATCTTCTCCGTGTTCTCCTGCCGATTGCAGAGGGTAGTGGTTCCAGGTGGGGCACAGAGGGTCGTGTTGAGGCTGACGGTACAATTGTTAGCCTGTTCCTGTATACACTTGAAGTATTCGGGAAACAACAGTTGTAAAGACCATAGTATCTGAGGAAGGATCGAAGA
>OZ007511.1:2367145-2473997 GCA_963931865.1 Axinella damicornis | reverse complement strand
GCTTTGGGGTGTGGCTTCCACATAAATACCCACCTACTAGACACACTCATAACCATAGTTGTGTAACTAGGTGAACTCTGACCTGTGTTTGGGTGGTCAATGATGGAGAGCGTCCAAGTTCCTGCTGGAGTCTCTCCCCAGAACTTGACTGTCGTGAATGTCCAGTTATTCAGACCTTCTGCAGTACTTAAGTCATGATGATGTGAGGAGGTGTGTGAGGGTGAGTTATGCAATGGTACATTGTATGTGTGTGGGGGTAAAGTCTGTTAATTGGTGGGTCTGGTTAGAGTCACGTATCTGCTTAAAATGGCCGAAATGACCTCTGGGAGCCGTTTCAAGCCAACAGGCAGAGGGAACTGAAATTATGGTACGTTTTAAGGGCTGAAAATGAACTTTGGAAATGCTGTGGATGGGAAAGGGTTAAGACGTACATACTTGAGGCAAGTGTGGAACTAGGTGTTAACGGGCGTACGTACTCGTCATACTTCCTCGTTGTGGCAAGTGTGGACCGTGTGTTGTGTGGAGAGGTGAGGACAAACTCCAGTGCTCCGCGGCATGAGTGGTCCACTGTTACCTGCAATACGCATTACATAACGATGACATCATTCAGGAATGAGTACATTACATAACGATGACATCATTCAGGAATGAGTACATTACATAATGATGACATCATTCAGGAATGAGTACAGCATTAACCGGACATGGTCACCAGTACCGCTGTCTGTCAACTTACAGTCACTTCCACATACTCCAGTGTGTGGAGGTCATTTGGTATGTCTGCCACACCCACTGGAGGGTAATTAAAGGGAAACAATTCCATTAGGGAAGCTAGTAGCATGGTGTTATTATGCTCATGGTGTGTACAATGCACTCATGTCATACAGCTGCTCCAAACTTTGCTAGTCTCAGTCCCAGACCCAATGCACAAGCTGGTCTATGAACGAGACCAGCTGGTCTAGGAACGAGACCAGCTGGTCTAGGAACGAGACCAGCTGGTCTAGGAACGAGACCAGCTGGTCTGGGAATGAGACCAGTGTGGTCTGGGAACGAGACCAGCTGGTCTGGGAATGAGACCAGTGTGGTCTGGGAATGAGACCAGCTGGTCTAGGAACGAGACCAGCTGGTCTGGGAATGAGACCAGCTGGTCTGGGAATGAGACTAGTATGGTACATGCTTGCCTTCCGCTGTCAGTGGCACTGTTCCAGTAATGGGAGAGTTGGTGGTGTGGGAGGGAGATGACCACACATGAACATCGGAGAGTAACGGCCACACCTGTGACAGTTTGTGTGTGCAGTTGTACGTGTGAGTGCGTCAGTTGGCGTGAGCGTGTGATGCTCTGCCACCATGGCACAGACATGGTTTGCAGCATACAATGTACATGTACGTACACGACATTGGCCAAGGATGCTCATTGCAAACTTTCCAGCCACTCTTAGAGGACATCACAATACATGTATCCTTTGTTGGGCACTGCCCCCCGTATGTCTACGCTATGTTCCCCTGCCGCATTTGCATACTATAGCAGTTAAAGGCTGGAGGGGTGGAGCCTGCCAATGAGGCTAGTAATAGGTAACTGGACAGTCACATGGACAGTCACATGGACAACATGATGAACCTACAGTACCGGAGTAGTTTTCTAAGCTCGCTTCTGATTGGTTCACTTAGGTCAATTACGTCATACAGTGCATACTTAGGGTATATTATGGCAGGTTAGGGTGTGGTTTATATTGTTATATAGCCAGTAGAATTGAAGCTTTGAAAACCTACTCCGGGATAGCTCTGATGAACACGGGTGTGACCTAAATTTAGCAGCATGAGTGTATTATTAGCCACTTGAGGCGTACTTTTAGTAACAATAGTGTATTGTTAACATGAGTGAATTATCAACAACACTGACACAATCAGCCATTCACGTACCCCGGCTGCACGGGTCAGGCGATAAGCGTCCATCAGACCAAACCCATGCTGGTCACTGTGCTCAAACCCAGCGGTGTTTCTCACCCACTGAGCTCCCTCAACATCTACCTTCCTAGCTGTGTACACCAGCAGAGACTGGACGTCCCGCCAGCCCAGACATGGTCTGAGGGAGGGAGGGAAAGAGGAAGGGTGAGGGATGGGGGGAGGGAGGGAGGGAGGGAGGGAGGGAGGGAGGGAGGGAGGGAGGGAGGGAGGGAGGAGGGAGGGAGGGAGGGAGGGAGGGAGGGAGGGAGGGAGGGAGGGAGGGAGGGAGGAAGGGAGGGAGGGAGGGAGGGGGAGGGAAGGAGGAAGAGGGAGGGAGGGAGGGAGGGAGAGGGAGGGAGGGAGGGAGGGAGGGAGGGAGGGAGGGAGGGAGGGAGGGAGGGAGGAAGGGAGGGAGGGAGGGAAAGAGGAGGGGGAGGGAGGAGGGGGAGGGAGGAGGGGGAAGGAAGGAGGGGGGATCGAGGGACAGTATCATCGAGATACTACAGTGGAACCTCTAACCATCCGTTATCCTTGGGCCCTCCGAATTAACAAGGTGTCCATACCTCCAGGGGACAAATACCAGTGTTTTGCTCTTTAACAAGGGTTCCACTGTACAATAGTCCACTGTACAATAGCAAGTGTGTTACCATGGTAACATGGAAATACATGGATGGTTTCCGCAACCTTTCTGTCAGCTCACCTGACTTGCAACACAAGGGCAATCATGCCGGAGGCAATGGGGGCCGCAGCTGAAGTGCCAGAGAAGGACGTAGTGCAGCCATTGTGGATGCTGGCGTCCGTAGTGACCTGGAGGAACACAAGCGTTGACATCATGCAACTAGAGTCATTCCCAGGCCATGCACTGTGTGGACCGGGAGTGAGATACACAGCACGTGTGTGAACACATGTAGCTGTAGCTGATTGTAGTTCAGCATCTCCATACTCACAATGCTCCTGTCCCCATACTTTCTCCCGTTGCTATAGGTTACGGCCAACATGGCTGGACATAGCTCAGCATAGTATGGCATATGGTTCTGTTCATCCACTGCACCTGTGTGTGTGAGTGGGGGGTGTGTGGGTGTGTGGGTGTGGGGGGATGTGGGGTGTGTGGGCGTGTGTGGGGTGCGAGTGAGTGCATGTGTGTGTATGAGTGTGTGTGTGTGTGAGGCATGGAGTGGGGGGAAGTATGCATGTGAGGGTGAATAGAGTACGAGGGTTCATGTGTACATCTTTGTGTGTGAGTGGGTGGAGGATGTGTATGGGTTAGGATGCGTGTGAGTTGTGCATGTGTATGTGTGTGTCCGAGGACCACACAACCACACACTCACCAACAGTGATTGTGTAGACAGAGTTTGCATAGCCATCGTAGTTACAGTTGTCGCCCACTGTCCCGCCGTTACCAGAGGCAAACACAAACACATTTCCATAGCCAAACCTCCCCTTGGACGCCGCAAGCTTTAGGGCCTCCTGCAAGGGGGAGGAGAGAAGGGGGAGGATGTGGAGGGAGGTACAGGTGACGGTGTGGAGAGAGAGACAGGTGACGGTGTGGAGGGAGAGACAGGTGAGGGTGTGGAGGGAGGACAGGTGAGGGTGTGAGGGAGGGGCAGGTGAGGACATGTATGGAGGGACAGGTGAGCTCTCACCTGCGCTACAAATCCTGGTCCCTCCACAGTCTTTCCTTTATCGTCCGGGCCCCAGCTGTATCGGTGTGAGAACACCCAATGGTAGTCAGTCACACACACACACGTACATGCACTCACATACCATACACACACACACACACACACACACACTTGCACACACACATATACACACACACCTGCAGCTAAAGATCCAGTTGGTGTGTGCCTTGTGTATGAAGGACTTGCCCTCCAAGATGTCCGTCACTGTGCCATCCAGCATGCGTATCCCGGACACCTGTGCCCCGTATGCCACACCCACTGCACAGACCTCGTTAGCTACTGCTGCTATCAAACCTGCACACCTGTTATAGGGGGGTGTGAGTGGGGTGTGTGAGTGTGTGTGCAACGTATGCATCAGTTATCCTCGTCCCCAGGCCTTTCTCCACAGCTGCGAGATAAAATGGGCCTGGGAACGAGGCTGAGCATCGCAAATTGTGCAGCACTATATGTAAGTATGATCTTGCATTTCAGATTTGCAAGACGTGTGTTGGTGACAGATGAATTACATGATGACATCATGGTCTATAGTAGCCTCGTACCCAGGCCCGACCGCCCGAAAAAGAAAGGGCCTGGTATCCACTGTTAGCGCATGCGCGTAATTATCTGGGCTAAGACCAAGGGGGAGGGGCATATGACGCACAATATGGCCACGTGCTGATGCTGTGACGCTCATATAGCTAGCTACCCCCTATACCAGAACGAGATCGATCGAGCCGGGATATCACCAGAACTACACGGCAACTAGCGCTATACTGCCCTGGATTGCTAGCAATTCTTGCTAACTTACAGTTCACGACGAACGGTAATCCTTCGTAGCACACAGACGTTCAAACCTCGGTCGGTGAGCCGTGTAGAATCGTCTTCTTTGTGCAAACGGCCGAAATGGAGGCTACCTGTGCTGGCTGGAGACACCTACAGGAGTACTTAGCCACTGAAGGTCATGGGAGAACGCTCAATCGTCGAACTCCGTCGTTACTCAGGAAAGCTGCACGGAACATATAGCGGTAGTACACGATTTTGACGTTGTGGTTGTACGGATGTAACACGGTAGTCCACGATTTTCCCAAGATTTCTGGGAAATTAAGCGCATGCGCAAACAGTGGATACCAGGCCCTTCTTTTTCGGGCGGTCGGGCCTGGGTACGAGGCTAGGTCTATAGTCACAATCCCCATCCCATGGCCCATCTTAGCTAATCTGGTCGGTCAATAACAGCCCCGCCCCTTGTGACAAGAAACGTAGCTCAGAATACCAGAACCTCTTTCCGCTTTTCGGGGAGTTTCAGGGAAGAAGACTAAGCTGCTCCTTATCACTACTACATTGTAGCACCACTGAAGGTAGCCTCGTTCCCAGACCCTCTTCCGCGCGTATGAGGGACTGGGAACGAGACCACACTGAAGCCATAACAAACCTGTAATACATGCACACTCATCCCTAGTGAGGATGTTACACAAGTATGCACAATCAATCAGAAACCAATCAGCAGGCATCTGGACTGTGAGGTGTCAGGTGGCACCACAAGGAAATACCAGTCACAGGTAAGCGACACCGCTGGCTTCCGTTACCACAACAATCCCTTTCAGAGGTTAGTGCACTTGAGTGTTTTTCTCTGAAGTTTGAGCACACAGTTTGTGTAGTGCTCCACGGGTCTTTCATGTTAGACTTCTTCCCAGCCTTCAGCACCTCCAGTGTTTGATCACTTGCAGTAGGCAGGGGATTGAAGGCCTCACATGTGTGATTACAGGTAGACATAGTGTAGTTGTGTTAGTGGGGGGGGGGGGGGGGCAGACCCAAACCAACCCCAGCACGGATCACTTCCAGTACGCCACACACGTGATCAGATCTTCCAGGCCTCCCCCCCCCCCCCCCCCCTCCATATTTGCATATAACCTCATTCCCAGGCCCACACGCGGAACGCGGAAGTGGGCCTGGTGACACTTGGCAAAATTTCCATATGTGCTGAGCTCAACAGTCTTGATTTCGGGTAGGCGAATCACGTTCGTCTTCCCTATCCCGTAGTAATTACATTCTTTACCCCGTGAAAAGTGTAGCCGTTTGATAAAACCGCTGTTCTAGCCTTCAAGACTCACCTCTGGTCGCTCCTTGGTGAGGACTTTCTACTTAGCCATCACCAACAGCTCTACCTTCTGCGTGATTTGAATGCATCCAGGTAAGGAATGTAATCGCTTACGCAGTTATGCTGACTGTGCACATACGGGAACTTTGCCAAGTGTCACCGGGCCCACTTCCGCATTTCGCATGTGGGCCTGGGAATGAGGCTAATTTGCATACTGCAAACGATCTGGGAACGAGGCTGTTGTCTGTACATTCAGCTCTGGAAGACCTCGACAAAACCATTTTGTCTACCCTCAGTGCGTACAAGGAGGAATGTCTACACCAAAGTGGATCAACTGTCTGTGTATAGTAGTTAATAACTGGTTCTAATAACCAGGGGGTGGAGTTTCACACTTACTTGGTGCCATGTGTGTTGTCCAGTATGGTTTTCAAGTTGGGCATGGGATCTCTGTCATTGTCGTTGAAGTCATAACTTCCTAGAGGATTCTGTAAACGTGTGTGCGTGCGATTTGGTGGAGAAATTGAAGCAATTTAGAGCTTCACTCTTCCTGTCTAGGTATCAAATGCAGCAGTCTGATTGGTCAACAGTTAGCTGAACAGTGTCCACTTGAGGTGGTTTACTGTACCACACAGTTTCACGTGAACATGCAGCAAAGTCATGATCACTTTGGACAAAACCCGTACCTGCGATGCTCATACACACTAGATTAGCCTCGTTCCCAGTCCCACGCCCAGCTTTTCGTCGCTTGCAGTACGGTAAAGCAGGGAGGGCCTGGTACATTTCCTCACGTGAGCATGATGTAATCGACAAATGGCAAAATTTCAGAACGAGGATGCAACGTTTTGCATGTTATTCAACCATCTACACATTCAACGCTCGGTGAGTATGACAGTCGCCCCCCGCTAGCTAGATACATGTGGTATGTTACCTGGTACCTTCGCTCTTCTTGCTGTTCTGAGACCCACGTACGCCCACATTCTTTTAGGTCTTTCTACCGTCTTTCTACCCTTAAGGGAGGAAATGTACCAGGCCCTCCCTGCTTTACTGTACTGCAAGCAACGAAAAGCTGGGCGTGGGACTGGGAACAAGGCTACACTAGATACGTAGCATACACATGTAGATACATGCAACATGGATGGGGCAGAGTAGCCTCATTCCCAGGCCGCGTGGGAGCCTGGGAATGAGGCTAGGGGCAGGGGTACACTCACATAGTTCTGTGTGATGTCCTGGTTGGTATGTTCCAGACCTGGGATAAATGAAGGCGAGATTGTATGTTATCAGTCCAAATTTACTTCCCAACATATCCACTCTCCAGCTTTATTCGCAAGCTCTTGGGCCCCTGCACAAACGTCTGGGAACGAGGCTAATCCACTCCCTAGATGGTTTTATCCTTACCATCATCCACCACGGCTACGACAACACCTCTCCCAGTGACGTGATTAGACCACACCCCTGTGACATTGATGTCGTGCCCTACCTCATGGTGATTTACCTGCAAGATATGAGTAGAGAAGGGAGGGAGGGAGGGAGGGAGGGAGGGAGGGAGGGAGGGAGGGAGGGAGGGAGGGAGGGAGGGAGGGAGGGAGGGAGGGAGGGCCGATGGCAGTGAATGGGGTAGTTCTATAATCTCATCGGCATTGCCAAATATTCTGGTAGGTTGTAACATTCATCAAACCTGTCTGTAAGTGATCAGACCCTCTTATTGCACAAGGATTTGGTGCACAAGACGTAATTACGTAGCACAATGTCCAATGCAAGTATGCTAAGATGAACGTTGCAGGTAAAAGATTCACTGGTGTAATAAGCAACATTGACAGTATATGGACTCATTGCTGACATAGCCTCATTCCCCACAGGGGTTCCGAGGGAGGTCTGGAAACGAGACTAGGGGAGCCTGGGAATGAGGCTATTGGCGACATCAGTGAGACGGTACACCAACTACGAGGTACATGTAGCCTCGTTCCCAGTCCCACGCCCAGCTTTTCGTCGCTTGCAGTACCGTACTGCAAGCGACGAAAAGCTGGGCGTGGGACTGGGTACGAGGCTAAGGTACATATACTCACCAGGTGCCACTGCCTGGGGAAGTACGGATCACTGAACTGAACATCACGTTTTACACGTGTAAGCGGACGCTGCTTCGATGTCCACACCACTGCAGGGTGCTGTCCTAGTACAGTGTGTGTAGCCATGACAGAACGCCCACTCCGGCTACCAGCATCCAACTCAAACAGGAAGATGTTTGGAAATGGCTCAATTCTGCCACGATTCACAAGACCCAGGTCAGTGGCAGTGGAGTCAGCTACCGCTGTCAGTTCTCCCTGCGATCCCTCCTCCCCGCCTCGTACCTTCACCGCCCACACATGCTCAGCCCCAAAGGCGGAAAGGTCTTCCGTGCTGGCGACACACGTTAGCAGCACTAGCAGCAAATTCGTGAATCCTGGGAGAAGGCGGAAGCATCTCTGCTCAGTCCAGCTGTTTCGTTTCCAAGACATCTGGGTGGTTGATCTTCAAAGACGGCTCTGCACACCTTGGAGACGCTTCTTAGTCTACAAGTCAAATTGTTTTCATGGTTTTGTTGCCATGCTGGAGTGATCGAGTGCAGTGCAGTGCTAGTGCTTCTTTAGTAAAATTGAGCAGTCCGTAAAATTAGAACGATGGCTGGGTCCTCTGAAGTCAAGCACGACCCCCGAGCTTTGAAATTCTATATTGCGCTAGACACTGGTAGGTGGAAAGGGGGGCCCGGGGAAGGATGCCGGAAATGGGGGGAAGGATGCCGGAAATGGGGGGAAGGGGGTGGGAAAGGGGGTGGGAAAGGGGGGAGAAGGCGGGCAAGGGGGGAAGGGTGAGTCTCGGTACCAGACTCTTCGCGCACGGTAGAATAGTCTGGTACCGAGACTAGGTGAGAGGGTGGGAAAGGGGGGAGAAAGCGGGCAAGGGGGGAAGGGTGAGTCTCGGTACCAGACTCTTCGCGCACGGTGGAATAGTCTGGTACCGAGACTAGGTGAGAGGGTGGGGAAGGGGGGGGGGGGGGGGGGGAAGGGAACGATCGATGAGGGACAGCCAGAAGAGGGCATGTAGTAGTCTCGGAACCAGACCCTTCGCGCGAGACTAGGCATGTAGTTGGCAAGCTATAAGGTTGCAGTTGACTGATACCTTCCTGGGTGCGGTTAAACTTCTCAATAGAGGACATGAATTATTCTTGATCCGCCCCCAGGGGAGGAGGCAGTCCTCCTCTACTGCCCGATGAACTCAGGGGATCTGGAGCTGACCCACACGGAGGTGCCCCTTAGCCAGAGGGGGAAGGGGCTTGGAGCAGTTCTTGCAAAGGTACTGCGTTGAGTGATTACTTTGTTACAGCTGCATGTTTTGCACGCTGCAAATGATCAAATTCGGTTGGCGAGAATGGCATGAGAGTGAGACTAATGTATAGTCTCAATTGTACCCTGCCGGAAAAGAAAATCATCCAGCGGGCCTATGGGATGGGTGAGAACCTCCTCTTGCCCGTGGCAGGGGATATGGGTGTGAGAACCTCCTCTTGCCCGTGGCAGGGGATATGGGTGTGAGAACCTCCTCTTGCCCGTGGCCAGCAATTCAGCTGTGCTCATCAGTCGCAAGACTTGTGTAGTAGACTTATAATCCTGGTTGTATCAGGAGCCCATAACAAGAATGGGCTCCTGGTTGGATGCATATAGGGTTAGCCTCATTCCCAGGCCCAGGCCTGGGAATGAGGCTAGCATAGGGCCAGACGAAACGAATTTCTTGCTGCAGCTTGAATATGGACAGCATGCAGCTTTGGCAGCTCATAAGCTCCTGAGATCAACCACCGAAAAGGGGAAGTGGCCTTAATTATTGCAACCTCTTAGTTGGAAATCTTCAGAACTGCATTATTGGTTTAGTATGGAGAGTGAGTATGTGGACTCCACTAGTCTAGCTGCTAGACCCTCCTCTCCCCTGCGGAATTGAAGGAACAGACTTCATTTCCGGGGGGGGGGCTTACCAAATAAAGAACTGAGCGAGTCCATGCAACAATTCGTTAGACTATGGCATAGCCTTGTTCCGTCTCGGGCCTGGGAACGAGTCTAACTATGGCATGCATAATGTGCTTTGATCTTTTGAATGAACTTGATGAGGTTTCTAAAATCCATGTATACCTCATCAAAAATCATACAGAGAAACTGAAAGGAATAGTCTAAGCAGGTTATTGCACTCCAGCAGGTCTCTTAGCTGTTGTAGAGACCTTCAGGATGCACCTATAAACAACCTACCCTGGTTGAGTGCAATATCCTAATACGTACGTAATTTGCAGGCATTTTCCATGCCAAAGTGGAAGCATGCAGCCCCGTACTGAGCACCGAGGAACGAGGCTGAGTGGAGGGGGAATTCATATGCCACAGACGTAGACCGCACATGCACTGTTGACCCTCTTTCTAATTAGAACCAATTAAAAAAACATGTCTGACTAGATAATGATTTTCATCTTCACAGGCAGCACTGGACTACGCCAGGAATGAAAGGTCAAAGGTTAAACTGACATGCACCTACCTGCAACACTTCGTGTCAAAGCACCCAGAGTACAGCGACATGGTGCTGGAGTGATCGGGTGAGGGGAGATAACAGAACTTTCCCATGGATGCTATTTTAGAGAGGTGCCTGGTTATGATGGCTGGTAGGTCGATAGCAAGCGCTCCTGACGATAGAGAGCAAAGCTCTGAGCAATGTCTACCTTCCATAGACATACCTGGTAGAGTGAGCATTAATTTTATTGTCCACCAAAGTAAAATATTTTGGTGCAGATTTGGGGCGGCCATCATAGAAAATTCAGCTGTTATTGGTGGTACCTTTCAAATGCCACACACTATATATAGAGGGAGCACTGTCTACGTAACTAGTAGAGGGAGCACTGTCTACGTAACTAGTAGAGGGAGCACTGTCTACGTAACTAGTAGAGGGAGCACTGTCTACGTAACTAGTAGAGGGAGCACTGTCTACGTAACTAGTAGAGGGAGCACTGTCTACGTAACTAGTAGAGGGAGCACTGTCTACGTAACTAGTAGAGGGAGCACTGTCTACGTAACTAGTAGAGGGAGCACTGTCTACGTAACTAGTAGAGGGAGCACTGTCTACGTAACTAGTAGAGGGAGCACTGTCTACGTAACTAGTAGAGGGAGCACTGTCTACGTAACTAGTAGAGGGAGCACTGTCTACGTAACTAGTAGAGGGAGCACTGTCTACGTAACTAGTAGAGGGAGCACTGTCTACGTAACTAGTAGAGGGAGCACTGTCTACGTACCTATGTAGTACGAACGTTGTGTGAATAAAAGCTAACTTCAAAAAGGCTATTGCCTCTTGAGTGTTACATAACAGCTATTGCCTCTTGAGTGTTACATAACATTACTCAATGGCAGTTAAGTGCACTGATAGCCGTGCTTCTTGTTCCTTAACAGGATGTTGCTATGGAAATGAAAGAGTATGACGTTCTATTTCACACATGCAGGTACTGTTAAAATTGTAATTATTTTGTGGTTATTTTGTTTTGATGTTTTCCTTGTAATGCTGGCTATGGAATGCAAGTCTTAAATGTCAGCGGTATATTAGAACCATTGTTATCAATATCCTCCGATCAGAACCTTGAAACTGATATGAATGCTTCAACAGCCTCGGGTCAAGTCTACTGTCGTCTTTCTAACAGTAGTATGGTCCCATTCCAATGTTTCTGTTGGGTTCTGAGAATGGAACAGGTGCATGCATGGCTACACGTACATCATGCAGTGCTGGCGAAGCCATCCCCCACGTCCCGTTCCTGACATAAGTAAATTCATATTTAATAATCACACCCTAGTAACCACTCATTATGTCATATCTGGGTTTGTTGCCATGGTGATTGTCCAGGTATACATCAACTGTAGCCGGTCACCATCTGTTGACCTTTGCCTTGTGCATGTGCATTGTTGGGAAGAGGTCAATCCAGCACCTTGCATTGTTGGGACGAGGTCACTCCCCAGCACCTTACCATAACTATAACACGGATGACGTAGGCCATTGCTATACTGTCTTAGTACTCACAAAGTCCACTATATAGAATCGACTTCTGGCACAGCCACAATAGTTTTAGTGCCAGGTGCAATTGGAGTAATTTCATTGTTGTGGGTTGTGTACATGAATTAATGTGTTGAAAGGAACCACTGTCAAGGAAGACCACATGTATATGTGTACATAGGTCAAAACATTATGTATTAACATTTTGCCCTGGATCAGGAGTGTTAATCAGTGGAGGTGAGCGTTGGGTTAGTCACGATCAGTGGAGGTGAGCGTTGGGTCAGTGGAGATGAGTGTTGGGTTAGTCACGATCAGTGGAGGTGAGCGTTGGGTTAGTCACGATCAGTGGAGGTGAGCGTTGGGTTAGTCACGATCAGTGGAGGTGAGCGTTGGGTTAGTCACGATCAGTGGAGGTGAGCGTTGGGTTAGTCACGATCAGTGGAGGTGAGAGTTGGGTCAGTGGAGATGAACGTTGAGTTTGTCACGATCAGTGGAGGTGAGCGTTGGGTTATCACGATCAGTGGAGGTGAGGTTGGGTTAGTCACGATCAGTGGAGGTGAGGTTGGGTTAGTCACGATCAGTCGAGATAAGCATTAATTCAGTCATGTTCAGTGGAGGAGACCATTGACTATCAACGAGTGGATGTGAGCATTAATTCAGTCACGATCAGTGGAGATGAGCGTTGAGTTAGTTACGATCAGTGGAAGTGAGCTTTAAGATCAGTGGATCGAGTTAGGTTATAGTCTCATGATCAGTGAGGCATAAGGCTGCAATCCCCTATGTTCAATCTACTGTCATTATACAACTCTAGTGAATTCATCCTGTTCCAAGGAAGATGCACAATGGTGAGCTAGATGTTCGATCTATACTGTCATTATACAAGGCCACCTCTAGTGAATTCATCCTGTTCCAAGGAAGATGCACAATGGTGAGCTAGACACATACTCAGTGTCCAGCATGCAGCCACACAATAAACGGGATAGCTGATACTGCAAGACCAAGGCACAGACCTGACTGTACTGTGAGATCTTTCTTCATTTCACATGCTAAAGTGGGTGTGGCCTTTGAAGGTCTGGCTTCATATAGTCTCAGAACCAGACCCTTCGTGCGGAATGTCTGGTTCCGAGTCCAACTTCCTGCTTCCCTGGCTGGACTTGTAAGTGTATGGCATTGCAGGACTCGACTAGCAAGTATGCAAGAAATCTAAAGCACGGGGCACAGGTTACGTGACTGCGTTCTATAAGTTGGGTCGGTCATTCACTATAGCAGCGAAGCCATGATGGTTGCCATGACAACAGCTACTAACTGAGATCTCTGGTTCGTCTAATCTGTGCCTGTCAACCATCAGCTGATTCGACCAATCAGGTGACACAAACTTAAATTCCTGTGACCTGATTGGTCGACTATCAGATTAGTTCTAGATTTGCTTGCAACATATTACATCAACCACAGTACTAGTAAGGACCAGCTGTTGCTGGACTCCTGGAGGACACTTGTCCAGCTTCCAGAACTTCTTCCCAGTAGAACGCGTGACTCAGGGAAGGCTATGTTTGCTTAGTGACAATCCGGCCAGTCAGTGTTGCCATGGAAACAACTCATACATCTGTGGCTTCAAATCCTTACAACAACAGGACTCGTTACAGGAGTGTTCTACCACCAGTTGTATATGCAACTTTTTGATCTGCTTACTGAACCTGAATACCCCTGAATGCTGCAATCCGACTGCATGGATACATTCCATGTCGTTGAACCGAATATCCGTTCAGCATTTAGCCGATGTAGGTTTGACTCTACAGCCGTTTCAACCCCAAAGCACCGCCATGCCTGCTAGAGCTGGACGAAAAGTGAGTCATATTATTCAACTCCTTAGGTCGGGCAGTACCGGAGAATATTCGGTCGGCGGCAGCAGTATTGGTCCGACCACAGGTTAATACTGTCGCCACCGGCTGAATTTTGGGAAAAGATTTTCATAGTTGTCCTTAATCTACCGACCACATATTTGCCCTCCCACTTGTGCAATGATATATACTTGTATTTCATCCACTGAAAGTATAGGAATTAAAGATTCATTAACTCCTCTCAATAATTATTCCAGTCTCTCATTTACAGTCTCGATAAATGAATTTACTAGCCAATTATGTGGTTGGTATAGTTTCAAAGATCTATGACAAAAAAAGTTCTTTCCCAAAAGTTGATTTTGTGTGTGACAACAATGAATTTACCAAATCCATGGCAATTGATAGTGTACTGAGTTCTATGTATGTATATGCATAAGCGCGGCTGGGCATGGATAGTGAATGGTAAAGGTTCCTGTCAATGGGCCTAGTCAGTAGCAGGGTCCACCCCCAAGTCTAGCCTCGTTCCCGTGCCCTCTCCCACTCCGGCTTTCTTCACTTGACCTCTGAACCAAGGTTCAGAGGTCACAACTATGTGCTCAAGAAAGTGGAGCCCTGGAGAAGCGGCTATGATGGGTATATGATGGCAAAACAAGAAATCACTGCCTGTTTTCATCCATGCAGAGAGCTAACTGTCTTTGATATATCTCTCACCTGCTTGGGAATGAGCTGACTGGTTTTACTGGTTATCAGTTATGACATCAAATAACTGGTGTCCCTAAATTGCCAGCAATTTATACGCCTAGAATTCTTGATGAATGTGTACAATTATCATGTTATGTTAATGGTGTTTACAGGATGATCTACAGAAATTTCTGTTCATCTCAGAGGTTTACAATGCGAACACGTTCTAGTTGAGAGACTGCTCATTTGTATGACTTCCAACCTCAACCAGGCAAATTATTGGTATAGCCACTTACATTTACAGTCAGGTTCTCATAGCCTCGTTCCCAGGTTCCGCGTGGCCTGGGAACGAGGCTAAGGTTCACTGCGCCAAAAGGGATGCATGATAGTTTGGTAGGTGATTGTCATTGCCTTAGCGGTCACAATTAACCATCACCAGTCAGTCATGAAAACTTGATAATGATATGGTTTGTATTGTGGCTACTTATGCCTATATAATTTATTTATTTATAAAGAATTAATGTGAAAACAAAACCACCACGATACAATGATTACGATGGGCTCTTAATATATCCCCATCCCTATAGAAGGGTTTGATGTGGGAGGTAGTTTTGTTCAGTCTAAGTTATCGTTCGCTGGTGTGGGAATTCTTCCAAGCTTAAAACCTTTCTTGTCTTTGTCAGAGCAGCATCTCCATGATGGACTGCTTCAGCAGGAGGATGTCTGTTTCCACAAACACGGAAAACGAATTCGGTTTTAGTTCCTAAATTTCATATGCAAGCACTATAGTGCACAGGACTGTTGTACCACGTACAATGGGACAGATGCTGAGATCAATGTGGATGCCTGGATGGATGAGCAGTGTCCTTCCTCGAAACAGAGCATGCAGATGGAAGCACACCTATGCTGGCACACTATGCCTGCGTCTTCAGCACAGGTGCAGTTCTCAGGATGGTGTGATGTGGACTTGAAAAAGAATATACCGTTAGGCAGAAATCATCTTCTGCAAAATTCCAAGTGGCAACAGCACTCCTGGTAGCTACTGCAGTTTGCTGGTAGGGCAAACTCACTATTCTTCAGTTCTTACTATGACTTCAGGCCTATTGACTGCATGGGCACATTGAACAGGCTGTACTGAAACGTTCTAATGCCCAAACTCTGTAACCATGGTGATCACGTCTCTGAATTATTAGTTATTGTATAGTGAAGTCAGTAAAGTCGGCTAGTCAGAATCTCTCCATGTCCTCCAGGAACTAATTAATCATTTCCCCCCACCAGCAGTTTGATAATCAATTACCATCTGTTGTTAAGTTTTTCTGTACTGAATTTGGAATGACATTTTTCTGGGTGGTTTCAGTGATACGTAGTTGTGCCTTGTTTCTTGGTCAAGTATATCTCCTTACACCTATAAAGATACGTAAGGGTTCCATTCCCATGGCAGAAGAATATACCGTCCCACCTTTGCATCATGTAAGGGGTCCCACAAGTGTTCACTCTCAAAGGACCAGTTACTTTGTGCGGCATTGGATTCCACACCTGGCTACAGCTGTTCCCAGCTGTGCACGATGGGCCACCTCATGATCCGTAACACACAACACGCTCCCCATCTCAGCGCCAAAGTGCATTCTCTGATGATGATTTGTGGCTCACGAGGCCAAGGTAGAGTTCTCACTGCGAGGACCCTGTGTATTCCTCTAATACAAATGCTTTGTAACATCATAATGTTATGATAATGTAATCCTGTTCAGGATTTTAAACTTCAATCATCTGTTATGAACAAGCTGACGTACTGTGCATTGTTGATAATGTAAACCTACAGCATATTTGATAGGAATGGAAAATTGGAACCATGGGACAGGGTTCGGTCTGATTGGGTTGCTACGCATGTCTTACAAACTAGTGGGTGACTAGTGGCCAAGTGGTTAAAGCAATTAACTGTCAACCAGCCAGGTTTGAATCCCAATGTTGCTTCTCCACTGTTTCTTCACAGCGAAGTGCTTTCTTTACCTCTCCTCCTTTGGGGAGGCTGAAGGGGCTTGGATACATTCTTATGTATCTGAGTGTGTCGTTCCCAGGCCTCTCCCAACCTGGGCCGAGGTCTGGGAACAAGCCATGTGTATGTGTGTGTGAGTGTTGAATGTGTGTGTGAGTGGTGTGTGTTTATGTGAGTGGTGTGTGTGTGTGTGTGTGTGTGTGTGTGTGTGTGTGTGTGTGTGTGTGTGTGTGTGTGTGTGTGTGTGTTGAGTGTGTATGTGAGTGGTGTGTGTGTGTGTGTGTGTGTGAGTGTGTGTCTGTGTGTGTGTGTGTATGTGTGTGTGAGTGTTGAGTGTGTATGTGAGTGGTGTGTGTGGTGTGTGTGCGCATGCATATGTATGTGGTCGGAAGGTATTGTGTAGCTCTTTCTCGTGCAATAATATAATTGATGTCTATTCTGGTCTGATTTCCCCAAACACACTCTAAGTGTTGGTACAGCCTGACAGCTTTGCAGAACAGAGAAGTGAGTCACTCCCCTCTTCGTCTCTCAGGGAATTAATGGACCCATTGACTTGCTGTCTAGCAGTACAAGGTGCCATTTGCTTTACTCTCTATAGCTCCATTTCACCCTTTTCAAAAAGAGCATGAAGTGCTCTTTTCTGGTCTTTGTAGGGTATTGCCACTTTGTGTAGTTCCTGAGAATACTGTAAACACAGCCTAGGGATAAGACGCCCATCAAACACAGCCTGGGGATAAGACGTCCATCAAACACAGCCTGGGGATAAGACGTCCATCAAACACAGCCTGCCCATCAAACACAGCCTGGGGATAAAGACGCCCATCAAACACAGCCTGGGGATAAGACGCCCATCAAACACAGCCTGGGGATAAGACGCCCATCAAACACAGCCTGGGGATAAGACGCCCATCAAACACAGCTTGGGGATAAAGACGCCCATCAAACACAGCCTGGGGATAAGACGCCCATCAAACACAGCCTGGGGATAAGACGTCCATCAAACACAGCCTGGGGATAAGACGCCCATCAAACACAGCTGGGGATAAGATGCCCATCAAACGTACTTCACCAGCTTTCCATTTCAAGCTTGTACCTTTTGTTAGTTGCACTGACCAATGTAGGGATGATCTAATGAGCCCTTTGTCGGGTTTCTACCTCTGATCAGACTAGACCAACCTCCGAGACCATGTGGAGGTAAAATGATAGAGCCAAAACAGACACTATATTGTTATCATTTTCAGTCTGTATTGGCTTTTTGTGCGAATTAATAAATTTCACATCTTGAAATTCCTTAAGCCTAGGTTGCGAAGGGCTTTAGGGAATACTCCATCTTTGCATGCTCAATGCCATGCAGTTGTCGTGAAACACCACAGCTTCATAACTTCCTCCAATAATTTGTTTGCAGTTATAGAAATATGGACATCACAAGACGATTGCACACAGTGTCTTGAGCTCCAATGATGTAAGATGGCCATTAAACTCTCATCATAGCATACCTTAGATGCAACGATGCAACTGCCAAGACACTAAACATTTCCAGCAAAATATGGCACTTTTATGCTGACAAGTATGTTAGCCATGCACCTAGGGTGGAGCATACATCTGACGCTACTAACTATTAGTAATACTTGTAACCTGTTACCATGACAGCGAGAGGTATGTGCAACACTCCAATGTGTTGCCTAGGTAACAGGATATATATATTTCATTAATTAAAGACGTCTTTGAAGTTTTATTTCCGTGCATGCTTGGGTGACAGAGCGCCATGAATTGAATTGGGTGGAGTTGTGGTCTAATCCTGCCAATTAAGTGCCAGACCATTTGACTGCACAAGGAGACTGTGACATTGTGAGTGTGTTGCCATGGGAGTGTATGCTCCATATGGGATGTCAGTTTACTGTTACTGGCCACCGGGAGTTGTGGGAAACCTAATGCTGTTAGCCCCTGTCTTTGTTCCCACAAACATTCCCACCTCCATCCTGAGACAAATGGCTCACTTGCCTATTGAGCTGGATCTTCTCCTTCCCACTGGTGGTCTGCTATTGTACACAAGTCGTTGAGGCACTATCGCATGAGTGCTGTAGGCAGTACTAGCTAGCTGCCTTGACGACGAGTGACGATTTCTAGAGGATGACCAGTGCACATATGTGCCGATCTGATGTAACCATGGTTACTATACTAGCCAGGATACCCGGAGCCAAGGGTGCATGATGACATCATCCCCCTCTCGCTTGAGGTAATGTGTGGTAACACCCTGCAACATGGAACAATATCATGGTAGGAAGTGAACCTTTCAGTATGTTTCTTATGGAAATTCGATTATCAACAGGTACTGTTCTAATAATGCATAATGCAGCTGTGCATGGTCTGGAATATATAATGTGTACGTGATCACATCCTGACCAGAACAATACAGCTGCTCTCCCTCCATACTCCGTCATTGCCGACGTGCCATGTGATTACCGTAATATGGTTCAGTGTAACTATATTTCAGCATTGAGACTTGGGATGCTGTCAAGTATGCTGACCCGGTGGCCTAGCTTTTTCCAAGTTCCTTTGCAACTTTTATCCCCACCGCCAGTATTGATCGCTGGGTGCTTTGCAGCGTTCTTGCAATATCCGGTCAGCAGAGCGTCAACTGTATCAGCCAATCAGCGAGCAGAATTCAAAATGTTCTGCAATTTGACAGTTGGCGCTGTTTTAACCGGATGTTGCAAGAATGCTGTAAAGAGCTCTACTGCAAGTGATCAAATACTGGCAGTGGGAATGGCCTGGGAATAATCATGCCCAGGCCATTCCCACTGCCAGTATTTGATCGCTCAGGCTACATAAATCGTGTGACAATAGATGGGGAGCTAGAATATAGAATCCCTTCAGCCTACTGGCCGGTCCACCAAGGAAGGCATGGTGATTCTGGTTCGAAGATTCTCTACACTATAACATATGCCCTTGATCTATCGTACTGTACCCACACCACATGTGAAATTCAATACGTTCAGTGTTTGCATTTGCTGAACAAGGTGTATGGCACGAGTTTTGGGTGTGAGTCGGTGCAGTTTAGCGACACAAACAACCTGGAGATCAAAGCATTCTCGTGAGCCAGTGGTAAGGCATACGGTGTGCGGCTCTAGCAGTGTTTGCATCTCAATTGATTATCAAGGAGTGGTCTCCTTTCAGAACAAGTCTCTCGGGGTGTATTTGCCATTGAAGAACAGCATGCTGCTAGGCATTGTATCCACTGTTTGCTGCATAATAGCACAATGGTTCAACTATGTATTGCTTGTACTCTGCCGGATTTTGCTCCCAATCAGATCGTAGAATATTGCTAAGGATTTGCCAATTTTGACCTGTGATGTTGATACAGGTTTGCCTAGACCAGGAACCTAGCGTAGCTGCCAGCCCCTCCCTGGTCGGTCACACACACAAGCGGCTTTGTCGGGCAGAGAGGGGCTAGCGAGGATGACCTTGCTTGCTTGCACCATAGAAACCTAGCCTTGTTCCCAGGCCTACCCCGTTCTTTCTGTTCTTCGGCTTGCGTTGACAATAATACACGGATGTGGAAGAGCAGCGAAGGACGGGCTGCTCTTCCGCATCCGTCAACGCAAACCAAAGAACAGAAAAAATGGGGTAGGCCTGGGAACGAGGCTAATAGAAACCCAGGTGGTAAGTGGTGCAAACTGTCATGGTCTAATGATTAGGCAGTTCCTAGAGACTGACTGACGTCAGTATTAATTTGCCCACCCATGGCCCACGCAAGCGCGAGCTATTAGTGTGCCAGACCACTTCCCCAGTATGAATAGAGTGCCGGTACTTTGATCTCTACTGTACACGTAGGTGTAAGTGGTTAACCTACACCACATGGGCCATGAATATCGCTTGGATGTCAGCTGTCAATCCGAATGTCACGTCCGCGTCGTCGGTAGCCAAAACTGTTTATATGCTGACTGGTGCAGTGTGAGCGCTAGTTAGACCTGAAGCAAGGTTTCACTCCGAAGTTGAAGTTCTGTTGTTTTTTTAGCAGATTTTTAACCCACCAGGCTAATCCTCATAGCCTCTGAGTTATAGCGATTTTAGCTCTCCGTCATATTTTTACGAGGTCACGTCATCCATCACCAAGACTAGACTCGCAGCGCAGCCATGCCAGAAGTGTTTACGGCATCGGTACGTCAATTTGCAGCTGTGGGGTTATAGCTATATTTAAATTCTGCATTGTTGTTGGAGGGTAAGTAAAGCCTTATTTTGCAGAACTGGGCGCGCAAAGTTGGCGGGATTTAACAGCTCCACTGCTTCATCTATTTAGCCTACCCGAACTGATTCTCCAGACAGCGGTAAACTGCAGGACATCTCCTTGGACGGCAGCCCACCACGTAGAAGTTCTCCAGACACAGGTGCGTTGACAACGTGGCTGGTAGCTTACAAACTGTGCATGTGTGTCGCATGCATGCATGCCGGCATTTTGACGTGTGCGCACATGGCGTGTGGCGAGCTAGCCAATGTTTAGAGGAAGTGGCGTTCACCTACAATTTACCTTCCTCCAGCAGTTGTGGCAATGTCGCAGTCACCGTGGACTTACAGTGCCGCCATGGAGTTCCCGCTCACGCGCAGCCTCAACTCTAGCAGCTCCGAGTCCAGCATCGACTCTGGCTTTGAGTCTCCTCTCGGGAAGGGCAGCGTGAGTCCGGTCAGCCGTGTGTCCACCTCCAGCCTGATAGAAGCCATCAGTACCACGAGTAGCCTCGCCAACATGCTGGTAAGTCTATGACTCTATGTGTACTGCTAGTCATGATTCTGTGAACTGCTTTCTGCTGTGAGGTGTGTGAGTGAGTGTGTTTGTGTGCTGGGAGGCTGCGGCCAGAAAAATTATGTAGTCTTGTTTTCTCTTCACCATGTGCAACCCTATTCCCACGTGAAGCACCTTTGATCTGAAACTCGCTAATTAATTGTTTTGTCTGTGAATATTTGGTTGTGATAAACTCAGCTGTCTTAAATCTACAATGTCCCCCTGCACACATGCGCCTGCCCCCCCCCCATCCCAGAATCGGCTCTCGTTCTCAAGTCCAGCCAGTGATGCCCCTCAACATTTCAGTCCAGACCAAGAGCACCCTCTATTCCCCATGCTACCACCTCCCCCCTCCTCCGACGGCAACTCCTCCCCGGACACTGTCTCCTCCGCCTCACCAGACACACTGGATCTCAGTCCCTGCGACCCTGCAACACAGCCCTGGCTGACCAGCTCGCCTCTCCCCATCCCCACCCCGTCCCACCACCACACCCCCCACATGCAGATGTACCCAGGGGGAATGTTTGCAGACCTGCCAATGCCACCATACGATTCCTCGGCTATACCAGCGGAAAGGATGTATTATCCTAAGCCCTCCCCCTTCCGACCCTACTCCATTGCAGGGGGTGAGTGTTCAGTTTGGTGCCCATTGCAATAGATTCAGGTGCAAGGAATGTCATTAATTTAGACCTCTGCTGCTAATCTGGCCAGGTGGTGTGTGTTAAATGTTGCTTGTTGAGGTTGTAGATGTGTACAACCTGGGTGTTAAGGCAACAACCAGTAGTACAGTAGCCACTGTGTCATGGGGTGGCTGTGTACAATGGGATGGGAGGGCTTACTTTACCCCACTGCTTGCAGCCAGCCTGCCTGCCTAATCAGTTTGTGTCCTTAATCAGTTAAGTAAATTAACTGTATTGTGTTCCTTCATATGCTGGTAATTACACAAAGACCCACATCTTTGAAACTAAGTATAGAGCTTGCTGGTAGCCCTTGCCAAACAACTTGGCTACCTGTGGGCAGTTGTGTAGTAAACCTCTTAGTGGCTTCTTTGCTGGGCAAGCATTGTCCTAGTTTCCTGCAGGTCTGATGTTGTGGCTCCTTTTCCAATGGCTGGTAGAACTCACAAGTAATTATGTTGAGATTGCTAGGCTGTCCAATTAGCTTGCCTTCCTCATCTGTGGTTAACCACAGGTGCCAGCTTCCCATCACACCACCTCAGTGCAGCTACAAGCTGTCTAACTAGTAACCCAGTTGACCAACTTCCTCTCTTCTGTGTGAGTTTTGCAGTTTACATAATTGCCAAGTGGAGTAAACAGCTAGACTTGTGCCCAGGCTCCTCCCCAGCTTTGTTGCATGCTGGACATATTAATGAGTCCGGAGAGCGACGGAAGATTTCATCATGTGCGAGATTGCGTATGCGAGGTTTTGGATAATCACAGTGCTGGGTGTTGATCAGTATGACAGCAAGGAGTCCTGCACAGTAAATTTGTGAGCACTGACAAAGACTTACAGTGTGACTGTTAGCAATATACATAGATGTGGAAATTGTAGGCATCCTGACAGCATGATTAGCTTGCCTTCCTCACCTGTACCCCACCTTCCTCACCTGTTACCCCACCTTCCTCGCCCGTACCCCACCTTCCTCACCTGTACCCCACCACCTTCCTCACCTGTACCCCACCACCTTCCTCACCTGTTACCCCACCTTCCTCACTTGTACCCACCTTCCTCCTCACCTGTACACCACCTTCCTCCTCACCTGTACACCACCTTCCTCCTCACCTGTACCCCACCTTCCTCCTCACCTGTACCCCACCTTCCTCGCCTGTACCCCACCTTCCTCGCCTGTACCCCACCTTCCTCACCTGTACCCCACCCTCCTCACCTGTACCCCACCTTCCTCGCCTGTACCCCACCTTCCTCGCCTGTACCCCACCCTCCTCACCTGTACTCCACCCTCCTCACCTGTACCCCACCCTCCTCACCTGTACCCCACCCTCCTCGCCTGTACCCCACCTTCCTCGCCTGTACCCCACCTTCCTCACCTGTACCCCACCTTCCTCGCCTGTATCCCACCTTCCTCACCTGTACCCCACCTTCCTTGCCTGTATCCCACCTTCCTCACCTGTACCCCACCTTCCTTGCCTGTATCCCACCTTCCTCACCTGTACCCCACCTTCCTTGCCTGTATCCCACCTTCCTCGCCTGTACCCCACCTTCCTCGCCTGTACCCCACCTTCCTCGCCTGTACCCCACCTTCCTCACCTGTACCCCACCCTCCTCACCTGTATCCCACCTTCCTCACCTGTACCCCACCCTCCTCGCCTGTAGCTCGCCTTGCTTGCCTATAGCTCGTCCTCCTTGCCTGTAGCTCGCCCGTAGCTCATCCTCATCCTCCTCGCCTGTAGCTCGCCCTCACCCTCCTCACCTGTAGCTCGCCTTCCTTGCCTGTAGCTCAACTGTAGCTCATCCTCCTTGCCTGTAGCTCGACTGTAGCTCATCCTCCTTCCTGTAGCTCACCCTCACCCTCCTTGCCTGTAGCTCACGACCTTCTTCACCTGTAACCATGCAAACTTCCTCACCATCTCCTCACCTTCTCACTTGTAGTAAACCACAACTCCACTATCAGTGTGCAGTTGAACTGACAGCAGTTGAATGACCTCACCTCTTGTGCAGTTTGGGATGCCAGCAGTAGTAAATAGTAGTTGTGGGTATTTATCTGGAGTTTAAATCTTAATCAGTTGTCCAGATCAAATCAAACCTTGATTGCAAAGGCTATTTCAATGCTGGACAACTCTCTGCCTTCCTTCATCCCCTTCTGCTATGAGGGAACCACCCCCCTTCCTTTATCCTCCTCTGCTATGTGGGGACACTCCCCCTTCCTTCATCTATGAGGGGACACTCTTCCTTCATCCTCCTCTGCTATGTGGGGACACTCCCCCTTCCTTCATCTATGAGGGACACTCTTGCTTCATCCTCACGTGGGGACACTTCCTTCATCCTCCTCTGCTATGTGGGGACACTCCACCTTCATTCATCTAGGAGGGGACACTCTTCCTTCATCCTCCTCGGCTATGTGGGGACACTTCCTTCATCCTCCTCTGCTATGTGGGGACACTCCCCCTTCCTTCATCTATGAGGGGACACTCTTCTCCTCTGCTATGAGGGGACACCCCCTTCCTTTGTGTACGAGGGGACACTCTTCCTCTGTGTATGGGGGGACCATTTGTATGAGGCTACTAATTATAATCCACCTGGAAACTGCCCTGTATTTCTGTGGCAAGGATGCACATTTGTGACTCCACCCACTCTTTAACCTTGTATATGTCTAATTGAACCACTAAATGCTCTAGAAGACGGAGTAACAACTTGTGTGTGAGTCTAGAGTGTGTGACAGGCTAAACTTGAGTGCAGTTGGTTTCAAAGGGTTTGTAGGTACGCTTTGTGGGTCAGTGGTTTTGACAGCTAAGGTCTATTTCATCTCAGCCTAGTCATCAAGGAGCACTTGAACATAGTTACGCATTGTATGACTGTTACCACTGGGAGGGCAGCGAACAATGGCTTCAAATATGCCCCACTGGCGGCACCCATTGTCAGCATTTGGGATGTCCACAACTGCCAGTCTAGTGTACACAGAGGGCACTACTGTATTGCAGCAGCTGCAGCAGTTGTGTACGGTGATCATGGTTGTCATAGTGTTGCGTACTCACTTTCAGCTTCAACTGTAAGACACTGGCACCCAATTAGGGGCTGCATTCCGCCCCTAGACAAGGTGAAATTTTTGTAGCAGAGCATAGTTTGAGTGAGGTGAGGGTCTTTGACTAACATTCTCGTAGCAAATAGGTGACTAAAATGTATTCATGTTCAATGTAGAGTAGAGCTAACCAGGAATAAAGTGTTATAACTTCTTGTGTTGAAACTAGAAAGTAGTACAAGGAAGGTCTCAGGATGCAGGTCTCAGGATGCACTGAAAGGTCATGGCTGTTTTATTGACCTGATTGGCAACCAGTTTTCCTTGGCAACCACTGCTTTCCTCAGTTATACTCCAGTGGGCTATGAATGACAGAATGTGGGCTACAGGTTGTTGAAGACAATTGGATTGAGGCACACTGGGAAGGAATTGTGGTGCCTTTATCTTGAAAAGCATTTAGAGTGTTCCTGAGCCCAGCCCTGCTGGTTGCTGGGTACATGTATATAGTAGAGGATGTAGTCTTCATATTGAGTGAGCCGTGCTGTGTGGTGGTAGTAGTGGATATTACAGTCTTCATATTGAGCATTCCTGAGCCCAGCCCTGCTGGGTGCTGGTAGTAGGAGGATACAGTCTTCCTATTGAGTGTTCCTGAACTCAGCCCTGCTGGGTACCAGTACATACATGTAAGATAAAAGACAGTCTTTATCTTGGAAGGCTTTCATAGTGTCCCTGCGTTGTTCAGCCCTGCTGGGTGGAGGAGAGTACAGTCTTCATCTTGAGTGCTCTTGAATTCAGCCCTGCTTGGTCCTGTAGGACAAAGGGTGCAGTCTTTGTCCTGGACTGTCAGTCTGAGCTCAGCTGTGCTGGGTGGAAGAGGATGCAATCTCCTCTTGGAAAAATGTTCCTGCTGGGAGGAAGAGGAGAAGGTCTTTATCTTGAAAAGCTTTCAGAGTGTTCCTAAGTTCAGCCCTACTAGAGGAAGTAGATTCAGTGATGTCAGGGGTGGCAGCCTTTAGTTCACAAACATGTTGGTTGAGTGGATGTGTGTGTTGTAGGTATCCTTGTTGTGTTTTCCAACATGGTTGTGAATGTGTGTACGTGTGGTTGAAATTGTTGATTGCTTATAACAGTGTTTGTGGATGTGTGTGAATGTACACACACACACACCATATCACACCTACACCTGTACTGCACATCACCTTAACACATGGATCACACTCACACTCAGTGCACTTATCAGTGTTTGAAATCTGAGCACCATTTTCTATTCCATTTCCAAGAAGCTGATGACATTTTGTGGTGGTCAGTATTTATCAGCAGTTTGTACAGCCACTATTGTCTGGCAGGCTAGCCAATAGTGTTGAGCACACCTTTCAATGACTGGCTCATCACATGTCATTCTCAGTTATAAACTGTTACATCACTTGTAATTGATTCCCAAGGTTGGATTGCACAGCAGGCGTGCTGTATAGCACACCCTGCCTTGTGTGGCTGGTTCATGGTTGTGAATATGGCCAGGTTTCATTGCTGTGTTCGACTGGTTGGTTACTTGAAATTCAAACCAGAAATTCAAAACCTTTACACGGTAGGATCCTGTACTGTTTTACATGTATATAGCTTACCCTAGGTCACTGCAATCGTAGCAGTTTCAACAGCTGTTGCCGAGGATTTCAGGTCCTGCTTATAGTATGGCAGCTTGAATGCTGGACGACCTCCACTAGCAAGGCAGACCCAACCCCAGGTCCTGCTATCTCCTGTGGTATGACATGCTGGACAACCTCCACTGGCAAGGCAGGCCCGACCCCAGGTCCTGCTATCGATATCCCGTGGTATGGCAGCTTGAAATGCTGGGCAACCTCTGCTGCAAGGCAGACCTGACCCCAGGTCCTGCTATCTCCTGTGGCATGGCAGCTTGAAATGCTGGACAACCTCAACTAGCAAGGCAGACCCGACCCTCCATTGGGAAGCATTCACCTGCTGTACGGATTCAGCTCTCTCCCTCCATTTCTGAACTGAAGGCATCAGTGGGCAAGATCAGAGTTGCCTGTGCCAGCTGTCTCAGCTTGCCATACACCATGAGGTAGCCAGAGATAGCCAGTCTTGAGAGACACTGGTGCATCTGGTTGTCATGGTAATATGCTCTAGTATTTGCTTGCATCACAAATGGGGGGGGGGGGGGGGGGGGGATGACATTGCTAGTACTCACAAATTTGCGCACATGCTGCTGTTACTCAGTCACACGTACACTAGTCACACACACACACACACACACACACTCACACACCCATTCATCACCCACCACACACACACAGGTATTGACGTAGTGTGTACCTGGAGTGGGCAACTCCCTCCCCGCCGCCACAAGAACCCGACCTACTCGCCTCGTGTATTCCTGGGAGGTGTCCCCTGGGACATCACTGAAGCTGTACTGCTCCAAACCTTCCAAGTTTTTGGTGCCCTTACCGTTGACTGGCCTGGCAAAGACAACAAGCACAACAGACACCCACCGAAAGGTGTGACACTGTGTGTGTGTGAGTGTGAGTGGGGGGGGGGGGGGGGGGGGGGGGTGACACTGTGTGTGTGTGTGTGGAGTGTGGAGTCAAAAAACTGGCAGATTACCGAACTTGTCCCAGCATGCAATAATTTGACTGGTCATTGGGTGGATTTGGATTAACACTGTAAAGAAACTCAATGAGTATTAGTGATCAAACTTTGGGATGTATGTCCTAGGGTATACATTACGCCTCCTAAAACAGCACAACCATGCAGCCCTCTAGCTCCACTGAAACCCTCTAGGAACTTGACTACTAAGGACTTGTCTCCTTATTCTTTCCCAAAACCCACACACTGCACGCCACAAGACAAGCAGTGGTGACCACTCTGATGTCACATACACACAATGTAATTTACCTGGCAGATGTGGTTGGTCCCAGGAACTCCATCGTCTGAAGACCCACACTTCCAGTCAGAATAGCAAACGGTCATCCGCTGTTTTCATACATTTCAGACCAACACTAAATCGCCATCTGCCAAGGACATATAGCAGAGGGGTGTTGCATTTTTCGCCTGGATTCAAGCACCGAGGTTCGAGCCTCTCCTGTAGAGTGCGTTGTGTGGGCCTCCTGAACGTTGTGTGGGCCTCCTGAACGAGTTGACAGACAAGTTCCTAGTAGTCGAAGTTCCTGCTCTCAGGGTTCTATAGGGCTGCAGATTGTGCAGTTGTAGGGAAACAAAGACTAGGTCCCCACCTGGATTAATGTTTGAGCCTGTCTCTGCAGTGTGTGGGCTTCCTGGTGGAGTTAGCAGACAAGTTCCTTGTAGTCAAAGTTGCTTCTGTCAAGGTTGGAATAGGGCTGCAGGGTTGTGCACTTGTAGGTAGACATAAAAGCTGGAGGCTGGATTCACATTAATGTTTGAGCCTGTGTGGGTTTCCTGAGAGAGTTAACAGGCAAACTCCTTGTAGTCAACGTTCCTCCACTCATGGTTAGGGTTTGCAGGTTCAATATGGCTGCAGGGGTAGGCAGACATAAAGGTGAGGCTTTTCAAGGTTTGAGCCTGTCTGCACTCTGCAGTGTGTGGGTTTCCTGGTGGAGTTAGCAGACAAGTTCCTTGTAGTTAAAGTTGCTGCCGGCATGTTTCAAATGGAGCTATAGGGCTGCAGGATTGTGCATGGAGTTGCAGGCCAGGCTTTTCACCTGAATTCAAAGCATTGAAGTTTGAATGGGGCCACTTGTACAACCTGCCCATGGTTAACTCCCAGCTGTTTGTCGGCAAACAGTGCAAGTTATAATGTCCTGCATTTGTGGACTCCAGACTGACCAAAATGGATGCCTAGCATTGAGGTTTGAATGGTACTACAACCTGCTGTGTAACACAATAGCAATGGTGTGACATACACTGGGAGGTCCTAGCCTACTGTGGGTGTGATAAGGACTACAGACTGGGGCTTATTGGCTGCACAATTATCTCAATCACTAATCTGGTGTGAGCAGTTGTCATAGCAGAGGTGGTGGTGTCATGTTCTGTGGACATTGTGGAGTAGTGTGAGTGTAGTAGTTGGACAATAGTGGATGGGTTACCCCTTGTGATTTTCAAAAGGTTGCAAACTCTTAGTCTTGTTCCCAGGCCCCTCCCAGCTAGCGGTCTGTTGCTTGCATGCAGTAGTTGAGTGGGAGAGGGCCTGGTACATTTCCTCATATGACGCCAGGGTAGAAAGACTTGATATTAATGTGGCTCAGAACAGCAAGAAGAGTGAGGGTGTACCAGGTAACATACCTCACGTATCTAGCTATTTGGGGTGACCAATCCATCACACCGGGCGTTGAATGTGTGGATGGTTGAACAACACACATAACATCGCATTCTCGTTCTGAAATTTTTTTAAGTACATCATGCTGACATGAGGAAATGCACCAGGCCATCCCCACACTTCTGTACTGTAAAAGCTGGACAGGGGCCTGAGAATGAGGCTAGCAAACTTGTGCGTATTTGTGCTTGCAATTCTACGTATTACAGTCGGTGATGCTTATGTGGATTGCGGATCTTGTGGCCACTCAGCATTTCCTCTTGGTCTGCTTATTGCACAGCAGTAATACAACATGCTCCATTGTGGGCATCTCCCCTAGTATTGAAGGCAGCTTGCTATTCCCCCCTAGTCCCCAGAATGGAATGCAGCTGTCCGTTGCCATGGTGTGCTGGAGCCTTTAATACCTCGGCTGTTAGTGAGTAGTGAGAGGGTATTGCATGAATGGAGTGGAGTCAATGGAGCTATTAGGTGATGAAACAAGTGCGGCATATTTCGTTAGGATGGGAACTCGAACATCATGTGGTTGCTATGGCAGCATTCTGAGCTGAGTGAATTATTGCCTTGTGTGGTTAAATTAGCACCATTTTACTGGATAATCACACATCATGATCATGTGATCTATAGTTCCATGATGAAGCCATTGCATCAAATGAACATCATCACATGATCATCATGTGATCCATTGCTACTGCATCCCCTCCCCGCAGGCTACGTCTACTTGACCTTTGAATCAGAGCGGTCGGTGAAGGGGCTCCTGATGTCCTGCACACATGACCCGATGGACGCCAGTCAGTATTATTTCAGGGTGTCCAGTCGAAGGATGAGGGACAAAGAGGTGCAGGTGATCTCCTGGGCCCTCTCCGACAGCAACTCCATTCGCTGTCCCTCTCCCCGCCTGGACCCGAGCAGGACCGTGTTTGTGGGTGGGCTCCATGGACTCATCAATGCAGGTATGTGTGGTGCTGGTGGTATAGGTGTGTGGGTGGTGTGAGTGTGTGGTGTGAGTGTGTAGTGTGGGTGGTGTGAGTGTAGTGTGTTGTGTGGGTGTCGGTGGTGCGAGTGTGACTGTGAGTCTCAACCAGGAACAAACAACTGTTATCCAATAGCCTTGCTTACACTGCCTTGCAAACTCTCACTGAGTACCTAGTGAAGAGTTTTCTTAATCATGTGGCGTAATTGCAATCTTGTGTCGCTGTTTGGGTGACCAAATTTCTCTTACAAGTAGCTTCACTCGCTTCGCTCACTCAGTTACGTCCCCCTTGTTCGCCTATGTGAGCAATCCGGTGCTGGCAGCCCTCTATGCAGAGCTGCTGCTCTCCTGATTGTGTCCGCTTCAGCTGCTGTTCCCCAATTGTGTCCACTTCAACTGCTGCTCCACAATTGTGTCCTTCCATGTGATATCCATGCATCCCGCCTCAGCTACCTACTGTTCCCAGATCGCGTCCTCCTCAACTACTGCTCAGCCCCGATTGCGTCCGCTTCCGCTGCTGCTCCCCGATCACGTCCGCTTCCGCTGCTGTTCCCAGATCACGTCCGCTTCAACTCCCGCGTTGTGCCCGCTTCAGCTACAGGTGTAGTTACTGCTCTCCGGTTGTGTCCGTTTGCCTTTCTGGAAGATTCCAGCCCCTGTCCAATGTTCTCGATCATTCTTCGCAGAGGTTCTGAGGTTGCAGTGAAGGTCGTGCGTCACCCGTCTAGTCCAGCCCCCCCCCCCCCCCCCCCCCCAACATCCCACTTCCATTACACACACACATGGACAGTAATATATTGACATTGCAGGAATAATTCTTTGAGGGATGCATAATTAGAGTGCCTATGGTAACCATGACCTAGCTCAGCAGTGCCTATGGTAAATGAGGGAGCTAACTATAACCTATTGGTAACCCCTGGTGATGGGGGGGAATATAGCCTACCATTGTAGATTTACAATGGTAGGCTGTTGTTGACAGTAAGCTGAGGCTTGAATATTGGTACTGTTGGAAACCTAGCAACAGCTTGTTTGGATAGCTTTGATGTAGAGCCAGTGATAATTAGTGGCTAAGGTGGAGGGACTTCTGGCAGGGCTTGGAACAGCTGTGCAGGGTATGGGTAGGGCTTGTTGGTAGTACTGGAGCTGAGAGTCTAAGACAGTGGAGATTCTGATGTGAGAAGAGAATGTCTCTGTGAAACACCACAGGATGCATTGCCTGAGCTTCATCCATCCCTCCTTTATCTATCACGCTCACATGCACACACTCACACACGTACACACATACATACATACACATACATTGTACACGCATACACACACACACACACACACACACACACACACACACACACACACACACACACACACACACACACACACACACACACACACACACACACACACACCACAGACATTCTAGCTCACATCATGAATGACCTTTTTGGAGGTGTGGTCTATGCTGGCATAGATACAGACCGGTACAAGTATCCAATTGGCTCTGGCCGTGTGACATTCGGCAACCAGAAGAGCTTCATGAAAGCTGTCAAGTCAGGATTTGTCGAGATCAAGACTCCCAAGTTCAGCAAGAAGGTGAGGAGGGAAAAAGGGAGGGGAGATGTGGGAGGGAGACCTCTATGAAGGGAGGAGAGTGGGAAGCTTGTGGAGGGAGGAGGGAGACCCGTGTGAAGGGAGGAGTGGGAGGCTTGTGGAGTGAGGAGAAAGACCTGTGTGAAGGGAGAAGGAAGTGTGGATGGATGGGAGAGAATAACCTGGAGAATTGTACCATACTCAAGGGATGTGTCTGTCAGCAGGAGTGTGTGAACTGCCAAAGTAGCTTGTAGCTCCAAGTTGTAGGATTTGTTCATGTAAACAAGTGGCAACTGCAGTCATGGTAGAGAAGAAAGTGGGTAGGGCAAGTACACTTTCTGTTCCTGCCTTGTTCTTACCTAGTGGGTACTTCGCAGCGGACCCGCTCGTCCACTCACTCATCCACTAGCTCATCCACTCGCTCATCCTTGTTGCTTGCCACACAATGCATACTACACAAAGTACTGTTGGCAAGATAAAAAGTGCTCACTGTGTTATCAGATTATCTGCATGCCTTCCTGAATACTCAAACATGATTGCCAAACATTTCCCCATTCCAGGAGTGTAATTAGTTGGAACATCACGTCAGGTGGAACCAGTAACTATACTAAACTAAACCTTGTGGGGACAGTCAAGCCAAGGCAGTGACTTGCTCTACCCCCCCCCCCCCCCCCTCAATCCCTTACCCCTAACCCCCTCTCCTCTTCCCATCCCCTATCCCTAAACTAAACCCCTCTTCTCACCCCTTCTTCTCCTCTTTCATTCCTACCCACCCCCTCAGGTGCAAATTGACCCTTACCTCGAGGACTCCCTGTGCACCATGTGCAGTCGTGTCGTGGGTCCGTACTTCTGCCGTGACTTCAAATGCTTCAAGTACTTCTGTCGCTCGTGCTGGCAGTGGCAACACTCGATCGATGGCTTCCAGGCCCACAAACCGCTAACCAGGACATCGAAATCTACTCGCAGTGCCTGACTTCCACCACCACTCTGTCGACCAAGTCCATGCAGCCTCAGTAACATTTTGGAGAAAACAAGCAACAAAAAAAAACAACTTGTGTATATTATTTTCGCAGAGCTATGTTATTACGTGGAAGAAAATTTTTTAATACAGACAATATATATTTTACTAAACAGCCAAAACCACATAGTTTTATGCCACTTACTCCAGACTCCCACCAGTATTCAGTAGGGTCTGCCAGAAAGCAGACACGAACTTCTTTTAGTTGACATTTTCGCTTATATATAAATTATTCTATATAGCAACGTCATGAGCACTTTATTCTGTTGCACTGCCACCTGTTATAATTTATGTGCAGCTTTTTTTTTTTGGTTTCGTCTTTTGTTTTTGCGACATGTTTTTGTTGTTGTTATTCAGGCACAGGTTTGCCTCAGGCTATTGTTTGACACATATATTCAATGTAGCTACTCAAATTTGTGTGATTTTTTTAATCATCAGCTAATTATTGTGGGACATTTCTAGTGATTGAAATTGAAACTGCCAATCCTTTTTTATCCACACTTGTAATAATTATTTCCAGTTGATCAATTCATCAGTGAACTTGTATTTGGAATCACTTGCAAATTTTATAATAAAAATCAGTTGATTGAACATTGTACAACAACATCAAACGCCGTTAAGTTTTGAAGTGTTTGTTTCACAGTTGGCGAGCTTTGTAGTGGGTTTTAAAGTGTCATCTTTACCAACACTCAACAAGTACAGGTACATGTACAAGTAGCCCTGTAAAACTATGGTTTGCTAATCCTCTTTCCTAGCCTCGTTCCCAGGCTCTCCCGCGTGTGAACAAAAATTGTAAGCAAGCGAGGAAAAGCTGAGCGATGGGCTGGGAAAGAGGCTACCCTAGCTTTTCCTTCATTGTATGAAGGGGGAGAGGTAGCCTAGTTCATCCGAAAATCAGAATGAGGCTAGGGAGAGAGAGGCATGTAGCAGTATGTCAATTTGTAGCAGCTAGCACCTTAGTCGATTTGTACCCTACAGGCTAGCACCTTGCATGCCTCGCAGCATTTGAAGGAAGTTGGTCGCCTGGAGTTTGCCCGTGTGCACGAACTGGAAATTTTCAGAATCTCAGGCATAGCTTGGGAAAGAGGCTAATCAGCTTGCATGTACCGCCCCATATTACAATTGATTATTGCCTTCCCATGCGATGTGCAGGTTTTACTGTGTAGATATGATGACATACAGAGCATGAAGTCCGTGTTTAGTCTAGTGCCTATATACTCTCGACTACAGTCATCTCTACACTGATTGAACGAAGTTAGGTTCATTCATCTTTGGCGGAGACACTCCGAAGTCTTATCACAACTCGCATTCTTCATGAGTTACGTAAGTCAATAGTCCTTCAAAATACTGGTCAAAAGAACCCCACACAGCATTCTAACAGGGCAGATTAACTTGTACAATAATTGTTGGATTCGAAAAAAAATCCCATCTAAATATGCAACTCTAGGAACAAGAAAACCTATGCACAAACTGTGAATACAAGCGATTGCATAGCAACTGGGGCCTAATTAATGCTGTCAACTGCTGCTATAGAATAATTAAAATCAATAGGTTAAAACGAAAGTCAGTTTCCATCTAGTGATGTCTTTCACGACGAATCTTGTACAGCTGCTCCTTTGCCTTCTCAAGCTCCCTCATCTTCTTTGCGATTTCCTCTTGCGCCTCCAGCTCCTGTCGGAAGCCCTTCATCACTGACCCTTTCACTTTGGGGCCAAACGGTTTTGATTCCTCCACATCCACAGAGGCCTGTTGTGCTGCCTTCACTAGAGTTTCGGTCGCCTTCTTCACAGCAGCTCCAGCCATCTGTAACGCAGAAGATGAGGTATACGCAAGTCAGGGGTAGGGTTATTCCAGCTGTGGCCTCACTACCACTGCAAGCAGTATACTAGACCATGGAAACGAGGCCAACCCACTGCATGCAGTATACTAGCTAGACCAGATCACCACCACTTGAGACTGTAATCCCTAGTCTTGCTTGAGACTGTTTACTTGAGACTGTAATCCCTAGCCTTGCTTCCTCTCTCTCTCTCTCTCTCTCTCTCTCTGCCTCACCTGGAGTCTCCGGTTGTTCTCGCTGCGGGAGTCTGCCTTCACCTGGCAGGAGATAAGCAGCTGGGCAGTGGATGCAGCTACAGCCTTTGCAGCTGCAATCAACTTCTCCTCTTGAGCCTCCCCCTGCACCACCATGTTGGCTGCCTCACAAAGGTTGCTTGTAGCTGTGGCAACAAGTTTAGCCTGCAAGGTGGGTATTTATTAGAACCCGGTCAGATTCACACTACATTGTGTGCTCTAATTAGAAGTGTTTGCATGTGTTTGTTTGTGTGTGTGTGTGTGTGTGTGTGTGTGTGTGTGTGTGTGTGTGTGTGTGCGTGTGTGTGTGTGCGTGTGTGCGTGTGCGTGCATGTGCATGCATGTAGCTCACAGCAGAGACGAGGCCATCGGACCACTGTCCATCTTCAGACTTGGGGTTGGAGCTGAGCTTGCCCTGTGCCACCAACTCCCTCTGGGCAGCAGTGGCAGACTTCACCAGAGCACTGGTTGCACCGGCAATGTTCTTCGCAGCTTCTAGGATCTGTTCTTCAAAGTTGAGAGAATCATCGGCACCCTGTGTGTATGTGTGTGTAAGTGGGTGTGGGGTGTGGGTGTGGGGTGTGTTTGGGTGTATATGTGTGGGTGTGCACATGTGAGGGATACTCAGAGCATATTACTCAGCACATACTAGAGCTCAGAAGGAACATACCACTTTAGGTCGTGGCTTCAGCTCAGCAAGTTTCTTTGCAGCTGCCTCAATGGACGCAGCAGCCTGTAGGAGCTCTGTTTCTGCAATGACGTTCGGGTCCCTAACATCCACCCAGTCACCTGTAGTTGCCATAGCGATGGAGTAATAAATCAGCAATAGCCTTACGCCCTGGCCACGTGCGCAGAAGCTATCAGATTACCTGGGAACCGTGAACTACAGTTGATACATTGTAATTACCCTGCAAGCGCATGCACAAAGTGGGGACAAAGGTTTTGTCTGTCTGTCCGGTGGAAAAAATCTGCATCGTGTACATGCACTAGAATAGCGACCAAAGCTCTTCTATGCTATGCATGTCCAGCTCTGTAGGGACTGCCATTTTAGCGACTCCAAACATGGGCATACACAGGCTCTGGCACATGTTCATACCAAAGAACGTCCATGTCAGTATGGATCTTAGACTGAGAGATAGGCACACCAATAATGAATACACTCTAGTTGTAAAACACGTAATCAATGAAGGGCTCCACTACTCCAGTCTAAAGGGCGGCTTGTCGGCACACTACTTAAAGGCCACTGATGTTTTGCTGTATCTTCCATTTGGAGGCATCACTGTCACTAATATTCCATTCTCATCTAGATCTGCAGCAAGTTTTGGTGCCTGGACGGAAGGTGCCTGTGATCTCATCACCTCTCATCATCATTCCCATGGAGTAGAGTGGAGTAGAGTGGCCTTATACGAGGGGATCCTGGACTGTTGCCTCTCAGTAAACAACAAGTCAGTTACGTCTATAGTATCGCTAACGCTCAATGATTACATCACGATACATAACAGGTGGATACTAAGATGCCTATCACATAGCCTGGGATACAAACTGCCGAACTCGCAGATGAACAAATCATTTCAGCATAGATGGATTGCTAAAATAAACACCTGTGCCATGGTGAGAAACCACCTTGTACGACCACACAGGTGGTGTGTGGGGGGCAACCTCATGATACCTTAACTCATACACTGCACGTCTGATTCAACAGCCTCAAAGACAAACACACCCCACCTTTGAGCACCTCGGCTGCTTGGACCACCTCTCCTACACACGTAGCCACTTCCTTTGAGAATGCCGGGAGCTTCTGTTTCTTGTCATATGTGGGCTTGAGCACTACTTGGTGGATCAACTCCAGCAGAGCCTTGAAGGCTACAGCACACTCTCGGCCTGCTGTCAGCACCCTGGGAGAGACGGAGGGAGGAAGGGAGGGAGGGAGGGAGGGAGGGAGGGAGGGAGGGAGGGAGGGAGGGAGGAAGAGGGAGGGAGAGACGGAGGGAGGAAGGGAGGGAGGGAGGGAGGGAGGGAGGGAGGGAGGGAGGGAGGGAGGGAGGGAGGGAGGGAGGGAGGGAGGGAGGGGGGGGGGGGGGGGGGGGGGGGGGAGGAAGGAAAATTATCAAGACTAGATTGCTGCAAGCCATAAGTGGTCACACTCCAATTATTGCCCACCGATTCCAATTAGTGATACCCATCATTACTTGCCCCACTGACCTCTCTCTCTCGTCATCCTTCTCAGCCTTGATGGAACTTGCTTTGCACGTCAGCAGTAGCTCGGCCACGGCCTTCCGACCAAGGTTAGCACATGCAGTGACATCAGCTTGGCGGCAGGAGTTACCAGCAGAGACCGCCTTTGCGGAGGCCAGAGTAATTCCCTGGGAGAGGGGAGAGCAGAGATACATTTCACATCCTGAGCCAATTATTTACCATTGACCTTTAGCTGACCTTTGTACTCCTGATAAGGTCTTCGGGCGTGGCAGGTTCTTTGGGTGGGTTGGGAGAATCAAACTCAGCAATGTTGGCTTCGATGCTGTCGATGGTGTTCTCGAGGGAACGTACGCCACGACCTGCTTCATCCTCCACATTCTTCACTGTCTTCAGGAGGGAGGAAACCTTGGCTACCATTGTCTGCGCATGAAGGAGGGGGGAGGGGGGAACATGTGACAGCGTGTGTGTGGATGATGAGTTTGTGTGTGAGTGTGTGTGTATATATGAGGGTACAATCGAGGTTGTGGCGTGGCGGTATCCAATCTTCTCTCTCCCAAATCCAGCCTCCCTCCTTTCCCTACCTTTGCTGAAGTCTTCAGCTGCTCCATAGACGGGTCCTGCACACTCTTCCCAGACGCAGACCGTGTGGCTCCAATCAGATCCCCCAGGGCATTAGCAACATCCTTCACAGCTGTGAGAAGCAGCAGTTGCGCTTCCATATCATCTGAACCCAAGCTGGCAGCTCCAAGCTTGACGTGGTCTGCTTCAGAGGTGATAGTTTTGACGGCAATTTGTGTAGCCTCGGCAAGCTGTTCCTGCGAGCCTCCAGCACTGCTGACCAGACGCTTGGTGTCTTCCACCAGTTTCTTGGCTGTCTCCAAGATGTTTACCCTGGGGAGAGTGCGTGGGAGAGGAGGGGGGGGGGGGGGGGGGGTAGGAGGTAGGATGGAGAGGGGAGTGCAAGGAGGAGGGGAGAGAGGGAGGGGGAGGGAGGGAGGAAGGAGAGTGCAAGGGGGAGGGGAGGGAGGAAGGAGAGTGCAAGGGGGAGGGGGGAGAGAGGTAGAGAGAGGGGAGAGGGACGGAGGGAGACAGGAGGGGAGTGCAAGGGAGAGGGGGGGGGAGGGAGGAAGGAGAGGGGAGTGCAAGGGGGAGGGAGAGAGAGGTAGGGAGAGGGGGAGGGAGGGAGGAAGGAGAGGGGAGTGCAAGTGGGAGGGGGAGGGAGGGGGAGAGAGGTAAGGAGAGGGGAGTGCAAGTGGGAGGGGGAGGGAGGGGGAGAGAGGTAAGGAGAGGGGAGAGGGAGGGAGGAAGGAGAAGGGAGTAGGGGGAGGGAGAGATTTAGAGTCAGAAATCAAAGTACTGTACAAGCACACAAATCACGATCCACGAGATCACATATATAACTGCGACTGTGACTAGTATAGTGCTTGCAGTCCACTCACATGTGACCAGACAAGGAACAGCTAACCTGTGCTCTGCAAACGATCCTGGCTTGCCCTCTGGGTTGAGAGCCCCTGCAGTGCAGAACATGGCTGTTGTCTCCAGGTCACCCACGATCCCCATGATGGTTGCTATGGCTTCATTGCAGGCCTGTGTGCCAACTGCACCAGCCTGGATTGCTGACACAATGTATGACACCTGGGGGGGGGGGGGGGGGGGGGGGGGGGGGCATCACCACATTAGCATATTACAACTGTCAGAAGCCATTCATTACAAGTAGGACTCTGCCACAGCTGCATACTACGTACCGTGAACAATCAACACACCAGTACACTGAGAGTTTGCCTCACCTTCTCTGTGACGAACTTGGCATTGTCTGCGAGATCCCGCTTGGATTGCTGGTCGTCTGGGTTACCCTGTACACTGGCAGCTGAGTGGACCAGATCAATGGAGGCGTCACCAAGGTCATGTGTAGTTTTACGCAAGCGAGAGGCAATCTATGTGTGTGTGTGTGTGTGTGTGTGCATGTGGATTCATGTGTGCGCGTGCGTGCGTGTATGTGAGAGACAGTGTGTGTGTTCGATCTGTGGTGAAAACAATTCCATCTGTGGTGGAAAACCATTCAATTCTTAATTACTTAATTAGCGAATTAATCATCCATTAAATCACATTTCAGGAATCCTTAATTGAATGGCGTGCCATACTCTATGACATCATAGTGACATCACCGTACCTCAGCAGACTCAATGGTGGCCAGAGCCCCTCTTGCACTCTCAACCAGCTGTGAGTACGTAGTGGTGACTTCCCGGCTCGTCCCAACAAGCTCATCCGGGGCTGAGCCTGACTTCAGCACCATCTCCTGGGCGTGTTTCGCCATAGTCTTGCAGTGTTCGAACGTCATGGCCTGGTAGTCAGCATAGGTGTTCTCAACCTCATCAGGGAGAGTTTCTTCCACTCGAGCCATTGCCTTCTGGATCTCGTCAACCATACCTGGGGGGCGGAGGGGGAAGGGGAGGAGGGAGGGGGGAGGAGGGAGGGGGGAGAAGGAGGGGGAGGGGAGGAGGGGGGAGGAGGGGAGGGTAAGAGGAGGGAAGGGAGGGGGAAGGGGGAAGGGAAGGGAAGGGAAGGGAGGGGGAGGAGGGGAGGGAAGGAGGAGGGGAGGGGGAGGAGGAGAGGGGAGGAGGAGAAGACGAAGAGAGGGAAGTGGGAGGATAAGGAGAGGGAGGAGAACGTTGACCTTCAAACAAGATACTAAAATGTCTTTCTACTGTGTGCAAACTACCAAGTTGATATGATGGGTAGACCAGCTTATTATAAGTATCCACCTCCCCACAAACACACCATACACATCATACACACACGTGCGTACCAGAGATCAGGCCTGCCTCTCCTCCCGCCTTCTCCAGTGTCTGTGTGAGGTCAGACACGGCCTCATGCATCAGAACAGCTGCCTCTTCCACCTTTGCATGTGACTTTGTTGACTTTGGATTCCCTCCAGCCTCTTTTGCCGCATACATCAGCTGTGAGGGTGGGAGTGTGGGGGTGGGTGTGAGGGTGGGTGTGAGGGTGGGAGTGTGGGGGTGGGTGTGAGGGTGGGTGTGAAGGTGGGGGTGGGAGCGTGAATGAGAATGTAATTAGGGTGGGTTATATTTAAGAGCTAGTGTGTGGCAGCGGGAGTGCATGTGTGAGGATGTGAAATATCACGGACGACCACAAGCAGCTGCTCACTCATACAGAATGTGCCCTTACCTTTGATCCTTATACTCCCCTCACACTCCCATCTCTGCCACCCCACTCCCCTCCTACCTCACACACACCCATCCCTCCCGTCACCTAGCTCCTCACACTCCCACCCCTCACTTCCCCTCCATCCCACCCCACACTCCATCTCACACTCCCACACACCTGCAGAGCAGACTCGGTGAGTGTCTTGGTCTCCTCCAGGAGATTGATCTGCATTTGAGAGCTCGCAGTCTTTGAGGCAGCACCGATGGCTGCACCGGCCATGCTGGGGAAGAGGTTGGCCATGGCTGTCACCTGAGTGGAAGTGAAAGGGAAGGAGGAGGGAGAGAGAGCAATGGCGCAGATGTAGGAGGTAAGGTGGAGTTACTCTGTTAATTAAGTAGGTGCTACAATGTGACACAACGCTAACTGAACACCGATTAGATGAGTTGTCATGGTAACCTGGTGTCCCAGTTTCTCTGCCTCTCCCTTGGCGGCATTGGCGAGTGGTCTGATGGTGTCCCCCGTGTCTGCCACACTCTGAAGCAGTTGCTCCTACGAGGGGGCATTACACATTGTGACATCATTACCATATCAGTAAAAAATTATAAGCCTGGATATGACATGTACATGCATATGTCATAGACACCTGTACCATTACCTCACTAAACTATTACCTCACTATGATGTCATAGGCACTTTGTACCATTATTCCACTATGATGTCACAGCATACCTGGAAGCCCTGCAGGGTGGAGGAGGCGGACGGTTGCAGCTGTTGAGACATGGCAGCGAGGATGGCCTGGTCCAATTGGTTGATGGTGGTATTCAGATTGTCAATGGCTGAATCACACTCCTTCTGGCCCGGACACTTGTCCCTGTGTGTGTGCGTGTGTGTGTGCGTGCACATATCGGTGTGGGTGGGTGATGTATAGGGTATATGAGTGCATACGGCACCACTTCAAAATTCAAGAACTCTGCTTTCCTGACCCCCCTTCCCCTCCCCCCCCCCCCCCCCCCCCCATCTCCTTCCCCTCCCCCTCCCTTTCCCCTCCCCATACCGTATGGACATGATGAGGGACTTGATGGCATCAGTGATGGACTTGGTGTGTGAGGCGAGCAGCTGCCAGGTGGGCGGGTCATTGGGATTCACCGCCAGACTCTTGGCTGATGTGAGCAGGCTGCTGGAGGACTTGATCACATTGCGGCCAGCCTAAGGGGAGAGAGAGGGAGGGAGGGAGTGAGGGAGTAAGGGAAGGGAAGAAGTGAGTGAGGGAGAGAGGGAGGGAAAGGCAGAAGGGCGGTCTTGTCTGTCTGCTCAGCACGCACCTCAACAATGGGAGTCTGAGCGAGGCGTGCCTGGGCACTGATCTTGGCTGGAGTGGAAGCGAACTGAGGGGAGGAGGCAAACGTCGTGAGAGCCTCCACAGCTTCTACCAGTGGCCGTGTGGTCTCCGCACACGCTTGCCTGTTGTCCTCACTGAGGTTGCCTGCAAGAGCCTGGGGGAAGAGGGGGGGGGGGGGGGGATGGAGAGAGTAGATCATGGTTGAAGAAACCATACACACTCACACATATACCTTGATGTTCTTGACAAGGTTTGCTGTGCTGTTGGCGACCTCCTTGGCTGCCTGAACAAAGTGTCTCTTTGCCACAGGGTTGCTGGTCTTGCTGCTTGCCACCTTGCACGCATTGCACAGGACGCTGGTGTGCTTGGCGATCACTGTAGCTGCTGCCAGCACCTGAGGAGGTGGAGGAGGTACAGTAGGGTAATTTGATGCTGTACTTTTGTCTGCAATTGAGTGACTGTCCATCTCCATTTCCCTCCCTCTCCCTTTCCTCTCTCCCCCTCCCTCTCCACCACTTCCCTCCCTCCCCTCCCTCTCCACCTCCCCCCCTCCCTCTCCACCACCTCCCTCCCCCTCCCTCTCCATCACTTCCCTCCCCATCCCTCTCCACTACCTCCCTCTCCTCTCTCTCCCTCCCTCCCTCTCCCACCTGCTGCTGCGTTGATGATGGGTTAAGGAGATTCTGACAGGCCATGGAGATGGCTTGGCTGGCTCGGGCAAACTGAGTCTGATCTACGAGGCCGGGTGTGGCGGCAGTGCTGCTGGGGTCTGCAATGCCAACCAGGTAGGCCGCTTGGGAAGCAGCTTCAGTCAAATGACACACGGCCAGTGAAGTGTTCTCTACTGCTTTTCCAAAGTTCTCATGGTCTCCCTTCTTGGCGTGGGTGGTGATGTGTGCCCCAGCCTCGCCCAGCACCTTTGACTTCTCGATGACCAGGTCCAGGCAGTCAAAGTAGGAGAGGTCACTGACAGGCTCATTGGGGTTGTCGAGGACAGCAGCCACCGCCTGTGGGGAGGAAGGGGAGGGGGAAGAAGGGGAAGGAAGGGAGGGGGAGGGGGATGGGGAGGGAGGGGGGACGGGGAAGGAAGGGAGAGGAAAGAGGAGAGGGGGATAGGTGAGGGGAAAGACGGGAGTTAGTGAAATAACATGATTGTGTTGTAAGTTTCAAAAACAGAGGAATACATTCAACTTTTGAGCACCGTTGCACCTGGATACAACTCACTGGTAGCGCAAGCTAAGTACTGCAGCTCATCCAATTAACGCACATCACGACTCACACTCACCTCAATGTTCCTGAGGGCATTATCGCATTCTTTCTGTCCGGGGCCAGATGTTGAGCAAAGGTCGAGGAGATTGTTGATGGCATCTGTTACAGCTCTGGCAGCTGCGGCTAGCTGGTTCATGACGTTGGGTGCGTTGGGGTCAGCAGAGAGGGCCTTGGCAGCCAGGAGCAGCTTGCTAGAGGAGACAGAGATGGTACGGAGGTACCCGAGCATCTCATTGCGGCTCTCACGATCCTGTGTGAGGGTGAGATTGAGAGAGGGTGAGTTGCACGCATGTGCACGAGTACATGTAGTGAAGCTAGGACTACAGTGACATGCAAGGACATCTTACTCCCCCTCCCTCTCTCACACACACACCTCCTCCCTCTCACACAATGCACCCCCTCCCTCTCCACACACACACTCCCTCTCCCTATCACACACAGCCTCCCCTCCCTCTCTCACACACACACCTCCCTCTCACACACACACACCTTCCTCACACACACACACCTCCTCCCTCTCACACAATGCATCCCTCAATCTCCACACATGCACACACCCCTCCCTCCCTATCACACACCCCTCCCTCCCTATCACACACAGCCTCCCTCCCTATCACACACAGCCTCCCTCCCTATCACACACAGCCTCCCTCTCACACACACAGACCTCCTCCCTCTCTCGCACACACACACACACACACACACACACAGACCTTAGAAGCCCCGGCCAGCGTCAGCCCAGCTGTCAGGAGTTCATCAAAGCAGTGAGCAAACTTGGAGGTGGCCTCTGCTTGTTGTTCAGGGGTGCCCCTGGCGGCAGCGACCACTTCACTCCCTACTACGTTGAGAGCAGCGGCAGCCGCACTAAGGTTGTTCTGGAGCGTCTGGTAGGCAGCACCACGTGCATCAGGAAACTGGATGGAGAAGGTAGGCAAAATAGGGGTGATCATTTGCTGCGATGTTTAGCTTACTTACGGCTACCATGCCTCCTCCCTACCCTCCCTCCCTCTCTCCTTCTCATTTCCCCTCTTTTCTCCCTGTCCCTCTCCTACCCTTCCACTCTCCTCCATTCTCTCCCTCCCTCCTTTCCTCTCTCCCTCTCCTTCTTCCTCCATCTCTCCTCACTCCCCCTCTCCATCTCCCTCCCCCTCTCTCCTTCTCACTTTCCCTCTTTTCTCCCTCCCCTCTTTCTCCTCCTCTTCTCTCTGTCCTCTCCTACCCTTCCACTCTCCTCCCTCCTCTCCCTCTCTCAATCTCTCCTCACTTACCTCTCCCTCTCCTCTCTCCTCCCTCCCTCTCTCCTTCTCACTTCTCCCTCCCCCTCCTCCTCTCCCTCTCCTACCCTCCCACCTCCCCCTTCACAACCAACCTTCCCAGACTGCAGAGCAAGGCTGGCCTGGGCGATGGCCTTGATAGCTTGGTCAAACTCGATCTGTCCCGGCAGGCAGTTCACCACTTGGTTCAGGGCCTGAGACACGGCCTTTGCAGCTTGTGCCAGACGCAGCTGCTTGTTGGGGGCGGTCGGGTCCTCCACAGCTGCCTTCGCCTCCGAGATGAGTGCAACGCTCTGGTCCATCACCTTATGTGATAATGGTACCATACTAAAATAGGCATTTTAGGCTAAACTAGTCTTCTGAGAGTTAGCAAATCTCACCAGTAATAAATGCAATGCAAGTTCTTTCATTTCCTGTCTAGTGATCAGCTACAGCCCTCTGATTGGTTGAATTAATGCTCTAAACCCCCACCTGTTGTGCGGTGGACAGGATGTATTCTTGGGTCTGGTGGTTCTTCGTGCCTGCAGCCACGCCCCTCACAGCCCCCGCCAAAACACGCAAGGCGTTGGCAGTGTCCCGGGCGGCGATACCAGTGTAGTTCTCGTTGCCTGTGTGAGAGAAACCAAGGTCTCATTAACTGAGCACATCACATGACATGCATTCTAATCTCCCTTCCCCCCGTCCTTGCATCCTCTTCCCTTCCCTCCCTCCCTCCCTTCTCTCCCAGGGGGTTCGTTCTTCCATCCTCTTCCCTTCCCTTGCCTCCCTCCCTTCTCTCCCAGGCGGTTCCATTAACTGGAGCACCAGGGGGTCCTTACGGAGGATCTAGACAAGTTATTGTAAAGTCCATAAGCTGACGAAGCTGAAGAAGCCATGTTAGGACTTGCACAGTGATTACTCACAGGTATCCACCAACTGTGCACATGATAGGCTGGGTCACATCCCAGTACCCTCTGAGTCACATTCCAATACCCTCGGGTGCACAAGAGGCTAGGTACAATCAGCACTGTACCACTGTACCTTTTCTGAGCAGCCACAGGCTAATGTACATGTAATCACCACAGAGGTGCTCAAGATTTCTACAACAGAACCTGGTATGCTCATCACGCAAGATCTCAACAAACATGCTTCTTCATACAGAGAGGAGTCTGGTTGAATGGCAGTCAAAATTCGCGTCGACCATCACTGATGGGACAATCAATCTACACATAGCTGGGCTGTAGCCTCGTTCCCAGGTCACGTGGATTAGGCCTGGGAATGAGGCTAGGTGGATTGGTGAGCCAAGAGTTCCTAACTGTGTGTGAGTACTCCGCTGGTACTGGAGCGTGCAAAACAGCAATTTGTGGGCATGCATCGTCGTGCACGGCTACAAGCGCTTTGAATGCTAGCTACACATCCACTGTCAGGAGCACTCGCAGGACAGCTGCTCACCGATGAAAGATACACGCAGTGGTTTGATCGCAGGCAGCTGAGTATACATACACAAATGGGGTAATGTAACCAGTAGTACAGGGAGGATATACGGTGTCTTGTACAGGATGGAGAGTGAATGAGATGGTAGTGGAAGAGGGTACAGGGATGAGACTTAGAATGTGTCTCAGAGGGTACTGGGATGTGACCCAGAGGGTACTGGGATGTGACTCAGAGGGTACTGGGATGTGACTCAGAGGGTATTGGAATGTGATTCAGAGGGTACTGGAATATGATTCAGAGGGTACTGGGGCCTACAGTACGCGTACCCTGGTTGGCTGCAGTGAGCAGCTGAGCCATGGAGGATCCCACGGTCTTAGAGGTGGCACCCAGCTCCAGGGCGCAGCTCTCCACAGATTCTCCCGGAAGGGGGAGGAGCCGTCCCTCCTTAGCCTCCCTCTTGGCCTCCGCAAGGTCTCGGGAGAGCGACTTCACTGTATCAATGGCACTGTCGATCTCCAGAGACCCACACACCTCCGCAGCCTGGGAGAGACATTGGGACAAGTACAAGGATGGTACATGCTAGACAGAGGTCAAGACAAGGTTTAATGGTAGTCTGGGTACGGGTCAGACTCACTACGTCCTAGCACCATTGACTTTGAGAATTTGAGTGGTCATTTACAAACTATGTACGGACATGCCTGTCACATGTGCAGTGTTCCATATATAATGGCTGTATATGAACAGTGTTGTAAAACTAGGGAAATTCCCTAGCCGTTCCAGCCCTAGCATGCACTGGACTCCACTCACTGACAGGGCCACTGTGATACATACATGTAGTTCCACCAAAAAATAGGACTGAACAAGTCCATGCAACAATTCAGATCAGGGTCTATTTCAGAAAATATCACAAGGGGGGGGAGGGAGAACAGAACATAGAGAAAGTTTGGGGGGTGATTGAATAGTGCGCGGCAGTGTGCCATTTAGGGGGGTCTGGGTTTGAAATCTCTAAGGGGGGAAAAACATTTTCAAGGGGGACCCCCCCCCCCCCCCCAAAAGAAACCCTGAGATCAATTTTTTCTCTACCGTACAGCAACAGTTCATACCTTGGTGGAGGCGGTTCTCAGCTCAGCGAGGGCGATAGCAGTTGCTTTAGCAAAGTTGCCAAGTTGCAGGGCAGCTGCCTGGTCTCCCACAGTGGGCACTGCAGCCTTCGCAGCTGCCACCATCTTACCAGCAGGCTGGAGGAGGGTGGGGGACGGAGGGCAGGGAAGGGAGTGAGGGGAGTGAGGGGGAGGAGGGAGGGAAGAGAGTGATGGAAGTGAGGGAAGGGAAGGGAGGGAGGGAAGGGGAGTGAAGGGAGGAGGGGACGGAGGGGAGGGAGTGAGAGGGAGGAGGGAGGGAAGTGAGGCAGAACAAGGAAGGGGAGTGAAGGAGAGAAGGGAGGGAGAGAAGGAAGGAAGGAAGAGGAGGAGGGGAGGACTATTACTTTGTTCTACACGCTTGAACTCAAGTTGCCCACTTTTACCCTGTACATGTGTATACAATCACACCCACTCACAGGGATCATAGCCTGGGAGGAGTTGATCAGTCCGAGCTGGGCGCTGGGGCTGTCAGGATTGGCCATGCTGGAGCGGACAGACTGGACAAGAGAGGATATCTGCTCCGCCACAGCCTTGCAGTGGTTGATGAGCTGGGTCTGGGATGCATCATTGCGATTGGATGCCCCTGCCCCTTGGGCAGCTGCAATGCACTGGGTTGCCACGGCAGCGGTCTGCTTGGCGGCGATCTCTAGCTTCTTGATGGCCTTCTTCTTGAGAGCATTGGAAGCAGCTGTATTGGTAACAGCCCTGGAAAAAGACAAACACTGTTACATGGAAGGCATGGTTCTAGGGACGTTCCTCTAAAGAGGCCTACTGTGACCATGTGCAGGTATATCCCCCTCATAGGGACTAGTGAATTATCAGATGGGGAACCAAAACAGCAGGTGTGGTTCGTGTGTGCCTCTGTACTACTGCATGAGAACACACTGATTGAAGCTTGGTCACACCCTCATAGGGATCTACACATGTATCTCTCTCCAGTCCAACCTTTCTCACTTTTCTCCTTTCCTCCCCTTCCCTCCCACCCAACCCTTCCCAGGACAGCCATACAGCACTGGTGTAATTGTGTAGATACAGTGACCTTACATGCTAGAGTATATCCCACTCCCCCCCCCCCCCCCCCCCCCTTGCAAAATCCTTCCCCCTCTCCCTTCTCCTCACTCCCGCCCGAATCTTCCCAATCCTTTCCCTCTCCATCTCACCTCCATCCCCCCCCACTCCCCTTGCTGCCACTCAAACCTTCCCACTCCCCTCCCTCCCCCTCTCTCCTCTCTCTCCCCCTCTCTCCTCTCTCTCCCTCACCTTAGGTGCTCGGCAGCCCTGCGAAGAGCCTCCTGTGCCTGTTCATCGTGAGGGTTCCTTGCGGCTCCCTTGGCTGCCTCCACCATCTTGGAGGTGGCGTCGGCCAGGGACTTGGCTGCATCCAGCAGGCGTCGGCGGGCATCCGGGTCAGTCTCGGCGTCAGCCTCGAGCTTGATGGCGTTGACGAGAGCAGAGGTAGCCTCAGCTAGGATCTTGGCTTGTTTCACCATCTCTTGAGCATTTCCCATTGAACTGAGGGTGTACGATGTGTGTGGCAGTAAGAATGAGTGATGTGCACACATTAATGCCCACTCCCTCTCACTTCCTTCTTCCCCACGCCAACCTCCCCCCTCTCCCTTCCCACCCTCAATTCTCATAGGAAACGGAGGGTGTGAGATGTGTATGGGAGTAACAAGACATACCCCTACCCTCTCCCTTCCTTCCCTCCCCTCACCAAACCCTACCTCCTTCCCACCCACCTCCCCCATAACCTCTAACCTGAACAGTCTCTCGGTGGCGGCGAGTATGGCATCGACAGCCTCGTCGTACTGCCCCACATCACCGACACCCACTCCTTCCTTGATCTGCTGGATCAGCGAGTTCAGAGCCTCAGTCACCTTTGTGGCGGCTGCCCCAAGGTCCCGCAGGGCGTCATCGTCACCACACGCAGCCTGAAAGAAGACTTCCATATAATTATGGTGTATTGCATACTACTAGCCTATATTATGGCAAATATAAATATACCAACTTCATTCATACAACTAGACATCCTTTATTGTAGACGGAGTAGTCAAACTATTTACTGTGTTAGGTAAGTATCTTGGGCTAGGAATGAGATATGAGGCTGGGATTTGCACCATTGTGATCAGCATGATTGGAGCATTCCAATGATGTCCACTTTGCTGTAGGTTGAATTTTGACCCCAAATCATGAAAACCATGGATTATTATAGCCTTTGGTCGAGTGCGATTTTTGGCAAAAATGTGACTGACATTAAAACCCAATTTTAGGATATCATTTGAAAGCTGTTTTCATGCTAAACGCAATGGCACAATCCCCAGCTTAATATCTTCACATACCAAGATATACTGTGTCTTTCATTTGACACTGGATACACGGAGAAGGAATTACTAGGCTATGTTCTGTGCTAGGTATCTCGGGCTACGAATGAGATATGAAGCTGGGATTTGCACCATTGTGATCAGCATGAATGGAGCATTCCAATGATGTCCATTTTGCTGTAGGTTGATTTTTACCCAAAATCATGAAAAAACCATGGATTATAGCCTTTGGTCGAGTGCGATTTTTGGCAAAATGTGACCGACATTAAAACCCAATTTTAGGATATCATTTGAAAGCTCTTTTCGTGCTAAACGCAATGGCACAAACCCCAGATTGATATTAACTACATGTCTGGGAGTATATTCTTGCGATTTTTGGCAATAATGTGAAAACCCAATTTTAGGACATCATTTGAAAGGCTTAGCTACATGTAGCACACTCACAGTGGCAGACCATCCCAGTGCACTCACTGGGATGGACATCTAGTGAGTTCACAGACGTCTCGGTGTGCTCACAGACGTCTCAGTGCACTCACAGACGTCTCAGTGCACTCACAGACGTCTCAGTGCACTCACAGACGTCTCGGTGTGCTCACAGACGTCTCAGTGCACTCACAGACGTCTCAGTGCACTCACAGACGTCTCAGTGTGATCACAGACATCCACTCACAGACACCACAGCGCATCTCATGGACACCCAAGTGCAACCAGAGACATCTAGTGCACTCAAAACACACAGTAATGAGGGCAGGTTACCAGGTTACCAGGTTACCTGGGCTGCAAGCACAATCTTCTCTACGGCGGTGGCGACCAGTTTGCAAGCCTCAATGAGCTGCTCTTGGCAGAGAGGGGAGTCAATGCAGGGAGCAAGCACCTTGGTACACGCAATGAGGGCCTGTGTAGCAAGAGCTGTCTGCTTGGCGGCCACGATCACCTGGTTCTGTAGAGCCTGGTCATCACACTTGGCCGCCACATTCCTGATGGGAGCGAGGGAGGGGAAGGACGGGAGGGAGGGGAGGGAGGAAAGGGATGGGAAGGAAGGGAGGGAGCAAAGAGGAAGGAAGGGAGAGATGGAGGAAGGCAGGAAGGGAGGGAGTAAGGGAGGACAGGGAAAGGATGGGAGGGAAAGGGAGAGGAAGGGAGAGGGGGAGAGAGGGAGGGAATATTAATGGGGAGAGGGAGGGAGGGAGGGAGGGAGGGAGGGAGGGATGGAGGGAGGGAGGGAGGGAGGGAGGGGGGGAGGGAGGGAGGGAGGGAGGGAGGGAGGGAGGGAGGGAGGGAGGGATACATGTACAGTGTACCAGCAAACCAGTCCACAGAGTACAGTATTGGCCATTTCAGGCCTGGTAATTCACAGGCCTACAGTACCTGGCGTTGGTGACAAGAGCAGCGGTGGCAGATGCTACAGCCTTGGCCATGGCAACTAGTGCTTCCTGTGTCCGGGGGTCTACCTCAGCATCTCCGGCCAGCAGCAGCAGCTGTCCTCCCATGGTCCCCATCTCCCCGGCAGCCGAGAGCAGCTGCTGGCGATTCTAGAGGGCAGGTGTCGGGTACGGTTGCATGTGATACAACTGTTCAACAGTCCGCTATGCTACCGGAAGGCATGATCGTATATTGCTGGAAAAATGAGGTGCTGAGAGTGTTTTAGCTTTTATACATTCTAATTCCTGCATCAGTGTGCCTCTCTGTGTTTTATTACAGTATCTTCTTGTACATGTATATCTTTGTTTCACCAGATGTGCTCCTGAGCTAGCAAACGTTCTAATTGCAGCCCACCTCCACGTTTTCTGGCTGAGCTGCATTGAGCAGTCCAGCGGTAGCGGCTGCGAGGGCACGGGCAGCTTTCAAGAGTTCATCTCCTGTCAGCTCAGTGGGACTGAGGGCCGCTAGAAGACGTACCGCCTTGGCCAGCTCTGTGAGGTTGGTGGAACTAGGAGGGGGGATGAGGAGGAGAGAGTTGAGGGAAGAAACATACAACACAAAGTCACACTGCAGTTCCCATCCTCTGTCTACACAATGTCTTCATGCTAGGGCTCGAACAACTAGGGCATTTGACTAGGGAATTTCCCTAGTCGACTAATTGGCTAATAGTTTACATGACTACTGGACTAATTGAGTACTAAATGGGAAGTTTGAAAATGCCAGACAGCTTCAGCCAGCTTGACTACTACCGAGGAACACATCAAATTGCAGACCTCCAGCTGCTATGCCAGCGAGGCTCCATAGCAATGAGAAACTAATATATGGTATGCCCCTCCCTCCCTCGTACCCTCTCTCCTTCCCATCTTCTCCATCCCTCCCAGCCACTCTCTCTCCCTCCCAGCCACCCTCTCTCCCTACCAGCCACCCTGTCTTCCTACCACCTACCTTCTCTCCCTCCCACCCACCCACCCACCCTCTCTCCCTCCGACCCACCCTCTCTCCCTCCCATCCTCTCTGTCCCTCCCACTCTCATTTGCTCACATCGTCGTGACAGATGACCCTACAGCAGTGTAGTTGGTATCAGTGGGGTCTCCGCCAGTGAGGGTAATGATGGAGGCTGTAGCCGCCAACATGGCCGCCAGAGCAGAACTGACATTCTGTCTCGAGACATCCAGTGTCGTCTGCTTCCACCTCATGGTGCTCTGCAGGAGGACAGTTGATGTGTCATTGTATAGAAGCTGATACACACTGTAGCTCTCGGATGACTACAGTTAGGGAGGCATTATGGATTGGGAAGTGGAATCACATGATTTGGCAGTGGGGTCACATGACTTGGCAGTGGAGTCACATGACTCAAGTATGCAATGCTTCATTGAAGGAACGTCTATAGCTACCTCCCAAGTTTCTCCAATAATTGCATCCTTCAATTACAATTTGCTGGACACGCCCCTGTGACAAGAGATGTAGCTCAAGCTGCCAGACGTTCTCTGCCGGAGGGCATGACCGTCTGGCCACAAGGCTACAGCATGACTTGGTGGTGGGGATCACTTACAGCGTCAGTTCCCAGGGCAGGTAGAACGGCGCGGGTGAGGTCCAGGCTGTTGGTAGCCTGCAGCCCATCCTGGATGTTGTTGCTAAGGGCACGTTGGGCCTCGAGGAGTTGAGGGTTCAGTGCTTGCTGTGTGTGTGTGAGTGTGTGTGTTGTGTGAAGATTGGATGGCGAGTGTTACATGTAGACACGTACACACGACTCAACAATCATAGCAATTGGACAGTTTCTGAATCAGTCACAGCATTGCAGCTGGTTGCTAAGTGACGCCACTGCCAGCTCCAAGACTCCTGGCATCGACATATTAGCACACAATAAACTGGAATGACGGGAATGTCCGAGCTACTCTGAATGACCATATAAGGAGTGACAGACACACAGCACAACATATGTGGAAATACGTGTGTGCATGTCTCTCTATAGTCTCGGTCCCAGACCCAAACCAACCCCAGCGCGGATCGCATCCAGTATAAGCGATCCGTACTGGGGTTGGTTTGGGTCTGGGACCGAGACTAGTGTCTCTGAAGTTGCTGTTGGGACTAATATTACTGAATGGTATTCACGCCTATAGAACTAGCACCACAACAACCAGCGACTGCATGACCTGCAATGTTTGATACCAGGGTGTTCCCCCCAAAGGGGGGTTCTGGGAAGCTCCCCCCCCCCCCCCTTCCTGCCCTAATGTCCTTTGATGTGGCACTAAGTTCTTTGATTTAGTCATATTTTGGCTCTTCCCCCCTTTGGGTAAAACACTATGATACACAGGGCAATACGGAAACCCAAACTTCTTTTGCTAATGTAACTTTCCTGACAGCAGTAGACATAGCTGCATGAGCTTACAGATGGTGGTTGGTGCTGTATGCCGGGTGCTCCCAGGAGCTCCGCATGCTGGGGTAGTTCGCCCCGGGACGATATGGCTCCCTCGTCAAAGCCAGCGTGGTAGGGGGAGCCGTATGGAGCCAGCCCCTCCTCTTCCTGGTAACCATGGCCGCCTGGCGTGAAGGTTGTCACGGAGGCCCTGGAGGGAGGGTGAGGATTAATTAATGCTCACCAATGGCTTGCCTAGTCAGTTGAATCTCTCACAGCGTATCGTGTCCTAGTCACTGACGAACAGATAACTCACTTCTTGGGGTCAACCTCAAAGTCTACGATGACTGGCTCATCCTCATCGTCAGGGACCTCACGATGGATGGGTGTCTTGTTCCGCATGATGATGTCAATGTAGCCGGCGATGAGCTGAGAGATGGTCTCGCCCTCCGTCGTCTGCACAGAGTAGAACGATTCTGAGTAGTCACCAAAGTCCTGTGAGGAGGGGAAGGGAGGAGCAAGATACCATGAGGTACGAGTCATACAGGATGCGAGATCAGGAGAGCAGTGGACACCTCAGATGTGCTAGTTGCTACAGCACTATTCCCTTTTGTTGAAGTGTGGTTTTTGTGGGAGGATTCGAGTCTACCACAGTGGAGGTGTTTGAAGGCAAGTTTCACTCTGGTGGGCTTACAAATGTTGCACTTTAACCACTGAACACTATCAGCCGAAATACAATGTATCCAAACTCATTTGCAGTGCACACTTACAGTACATAAACAAGCATGTGATTGTTACGTATTTTGAAGGGATTCATGTTACTCAAGCTAATGCAAATGCTGCGGTCTCCGTGGCAACATCTTCTGTGAGTGGGTGTGATTTGTCCCATCCATTTGGAACCATCTACTGTACTGTACTCAGATAGATGCTGGTATAATTCCTCAAGACTACGGCTGATGTCTGTCCCCCTTCCTGTCGTACCAGTGTGAAGGAGTTGGGGGAGGCGGCCCACCGTCGAACGGTGGTGAGCGGCCATGTCTTCAACACCTCCTTTGTGTTCTCATCGACTCTCATGATGCTCTCGCGAGTGATGCCCAGCAGACGAGGAACCAGCTTGTTGCGACCTCGCATCTTCTCCTGTGGGTGGGTGAGGGTGTGTGGGGAAGAGTGTGTGGGTTAGAGGAGGAAGCATGTGTGTGTGTGTGTGCGGTGGGGGGAGTGTGTGTGTGTGGGTGGTGAAGCGTGGAGGAGGAAAGAGAGGGGGAGGAAGGGAGAGAGGGAAGGAAGGAGAGAGGGAGAAAGGGAGAGAGGGAGAGAGGGAGGAAGGAAGAGAGGGAGGAAGGGAAGGAGGGAGAGAGGGGGAGGAGGAGGGAGGGAGGGAGGGACTAGCCTCATTCTCAGGCCATGCAGGAGTGTTAGGGTTAAGAACTTTCCCTACTCCTGAGTGGCCTACGAATGAGGTACATGTACAGCATACGAATGAGGTACAGCATACGAATGAGGTACAGCATACGAACGAGGTACAGCATACGAACGAGGTACAGCATACGAATGAGGTACAGCATACGAATGAGGTACAGCATATGAATGAGGTACAGCCTACGAAGAGGTACAGCATACGAATACATGTTCACTTCTCTGCTCGCACTGACCTTCACAAGGAAGAAGGTGACACCGTACGTCCGCAGGGAGCGGCAGAGCTGGATGTAGCGGAACTTGGCGTTAAGTTCGCTCAGGTTGTGCAGCTTCCGATGTTCGGCAAAGATCAGTTTCTCAATTCCCTTGATCTTGACGTACTCCCTCGGCAGGAACTCAACAAGGTCCAAGAAGCCAGTCTTGTGCTTTGCCTCGTTGTGCGTGCCGTACTGAACCAGGCACTGCAGAGCTGCAAACTGCGTGGCCTCCTCACGTGTGCAGGGATGGGTACCGTCAATGATGGCATCCCGGGACTGGAGAACGTACAATGGGTGTGTGTGTGTGAGAGGGTGTGTGTGTGAGAGGGTGTGCGTGTGTGAGAGGGTGTGTGAGAGGGTGTGTGTGTGAGAGGGTGTGCGTGTGTGAGAGGGTGTGTGTGTAGGGTGTGTGACAGGGTGTGCGTGTGTGAGGGTGTGTGAGAGGGTGTGTGAGAGGGTGTGTGTGAGAGGGTGTGTGTGAGAGGGTGTGTGTGAGAGGGTGTGTGTGTGTGTGAGGGTGAGTGTGTGAGGGTGTGTGTGAGAGGGTGTGTGTGAGAGGGTGTGTGTGTGTGTGAGGGTGTGTGTGAGAGAGGGTGTGTGTGTGAGAGGGTGTGTGTGAGAGGGTGTGTGTGAGGCAAGGCAATGTATGGTATATGTGTATGGCGTGGATGTATGTGTGTGAGAGCATATGTGATGATACAGTATGCGTGTATTTATGTGTGTGTGTGTGTGTGTGTGTGTGTGTGCATGTGTGTGAGGGCTAATTAGGGAATGAGTCATATTCCCTAACCCTCACAGACACGTGCATGTATGGTCATATGCTCTATCTAACGAATAGGGTATAATTAAGTGAGCGTATGTATATGGTGTGTGTGTGGTGTGTGTGTGTGTGTGGTGTGTGTGTGTGTGTGTGTGTGTGTGTGTGGCATATGTGAGCGTAGGAGTGTACCTGCACATAAAGTAGGTTGAGTTGGATCGGGTCGTTTCTGTCCACATTCTGATCAGAAAAGAAAAACTTCTTTCTGAGAGTGAGCACTACAGTCTCCTCAATGCCCTGCTCACGGAGCGACTTGTCTGGATTCAGCCAGTTCACTAAGAGGGGGGAGGGAGGTGGACAGAGAGGGGGGAGGGGGGAGGGCAGGGTAGGGGTGGGGGAGGGAAGGAGGTGGACAGAGGGGGGAGGGAGGCAGGGTAGGGGAAGGGAGAGGGAGGGTGGGGGAGGGAGGAAGGTGGACAGAGAGGGGGGAAGGAGGGCAGGGGAGAGGGAGGGCAGGGTAGGGGAGGGGGAGGAAGAGGAGGTTGATTTTGATATCTTGCTATTCATGTAATGTGACTCATATCCTCAAGAAGCATCTGCTATCACATACTGAAGTGGTGAGTCACAGGAAGGCTGCAATGACGATGATGTCATCATGTGTTCTCCGCCACATGTACCACCTTCAGTAGACAATAGTGTGTTGGGGCTACGAACCCATACATTCCGGGAATGAATGTGACCTCTGACCCCAGGGCACTCAGGCTGGCGGTGTAGTGGCTACAACTCCAGTACAAGCTGAGCTCTCGGATACCATATATGGCTTGAGTTGCAGAATGCCAGAAAACCCACAAACAAGCCATACTCATGTTCTGATAATGCAATATCTGGGCATAATGAATTAGCTTTTAAGGCCAACTCCTGGGTCCACTGTGATCCAACATTGGGCGGCGATGCTCAGAAATGCAATCCAGAGCTGCGCTATCTAGTTAGGGGGGACAGGTGGCCACAACACGCACTGGGAAATGGAGTCACTAGTAAACAATGGCTGACAAAAGTGGCTAGCGAATTGGTGTGTAGTATGGTAGGGAAAGAGGGCTAAATGCTTCCCAAACTTGATATCAGTTGGCAAAGCTGTGACCAATCAGAGAGCTGTACTTATTCCCTACACAGGAAGACCAAAGCCTTTAATTACTATTTTTACTAGTTATTAGTCCCAGTTGAAGATTGCTCTAATCATGGTGCAGAAGCAGGTCCAAATGTTCACATACCTAAGCAGCTCATTCCCTGATCCGAAAGAGGGTGGCGTGTTTTAACTATCAATCATAATGCAGTCAATTCCCATGTACATGCGCGGCATCCAGTACTTTGTCAATTCCTCCTACCTGAAGGAAGTCTGCCATACCTCACCAGAATAGTGACCAGAAAGTGCTGAAAATTACAGAGGCATTTGATCCTGCAACCATCCTTGCCACTGTTGCCAGTTAGCATACAGAGGCGTAGCTACACCCACGCACGGCAACATCGAGTTAGGGTTAAAGTTTAATTGCATGAGCACGTGGCAAGTTACTGGTAATGTTGTGGGGTTATGATCAGTACACAGCACAGTTTATTCCAGTGAGGTCCTCGTCACATCTTGTCAATAGGCTCCAAAACGGCCTTAGAAGCAACCTCACTTTTCAGGGGGGGGGGGGGGGGGGGGGGGGGGGGGGGGGGGGGCATGCCCCCAGACCCGCCCCCCCCCCCCCCCCCCCCCCCTCACAAGCTCGGTTCCCAGGTAACTTCAACACCCTGGCTACACCACTGGAAGTATCACATGACGACCCATTACACATTGACAGTCACTTGATCACCTTGAACAAGAAGAGACGCTCAGTGAGGCTAGCCCTTGCTGCATACACTCTATTCACAGGGCAAGATGCACCTTGCTGCCCTCCAGACGGTTGCTAAGGTGATTCTTAGTCTACTGTAGCGGAGTAGCCATGGTTGGCTGGTCACCAAGAAATGTTGACACAAGTGAGAATAGTGGAGACTGGTTGTTGGAGAGGCTAAAGCAGATGGACATACAGACAGACAGACGGAGAGACGTACACTCATCATCTGTGTGTAGTTTCTTCTTGAGTGTGTCAAGCCTCTTTTGGTCTCTGGCGTGGTGTCCGTGGCGACGCATGGTTTGTTCACTGGTCTCCTCATCAGAGGTGAGTGAGAACTCCTCAGGGTTTTGGAGACCTGGGAGGGAGGGAGGGAGGGGGGAGGGAGGGAGGGAGGGGGGAGGGAGGGAGGGAGGGAGGGAGGGAGGGAGGGAGGGAGGGAGGGAGGGAGGGAGGGAGGGAGGGAGGGAGGGAGGGAGGGAGGGAGGGGGGGAGGGAGGGAGGGGGGGAGGGAGGGAGGGGGGGAGGGAGGGGGAAGGGAGGGAGGGAGGGAGGGAGGGGAGGGAGGGAGGGAGGGAGGGAGGGAGGGAGGGAGGGAGGGAGGGAGGGAGGGAGAAAGGGACGGAGGGTGGGGTGAGTAAGGGATTGAGGGCGGGGGGAGTAAGGGATTGAGGGTGCGTGGGAGCGAGGGTGGAGAGAGAGGGAGGATGTGAAGGTGGGACGGATGTAGGCATGGAGTATGGAGGGAGGGAGGCACGTTCACTGAGTAATAGGCTGTATGCTCACTGAGTGTGTGGGACCCAGGCTGTACTGGTTGTATGTTACGCGTGTACAGTGTACATTGCCTCAAGACTATGCTGCCTGTCACATGACATGATCCATACCTGCTGCTCAGTTTTCGTAACAAAGTCCCACATCAAAGTGGAGGCCAGCAACCCACTTACCACGCACAACGGAGCGTTAAACTGCACTAATCTTGTGCCATCAGTACAACATGATAATGCCTTTACCAGCTGAAGTGGAACACTTGCTCTCACAGACAACTCACCAATACGGTCGCAGACGGCCTTGGTGAGCTCCGCCACGGTCTTACTGTCGTCCACTAAAATAGTCTTCACTGTCATGTCAAGGGTACGCACTCGAAGTGGGCGGAGCTTCTTTCGGTATTCCAGTATGTCCTACGAGGAAGTGGAGGAGGAGGGGAGATAAAAACTGGCTCTGTCTAGTCTGAGCTAGGGCTAGCTCACCCCGGACTTGAGGTGGTAGTACTCCAGCGTCCGGCCCAGGTCCAGCCACCTTCCTTTCGTGGGATCTTCGTCTGGTTTGAACAACCCATACTCATTGGCTGTGTGTGTGCATGTGACATACATGTAGATTGGTGTGCCACACCCACACTCCATCATCTCAATGTGTGCCACACCCACACTCCACTGATCATCCTAACATGTGCCACACCCACACTCCACTGATCATCCTAACGTGTGCCACACCCACACTCCACAGATCATCCTAACATGTGCCACACCCACACTCCACTGATCATCCTAACATGTGCCACACCCACACTCCACAGATCATCCTAACATGAATAACATTTGAAGTGGTTTGCAGGGAGCAGCCCAAGCTATGAATATTCCCAGCAATTAAATGTGAATAGTTCAACTCCTTGGGTGGGTGGCTGGGCTCATTAAACCCCACCAGTGCCACCTCGTGTTAAAGTGTTAAAGTGCACGTAAGCTTAGCTCTATCCCAAACACACGTCTTCCCAGGACACCGCCATCACACCCGCTACTGTGCACTGGGTTGCTGTGGCTAGAGACCAGGTTTTGGATTCTTTGGGTGTTGTGCTCAACTAGGGTGTGGCCCCAACCCAGTCCAATATGTCATAACATCTCCTGCAATGTCCCGACAAAAGGCGTGCTAATTAATGCAACAACCTGGCTCACGTTCTACCACACCAGTCTACAGTTACGTGGGCTCAGTTCTGTGTTTACCAATTGTGGTGAGTTGTTTGTGCATTAAATACACAAACACAACATCGGTGACGTGTGGGTTTGCGACAAAGGTGTGTTGTATGCAATGGTAAGTGTGTTGTGTGCGATGGTATGCATGTATGAGGTAGTGTGTGCACGTGTGCGGGTTTGTGTGGTTTGTGTGTTGTGTGTGATGATATGTATGTATGTGCGAGGTAGTGCATGCGTGTGTGACATACGCTGTCCTTGGGCGGCGTCCGGCACTCTATCCCGAATGAGTCGACATGCATCAAAGACGATCATGGACTCGTCAAACTGCAGGGAAATGTGAGATATGATGAGCCTGGGAAGTATTCCATACGACAATATCAGGACTTCGACCAACCAGTGGCCTAAATTTACCCACAAGATCAAGCATGATCGATCCATCCATAGTGTACATGATGAGACGCACCAACAACATACTTCATCATGCCGGGGCACAGTTAAAACCAACAGCAGTGTTCTTGGATTTTATACATGCCCATGGTTTGATAGTATTTAAACACTGACGCTGTTGATCTTTATACAGCTTTATTTATCTGCCCTCTGGCGCTGGGAAGCCAACCTGCATCGTCTTGATGTTGTTGCTCCTGACGATGTGGATCTTGAGCGAGACGGTCGACATCTTGGCTGATCTCGCTCGCTCGCTCAACAGTGTGAAGGTACAGGTAGTGCTGTGCCTGAAACAGTCAACGTACAAACACGGATGTAATCATAAACAAGCTTCGTTACGATTATTTACCAAACGACTACGTCTAAGGTAAGGCTAGCTATTAACGGCCAATGCTATATAGGGTGCTATAAGCTTGGCAGTAGCCCTGCACGTAGTGGCATTTCCTCAGGCAAAGAAGCCAACCTAAGTTTACAAGTGTCAGCAAAAACGACCTGCCCGCCACCTTAGGGCTAGATTGCACATACTGTGCCACTCACTGGACTCAGCAGTAGAACGATACGGTGATCTCTCTTGCCGCCCAACAAGTACTAGCAGAAAACTGCAGCCTCGAAAAGTAGGCACTCCCTTGAGCCAAAGGAAAATAACACCGTTGCGCATGCGCAGAACGATGGGCGGAGCTCTAATCATACCTATTTGATGCGCACCGTACAAGCTACGCCGACAACCGGATAACCAGCTGCAGGTAGTTTTACTGTCAGACCTAGAAAAGCGGTGATCACTACATATGCAAAACACTGACCAATCCCCATAGACGATGTTTGGCAGACGTTTTATCCCAGATTCATGAGATTCTGTCTACCATCTAGACAGAAAGTGCATGGTGTGCGTACAATTACAAATTAAGCCCATGCCGGGGGAGGTCCTCCAATAAGCACCTCAGTCACAACTGTGATCACATCTTGACCCCATGTACAAAGGAAGGGCTGGAGTCTTTGTGATACGTACGCATTCTTCCATGATTATCGGGTCAAAGGGCAGTGAAGGGCAACGTCAATGGTCAATGGCTGGAAACAGTGCTGTCAAAGCCATGAAAACCAGCGCAGTGAAACTGCAAAAGAGGTTTGACCTGCAGTTACAGCTGTGACGTACTCTTGTTGCAGCTTTACCACTGCAACAAGAGTTCGATCTATGGGTGCAACCCCCATGCCATAATAATTGTAATGCCCCACCTACAATTTCTGTGATGTCATGATTGGCAAAGATAGTTGTATAACAAGTGGCTGTTGCATACTAGTAGTGCTTATCAGGGCAAAGGGTGAGGTTGGGTCATTAGGTCAATCTGGTCTCCACTAGGGAAGTCTTTGTCAACAATTACTGTGATAACAATGGGCATCAGAGAACTGGTTCGGATCTTGAGATGTACGTTTATTACTGTAATGGCCAGTAGTATCTTCAGCCCAAATTTGGTGAGGGAGGTTGATAAGAAACTAACATAACTACAACAAACACACGTGGGAGGTCACATAGTCTAGCTGCTTTCCGGGGGGGAGAGGAGGGTCTAGCAGCTAGACTAGAGGTCACATCACCCACCACACTAGCCTCGTTCTCAGGCAGGCCCCCGCCCAGCTGGGAGGGGCCTGGGAATGAGGCTACCACTGCACATAGTCGTTCATGTTATATTACTACTTACTAGAGGTTAGGGGTGGACGATGTTGTGGTCATATGCATGATAATCATAAGTTGTCACGATATTCGATATTATCACGATAATGCTTTTTGGCTGGTTGTTTGACTTGTCATGCCAAACTAGAATATTTCATACACCAATTAGCTACTGCACACCTTACTTCTGCAAAAAAAAATCACCGCTAATAATGTGAAACGTTATGACAATAATTATAAAACCACCACGATACGATTATTGTGGGCTCTTAATATGCGATAATATTGATATATTGCCCATCCCTACTGGAGGTGCGGATTGCCCAATGCATGAATCTAATATTATAGTCCCTCCTAACACACCCACACATGGCATGCCTGACAGGTCAATGGCTACCGATGATCGTGAGGCTGTTGGTACTGTCGCCGACCCGAGTGAACACTTGCGAGAGCTGCTGCAGTTTGTGGTACAACATCGATGGGTGCATGACGTTCAACTGACACGATTTGTGGAGCTGAAATGGTGGGAGCAAATCCCGACGGAGGTAGGTCAGAAATGAGGTAGCCTCATTCCCAGGCCACGTGGGAATGAGGCTAGGAATGCAGTAGCTCAATATTATAGCCTCATTCCCAACCTTTCATCCAGTATACCGATAGATAATATACTTCATGTAATCCGTGAGGTTTATCATCTACGTATAAATGCATCCAGGGGATAATTATATCACTTCCAGTATAACACGTCTTCCTTCCCGGTGCGTGATACTGAAAGCGATCACGCTGGGGTTGGTTTCGGATCTGGGGCCAAGACTATTGTGTCTGAAGTGCATGACCTGTAGTTCATTGTGTTGGAGAGCATTGTTGAGTCTTGATGAGGTGCACATGCCACAAACATGCACTACGCACTGCACACTGTGTACCAGATGGTCATACTCTAGTGGAGATAATGTGCTTGTACTGATGTTTGGACACTTATGAATTGAATGTAAATCACAACACAGTCACCAATGCATTGTGCGAGAAGAATAACCACCACGCAATGTACAGTCCTCATACTGTGGTGTTCAGGTGTTGTCCCCTGCTCTCCCTCACACTCTCCACCACTCTGGACTGTGGGGATGTGCTTGACTCCACCGTTTGCTCCCGAATGACAACAGTGTCTGCCTCACTGGAGAGCTCCACCTGATCGGTGTGACTGCTTTCATCCGGTAGTAATGCTGCTCCACACTCGTCCACACAAGCGCAACACACACACGAGAAGGAGCTCATCTCAGTGATGGATTCCCTCCTTCCATCTGGTGTATCACTTCCACGTGTCTTATCCCTCTGTGTGACGTCACCTGTGTTTCTCCTCCTCCCACCACCAGCGCCCAGCTTGAGCCTTCTCCAACTGTAGTAGAAACATCTCGTGAACATCTCTCGGAGCTCAGATATGAAGCAGGTCTCTAGAAGAGGGTGGATCACTGAGTGGGATATATATGTGATGTATACAAATGCGATCACCTCAGCAGGCACTAGGTTGAAGTCCACTGACACAGCTGCAATTGCAAGGCCAATGGCCGGGAGCCAAGTCACTAAGTTAGCTAGAAATATGGCGCCAAACACTCTGAACAATTGCAGCTGCTGCTTGTTGCGTTTCTTGAGGATTTTCCGTTGGACTGTTTGCAGTTGATGCTTGTGTTCCGAGCGGCTCAGATTTTTCTTCATCTTGAACAGCCGGGTCATGTGACTATTCACAAGGCACAGCAACCATACATTAGTCACTATTAGTATCCCAATGGGGATCAGTGCCTCCAACAGTACTAGCAGAATGTAGTAGATATTTCTGGTGACGTGGGTCTCTCCAAAGAAGGAGATGAAGCAGTTGCCGATTGAGGTTGAAAGCCGAACCTCACCAAATCCAAAGAGTGGGGGGATTGAGAGGGCAATGCACAGTACCCAGACGGCCACTAAGATCACTAGGGTGCGTTTGAATGTGACCACCTTTTGGTATCGCAGAGGCAGGTAAAGGAAGAGGAATCTGTCCAGCGACAGTAGTGCAATGTTGTGCAGAGAGACGCTGGACAACAGAGTAAAGATGATACCAGTTTGACAGACGCTGCACCTGATGCGGTCGCTGCCTCCAAAGATGTACTCCAGGGCTATCTCTGATGTGATGTTGATGGGCATGACACAGATGCTGACCAGGAGATCTGTAATGGCGAGATTGAGGAGCAGCAGGTGGGCAGGTTGCTTGAGGAGGTTCTTCCAGATGATGCTCGAGATGATGAGAATGTTCCAAGTGAACGCTATCAGAAAAAACAGTATCATGACAGCGGCTACCCCTGGGGCGCCGTAGCGGAATGGTTCGTAGATCATCCATTCCTGAGGAGTCACTGTGCTCAGACTTAGGTTTTCATCAAAACAGCTGAGAGCTGGTGGGGCTGCAGTGCTATTGGAGGAGTTATTCATTGCTCTGTCTGAGTGTAATAGTGACTGCAGCTCCTGGGATTGTCGCTGCAGCTCCTGGGATTGTCACTGCAGCTCCTGGGACAGTGACTGCAGCTGATCCTGCATGGGATAGTGACTGAAGCTCCTGGAATAGTGTGTCTGCAGCCCCTGGCACTGCAACTCAGATAGTGACTGCAACTCCTGGGATTGTCACTGCAGCTCCTGGGATAGTGACTACCGGTATAGCTCCTGGGATTGTCACTGCAGCTCGTGGGATAGTGACTACCGGTATAGCTCCTGGGATTGTCACTGCAACTCCTCGGATAGTGACTATATATAGCTCCTGGGATTGTCACTGCAGCTCCTGGGATAGCTCCTGGGAGTGTGACTGCAGCTCCTGGGATAGCTCCTGGGAGAGTGACTGCAGCTCCTGGGATAGTGACTGCAGCTCCTACATGGCAGAATATAGATATTGAAAGAATGGCTCCAAATGATTACAGTAACTGAACAGCATGCACAGTGGTTTTCATAACAGGACTGTGGAGTAATAAACACTGTCATGCATGTAGACATTTTAAGAAAAGATCAAAGGTACCCTGTGAACATGAAGCCCCCCATGATAATATTTTAACACTGCAGAGTAACTGCATGTGGACTTGAAGCTCCCATGGTGCTTATTAAACATATCCCGCTCAGTTTCTTATGAGTTAATTACCCCGTGCACATGCGCAGCAGGGGGTAGAGTGATTGGTTTGTCTGTCAGTCTGTCCATAGATGTAGAGCGGTTTGAGCAGTGAAGGCCTTGTTGAAGGCTTATTTCAGGATAGAAGTGTCAGAATTCAGAAAATACTAGCATCTACGTAACTCACAGACCAGAGATCTACTCCGAGAGGCCGAGAAAAGCTGCGTGAAAGTCGTGCTTCTATACAACTTGACCACACCCTATTTCTAACATTACTGCCACAACTTACGGTATCTCATTCTGCATATGCATGCTGATAATCGTGGCCTAGCTAGCTCATCGTGCATGCTGTATGAATAATCGGTGGTAGGCCTAAGCTTATAGCTGTCAAGTCAAAGTTGCGCACGGGGTACGTGCTCTGCTGAGCACCTCTAGTTAATAAACATTACCCTGCGTGTGCATGCATGTGCACAGCAGTGGTAAAGCGGTGTTTTTGCGTCTTTTGTGTATGTCTCTGCAAGGAATTGTAAATTGCCAGGTTTGCTACGGCATTCAGTCTTCATACTCACACTGATATGATACAAGTCAAAGTGGTTCTCTTTGCCGGCTACTTCTTATTATGGGTTTGTTGCCATGGCTCCACCTTGTGAAATCGCACATGGTACTTAGCACGTAACCTTTATTACGTTGATGCATCGATAATCACTTGTGCCGTGTGCTATATGTCTAAGGCTGAAGGCTGAACGAACACTAAGTAGACCATGAATACACTCTAGTAAAAGGATGTTTATTGAAGAACAATTATTCCTTGAAAGGGGTTTGAGGTAAAAAAAATTGTCTTTCAGAAACTGGATGGTCGGTTATCACAACCAGCAGTATGACCACAACAGTGTAAGGTAATGTTCATAACACAACTGTGGACTGTTCATAGCCTCGTACCCAGTCCCACGCCCAGCTTTTCGTCGCTGCTTAGTACACTAAGCAGCGACGAAAAGCTGGGCGTGGGACTGGGAATGAGGCTAGACTGTTCACTGACATGGTGTGGACACTACAGATGGCATGAACACCGTGCAGCAGTGCAGCAGCCCTGTCGCAGAAGGTAGTCTACTAGTCTATCGAGCTAGACCAAATTTCTCTCGCTCCTACGCCCCGCCCCCAACTTCCGGAGCGAGAGAAATTTGGTCTAATTCGATAGACTAGTAGTCTACTAGCTACTTCAACACGGGACCTGTGAGTCAGGCTGAATTAAGAGTATAGTTACAGATACTGTAGCATGAAAGCACTCACTCTGTCTGTTACAGCAACCTAGCCTCATTCCCAGGCCCCATACTAAAATGGATGCGGGCTGGGAACGAGGCTAGTAGCAACCATCATTGTGAGTTGTCTCTGTCTTTGTTGTCCGTCAAGGAGGTAGACTGTTCATGATTCAGGCGTGCCTCCAACTCATGTTGGAGTGACTTTGTTGCTGAGCGCATGTGAGTGGAATCATGATGCAAAATTTTTTTGGTTATTGCGGAATTGTGTATTTACGGTAAGATGTAGGCCTATACAAACTTAGACATGGCACATGTACTACACGAGGCTCGTCCTAGTATTCATTACACGCGTACTCTTGCCAGACTAGTAGTGCATATGTATTCCTGCCTGAATTGTTAATTTAAATGTTTGTCTTTCAGAAGCAGGATAAACAATAGCAAAAGATGGGGGTATCCACTTTCAAAGTCAAACTCTTGGGTTTTTAGCAGCTAAAATCAATGCCGGCTACGGCACGGAGCTAAAGTGGTCACTAAACAAACAGAACGTAGCGTAAAACTACTCAACCGTTCCACAATTTCACCGTTTCTTGTTCAGGTAGCCAACCAACAGCAGCACTCACATGCTATCTCAGGCAGGTGACTCCGAAAGGAGACTGAACCCGGCCGATCTTGTCCCCAGCTGCAGCAGCTGAATTAATCCTAGTACATGATGCTATTCATCACAGTATGTAATAGCCTTGTTCCCAGGCTCCTCCCCAGCATCTCAGTTGTCGCATAGAAAAAGGTCGGAAGGAGCCTGGGAACGAAGCTAGTATGTAACTCAATTGTGCTTGAATCAAAACATTGATGGTGAGGCAATGAGGGTGGAAGAGCTGTCACCAACACGCTCAACAGAATGATTATAGTACATGTACCGAGAAGGAGGACCTGCCTTGAGCGATTATGAAACGTGAGTGAATACTGCACTCAACTATATACGCATGGGCCATGCTGCTGATTGAAAACCCCCGAGGATACCTCCATACTCTGATTCCCCGAGTCATTTCGCAATGGAGGAGGACTAATATAGCTATAGCTATCTGTGTGCGTGTAGACAACCAGCGCATGCAGCGTACCTGTAGTGCAGTAGCTGTGATCAGCCTCGCCTCATCGACACCGTTAGATTTCTGTTCCGCTCTGTCGTCGACTGAAACGCCGAAAATGTTGCAGCGTGCAGTTTCCGCATAGATATGATAACGGTTTACGCAACAACAACTGCTACCAGGAAGTTCGCTATTGTACGCATCATCTGTTTTTGTTATTACGGTAATTTTACGTTATGTATGCGTAGGAGGCGGGGCTGGTTGTTGCGCGCGCAGTATTTGCCAACTTGGCGCCCACACAGGAAAAAGCGTCCGGCCTGCGAGACTGTCTGGCAGGAAGTAGGGCGACACTACAAAGTAAGAAGCATTTGCTAGAAAGGAAATTGTTGGTACTGTGAACTGGAAGTAGAGGATTCACAATCATTCACCCATTGGTAGAGTACAAGGTACATCCCAAAGTCGGGTAAATAAGTTGGGGGTGTGGCCGGCTTGGAATCCCCCCCCCAACATAAAAGTGGGGGGGGGGGGGGGGGGGGGGGGATTCCAAGAGGGTGGGGCTAGCCCTTGGCGTGAAGGAGGCAGCGCCCCCCACCGAGGGCCTCAGGTGGGTCCTCAAGAAAACATGCAGATTGATGGTGTATGATGTGCCAGCAGTCAAATATCTGGCCCAAGTTTAGGAAATCCTGGGTGAGAATCCGGCTGACATCCGCCTTTGACCTCCGATTGCTGGGCTTGTGAATGAATATCATTAACAGCATTACCAGAGGGGGCTCTCCATGTGTGTGAGCCCCACCAAGTCTGGCCCCTGGGGTGCTAATGCTGTAGGAGAGGAGCACCTACGAAGGTGGTATGCGCTGAACGCATGAAAATGTGTTGCCTTGGGGGGAAGAATTCGGTAGTTAAAGGGTTATCATAAAAGGAGTGAAGTGTACGTCTTGTCAACGTTGGAAGTCTTGCAGTCAAAGATGTAGTATGAAACTGGACCGTTGGGCCACTATACCTCCGAACAGATGCTCATCACCCCATGGAACTCTTCTTCCCAGCCCAGTCATTTTGCTTAGGTGGTTCCGAAACATTTCAGTGCCACTTTGAATGTGGTTCTGGGGAAGATTAGTTCCATTGGGCAATGAACATCCATCGGTAAAACTCTGCAGTGGTACCAGAGTGGCTCTTCTTAACAAGGAAGCAGGTGGTTGTCAGGCTCGGGGAGCCCCTGAGGAGTGTTTGGTGGCTGCTATATGTTGCAGACAGGATGTTATGGTGAATCAAAAGCAGATTAGTCTATGGTGCACAGAACCAAAGGCAAAACCAAAGGCAAAACGGGTTTGTTTTCCAATGATGGACCTCAGTGTGATGATGCGTTCCGGGTCTTATAATAATTGTATTGCCTTTTGCACCTTATACTTGTTACCGTACAGTTTGTATAGTTTGCGCCCGTGTAGTGCTTTGCAAAACCCTGGAAATGGGGGCAATTTTGAATCCACCCAAAGGTGCCAGCTGTTGCACTATAATACTTGTTACGTACAGTAAGAGTACCAGTACATAGTGCAACGGAAATCAATTGTCCTTTCTCATTCCCACGCAGTGCAAGTAACATCCTAGCCTCGGTCCCAGGCCGTTTCTCCTGCACGGCCTGGGACCGAGGCTAGTAACATCCACTGCAGTCACATCTCATGGTTCAGTACACTGATGCTAGCTAGCCTGGGTCCCAGGCCTTCTCGCCCCAGCATCAGTACGGCAAGCAACAGACACTGGGGTGAGAAATGCTGGAGCAAGATTGCCTGGGTATGAGACTATACTGACTTAGCCTCGTTCCCAGGCTCGGACCTGAGAACGAGGCTAATACTGACTCTACCTCCGCTGTAACCACCCCTAACAATAATTAAACACGCACACACACACACACACACACACACTCACACACAGTGGAAAGAACCTCTGCTCCTGCTGACCAATGAAGAACTCACTCTCCTTCCATTTGGTCTTACAAAAGTACGAGAGTGAGAGCGGATATGGCTGTGCATGTGAACTAAAATACCTCTCTCTGCAGGACACGTGGCCCGTAATGCATGTGAACTAGAATACCTCTCTCTGCAGGACACGTGGCCCGTAATGCATGTGAACTAGAATACCTCTCTCTGCAGGACACGTGGCCCGTAATGCATGTGAACTAGAATACCTCTCTCTGCAGGACACGTGGCCCGTAATGCATGTGAACTAAAATACCTCTCTCTGCAGGACACGTGGCCCGTAATGCATGTGAACTAGAATACCTCTCTCTGCAGGACACGTGGCCCATAATGCATGTGAACTAGAATACCTCTCTCTGCAGGACACGTGGCCCGTAATGCATGTGAACTAGAATACCTCTCTCTGCAGGACACGTGGCCCGTAAGCCTCTGTGAGTTTCTGGTGCAGAGTCAGCACCTGTCGTTGGGGAGGACCCCACCTCTTTGGGTACTGGAGGGAGTGGTGGAGGTGGGGAGGGCAGTGAGGAGGGGCATGAACCCAAAGAAACTTCACGAAGTACGTCTGTACACTTTTCATATATATGTATACATGTGCTGTATGTATGTGTGGTATTATGCTATAGTTTGTATGTACATGTATGTATGTATGTATGTATAATAGATGTACCTTAGTTGCAGTTAATTCCACAGCTAGCCATAACTATCCTTCGTGTTCCTGGGCTCGCGTTCACACAGTAGCTCTTCCCCAACAGCTGCTTCCCATATGTCACTGTAAACGTGGTACATAGCTATGCACACACAACTCAGATCGCTAACTCATCCTCCATCGGCGCAGTCACATAATTATGTCAATTACCTAGCGGAATGAATTTTCACGATGATGTAATCAGCGAAAAATTCCCTTCACGAAATATTTGTGTGTCACTGGTAGTGGCTAGACCGCGAAAGTATTGCCACATGAAATAATCGGCCACTATGGTATGTATAGTGGATGTATAGTAAACTTTATGTATGTATGTATGTAGAATATGTATGACCACATACCTGACCTTTGAACCTAGCAAGCAACATACAATGAAATTTTGTATGAGTATCACAACGAAATAAAACGAACCTGCCAAGAAATAGTTAGTACATGTACTCTGTGATCTTGCAGGTCAGTCGTCTTGCTGGTGTGGTACGGGGCGTGTGTGAGAAGACAGGCTGCACGGTTGTCTTGGACGTTGGCTCGGGATTGGTAAGCTTATTATGTGCAATCATGACGTAAAATCAGAGCATAAGGCCACCATCTGGTATCATGTAGCGTTATTCTCCCTAGGGCTACCTCGGGCGTTGCTTATCACAGCAGTGTGGGTTGAGTGTGGTCGGTCTGGAGAAAGAGATCACACGTGTAGCAACTGCCACCACCAGGGCCCAACCACAGGTGAGGTCACGGCCCAGTGGGAAGGAGGAGCCTCATCCGAGGCCACACCCCAATGGGACGCCACGCGCCAGTGGGAAGGATGAACGAGAACCACTTGCAGGCATGGAGTCATGTGACTGTTGTGTGACCTCTGAAGCGAAGCCCCATGCAGAGCTGCTCGATGGTCTTCTTGGTATGAGTTTCTCTTCTCCGTGCCACGTCACCGTCCAGCTGACTGTTGATGCATCCCCCGGGACAGTGCAGAAGCTGTCCACACTGCTAGACCACGTCCAAGGTGGAGTGAATACACATTGCATTAAGATTTGTTGCTGACTGACCGTGACCTCATAATCCACAGCATGTAGCAAAGGCCCAGTGGGGGTTTGCATCGTAGGATTGCATTGCTGTGGCAATCTCACTCCTGACATTCTGAGGCTGTTTGTGTCCGGCTTCCACCCTGCCCTGCGGTCCCTCGTTCTCATCGGCTGCTGCTACCACAAGATGACGTCCTTCTCCATGGATACAGCTACGACTGGAGGTGATTCAAGATAATGGCTATGGTTTGACCAATGAGATGGCTGCATGCTGTACTAGAAATTTACACACTTGAACTGTTAGCTACTTGCCCTTTTGTAGCACTGTATAATCATGACCACAATCCCCCATACACGCTATTACACATGCACACATGACACAGGTCCCTCCGCCTTCCCTCTGAGTGCACTCCTGCGGAGTCTGATGTGCTCTGTTGAACACCCACTGAGCGTGTTTGCACTGAGGCTGGCAGCACAAGAGACCAGATCAAGGCTGGTGGAAGACTCCGTCCCAGTAGTGGGTGGAGCCTGGGATGGAACCAGGCCACGTCCCCATTCCCAGACTCCATTCCAGTGGGTTAGTAGTGAGTGGGTGGAGCCTGGGAATGGAGCCAGGCCAAGGACATCCCCATTCCCAGATCCCATCCCAGCATGGTAGAGGTGGGGTAGAGTCTGGGATGGCGCCAGGCCAATGACAGATGTCCCCATTCCCAAACTCCATCCCAGCATATTAGTAGTGGGTGGAGCCTGGGGATGGAGTCAGTAGAGTCTGGGATGGAAGCGAGGCTAGGATGGACCCAGACCAGTAGTAGATGTCCACTCATTCCCAGACTCCAGTGGTAGAAGTGGGATGGATCTCGGGAATGTAGCCAACTAGTGAAGTCCCCTTAGTGCGAATATAGACCTGGGGGTGGGACTAGGCCAGTGATTCATTGACAGCATGCCAATTGTAATATTTTCTCTATATACCACACACATGCATACAGATGGAAACAGCAGAGTACCAATGACCACCAGGATCACATGAGACGTGTGGCATTCAGAGGAATTCTGGAGACCATCTGTGGGGGTGCGTACTCTCTCAGTAGTACACTCAGTCTAGCCACTAGCCCCTCTCCGCCCGGCCGGTCAGGCGGAGAGGGGCTAGCGGCTAGACTGTAGTACACTCTGACTCTGGGTATATATGCTGTCTCCATGCCAACATGCCTGGTAGCACGACACTGATCTAGCCCAGACCTCATGCTGTTTGCCATGCGTACTGCTAGCAATCAAACACAGGTGTTGAGCAATAGCGTGCTGGCATGTTGATTCCTGCAGGCGGGGCTCTTCTGTGACATGCCTGGTAGCACGACACAAACACAGGTGTTGAGCAATAGTGTGCTGGCATGTTGATTCCTGCAGGTGGGACTCTTCCGTGAAATGTCTGGTAGCACGACACTGATCTAGCCCAGACCTCATGCTGTTTGCCATGCGTACTGCTAGCAATCAAACACAGGTGTTGAGCAATAGCATGCTGGCATGTTGATTCCTGCAGGCGGGGCTCTTCCGTGACATGCCTGGTAGCACGACACTGATCTAGCCCAGATCTCATGCTGTTTGCCATGCGTACTGCTAGCAATCAAACACAGGTGTTGAGCAATAGCGTGCTGGCATGTTGATTCCTGCAGGTGGGGCTCTTCCGTGACATGCCTGGTAGCACGACACTGATCTAGCCCAGACCTCATGCTGTTTGCCATGCGTACTGCTAGCAATCAAACACAGGTGTTGAGCAATGTTGATTCCTGCAGGTGGGACTCTTCCGCGCAAGTGTCTGCGAGGACTAGACTGCAGAACGTTTGAAGACTATGCAGACACAGTATCAACAAACCTGTGTGGTACGCTGACAGGACTGCAGCTTACTCCTGCATGGTGGAGTAGTTGACCCCTTTCTTCCTCCTTCCAGACCCCACTCTCAAGCAGAGGCTACTGGACTGCCACGCTGTACACGCACCTCACCTCCAGTTCATTGAGCCTTTCACTGCAAGTGATAGTGTAGAGATAATTGTTGGAGAAATGACACGCACCTTCATACACCCTCCCACATACCCTCACACATACACACACACACCCTCACACACACACCCTCACACACACACACACACACACACCCTCACACACACACACAGGCCCTGCAAGTGTGCCTGCAAGGGGTGATGGAGGCTCTGGTGCTGGTAGACCGGTTGATATTCCTCATGGAACACAAACTGACTGTTGATCTTGTTCCTGTGTTTGAGGATACAATTTCCCCAAGGAACATGGCCTTACTGGTATCCAGACCGCACTGAGGAACATGGCCTTACTGGTCTCCAGACCACACTGAAGAACATGGCCTTACTGGTCACCAGACCGCACTGAGGAACATGGCCTTACTGGTCTCCAGACCACACTGAGGAACATGGCCTTACTGGTCTCCAGACCACACTGAGGAACATGGCCTTACTGGTCTCCAGACCACACTGAGGAACATGGCCTTACTGGTCACCAGACCGCACTGAGGAACATGGCCTTACTGGTCTCCAGACCACACTGAGGAACATGGCCTTACTGGTCACCAGACCGCACTGAGGAACATGGCCTTATCCTGGTCTCCAGACCACACTGAGGAACATGGCCTTATCCTGGTCTCCAGACCACACTGAGGAACATGGCCTTACTGGTCTCCAGACCACACTGAGGAACATGGCCTTACTGGTCTCCAGACCACACTGAGGAACATGGCCTTACTGGTCTCCAGACCGCACTGAGGAACATGGCCTTACTGGTCTCCAGACCGCACTGAGGAACATGGCCTTACTGGTCTCCAGACCGCACTGAGGAACATGGCCTTATCCTGGTCTCCAGACCACACTGAGGAACATGGCCTTACTGGTCTCCAGACCACACTGAGGAACATGGCCTTACTGGTATCCAGACCGCACTGAGGAACATGGCCTTACTGGTCTCCAGACCGCACTGAGGAACATGGCCTTATCCTGGTCTCCAGACCACACTGAGGAACATGGCCTTACTGGTCTCCAGACCACACTGAGGAACATGGCCTTACTGGTCTCCAGACCACACTGAGGAACACGGCCTTACTGGTCTCCAGACCACACTGAGGAACACGGCCTTACTGGTCACCAGACCACACTGAGGAACACGGCCTTACTGGTCTCCAGACCACACTGAGGAACACAGCCTTACTGGTCTCCAGACCACACTGAGGAACACGGCCTTACTGGTCTCCAGACCACACTGAGGAACACAGCCTTACTGGTCTCCAGACCACACTGAGGAACACGGCCTTACTGGTCTCCAGACCACACTGAGGAACATGGCCTTACTGGTCTCCAGACCACACTGAGGAACATGGCCTTACTGGTATCCAGACCGCACTGAGGAACATGGCCTTACTGGTCTCCAGACCGCACTGAGGAACATGGCCTTATCCTGGTCTCCAGACCACACTGAGGAACATGGCCTTACTGGTCTCCAGACCACACTGAGGAACATGGCCTTACTGGTCACCAGACCACACTGAGGAACATGGCCTTACTGGTCTCCAGACCACACTGAGTAACATGGCCTTGGTTTTACTTTATCAATTCAGTATATAGCAAGCAGACATTGTATTCTGATGAAGTACAACTGCACTTGTTAGCTTGTGCACTGTGTGTTAACCTTGCAGTGTACTGACACATGCACTGTGTTAACCCAGCAGGCTGTGTGCATGTTAACCTAGCAGTGTACTGACACGTGTTAACCCAGCAGGCTGTGTGCCAACCTAGCAGTGTACTGACACATGCACTGTGTTAGCCCAGCAGGCTGTGTGCCAACCTAGCAGTGTACTGACACATGCACTGTACATGTGTTAACCCAGCAGGCTGTGTGCCAACCTAGCAGTACTGACACATGCACTGTGTTAACCCAGCAGGCTGTGTGCATGCCAGGCTTAACCTAGCAGTGTACTGACACGTGTTAACCCAGCAGGCTGTGTGCCAACCTAGCAGACTGGCTCATAACTGTATACAGACTGGTGTGTGCAACCTAGAGACTGGCACATGCACTGCTAGTTTCACACTTGACAGAGATACTACGGTTGTAACCGTACTAAAATACGTACCTGCTGTCAGCGGTGTGTGTTACTCAATCATTGCCTAGTTTCCATGCACCACTGCAATCAGCTTGAATGGAACACACCAATGATGTCCATTTTGCTGCAGATTGCAGATTGAATTTTGACCATGACAAAAATGTGACCAATTCCATTTGAAGACATCATTCCCAATTACATTGGCCCATTTTTGGCATATCAGTCACTCTATAGAACAGGAGTGCTGTTTCTGCCAATATTCTTAATTCCAAAATTGGCATATCAAAATCGGCGGCTCATGCACTCCTGTCGGTACAGAATGGTTTTGCAAATTTTCGGCACAAAAGCATACCTCGTAATCATAATAAAGCCACCGAAAAAAGCACCTTAGTTTAGTTTAGTGAAAGTACTTTTGTATGTACGTAGTTCAATGGAAAATTTCTGAAATAGTTTTTGGCACATTTTAGGCACTGGTCAGTGAAACTGATGAAAAAAAAATCCAAGAACCAATCAATAACTTATAAAAACACAGCATGTACACAGACATAAATCCCGTCACTTGGCTGGTCGGGCCTCCAGCATACGTTCATGCTCCATCTTCTTCTCATAGTCTTTCCTCCTCTGGATCTCACGCATCACACGTACCTCCTTTAGTTTGTTGGCCCGTTGCTGTTCGTGTGTGTGTGTGTGTGTGTGTGTGGGGGGGGGGGGGGGGGGGGTCTCATGTGTCTTACAGGAGCAGTGTCATTCTATGACCAGGTCGAGTAGACTTAACACTTAAAAGGAGCAATTGTCTGCTGAGGAGATATAATACCCAGTCTTGCGTGACTACAGTGGGAGTGCTGACACTCACAGCTGGGAGGGGGTGGGGCACAATGCACTAGTCCACATACCACCACCTGGTACATATCATGACAGTACAACAGCAGCGTAGGCACGTGTAGGGTTCTGATTGGTGGCCGCACTCCAGAAGCCGTTGTAGTCATAGCTGGGAGGGGGTGGGGCACAATGCACCTGGTCAGGAAGTAACGTTGTGAAGATGAAGTCGAACCACACCACCTTCCTGGAGAGCAGCCACCAATCCGAACCCTACACTGCTGTTGTACTGTTTGACCACCATGATACGTTTGACCACCATGGTACATTTGACCACCATGATACGTTTGACCACCATGATACGTTTGACCACCATGGTACATTTGACCACCATGATACGTTTGACCACCATGATACGTTTGACCACCATGATACGTTTGACCACCATGATACGTTTGACCACCATGATACGTTTGACCACCATGATACGTTTGACCACCATGATACGTTTGACCACCATGATACGTTTGACCACCATGATACGTTTGACCACCATGATACGTTTGACCACCATGATACGTTTGACCACCATGGTACGTTTGACCACCATGGTACGTTTGACCACCATGGTACGTTTGACCACCATGGTACGTTTGACCACCATGGTACGTTTGACCACCATGATACGTTTGACCACCATGATACGTATGACCACCATGATACGTTTGACCACCATGATACGTTTGACCACCATGATACGTTTGACCACCATGATACGTTTGACCACCATGATACGTTTGACCACCATGATACGTTTGACCACCATGATACGTTTGACCACCATGATACGTTTGACCACCATGATACGTATGACCACCATGATACGTTTGACCACCATGATACGTTTGACCACCATGATACGTTTGACCACCATGGTACGTTTGACCACCATGATACGTTTGACCACCATGATACGTTTGACCACCATGGTACGTTTGACCACCATGATACGTTTGACCACCATGATACGTTTGACCACCATGATACGTTTGACCACCATGATACGTTTGACCACCATGATACGTTTGACCACCATGATACGTTTGACCACCATGATACGTTTGACCACCATGATACGTATGACCACCATGATACGTTTGACCACCATGATACGTTTGACCACCATGATACGTTTGACCACCATGATACGTTTGACCACCATGATACGTTTGACCACCATGATACGTTTGACCACCATGATACGTTTGACCACCATGATACGTTTGACCACCATGATACGTTTGACCACCATGATACGTTTGACCACCATGATACGTTTGACCACCATGATACGTTTGACCACCATGATACGTTTGACCACCATGATACGTTTGACCACCATGATACGTTTGACCATGTTTGACGAACATGATATGCACCAGGTGGTGGGGTATCTAATGTTGGTGTTAGAGTTGTTTTATACTGCTGGAACAACAAATGGAAGAAAAAAAACAACCTGTTGCTAATTAACCAGGTGTCTGTGTGTTCATAGACACGTCAGTGTACATGCACACACACCACCACCACCGCACACATGCACACACACCACCACCACCGCACACATGCACACACACCACCACCACCGCACACATGCACACACACCACCACCACCGCACACATGCACACACACCACCACCACCACCACCACCGCACACATGCACACACACCACCACCGCACACATGCACACACACCACCACCACCACCACCACCGCACACATGCACACACACCACTACCACCACCACCGCACACATGCACACACCACCACCACCGCACACATGCACACACCACCACCACCACTGCACACATGCACACACACCACCACCACCACCACCACCGCACACATGCACACACCACCACCACCACCACCACCGCACACATGCACACATACCACCACCACCACCGCACACATGCACACATGCACACACACCACCACCACCACCACCACCGCACACATGCACACACACCACACCACCACCACCGCACACATGCACACACACCACCACCGCACACATGCACACACACCACCACCACCACCACCACTGCACACATGCACACACCACCACCACCACCACCGCACACATGCACACACCACCACCACCGCACACATGCACACACACCACCACCACCACCGCACACATGCACACACACCACCACCACCACCACCACCGCACACATGCACACCCACCACCACCACCACCGCACACATGCACACACCACCACCACCGCACACATGCACACACCCACCACCACCGCCACCGCACACATGCACACACCCACCACCACCGCACACATGCACACACACCACCACCACCACCACCACCGCACACATGCACACACACCACACCACCACCACCGCACACATGCACACACCACCACCACCGCACACATGCACACACCCACCACCACCGCCACCGCACACATGCACACACCCACCACCACCGCACACATGCACACACCACCACCACCACCACCACCACCGCACACATGCACACACACCACACCACCACCACCGCACACATGCACACACCCACCACCACCGCCACCGCACACATGCATACACCCACCACCACCGCACACATGCACACACACCACCACCACCACCGCACACATGCACACACACCACCATCACCACCACCACCGCACACATGCACACACACCACCACCACCACCACCGCACACATGCACACACCACCACCACCGCACACATGCACACACCCACCACCACCGCCACCGCACACATGCACACACCCACCACCACCGCACACATGCACACACACCACCACCACCACCGCACACATGCACACTCACCACACCACCACCACCGCACACATGCACACACCACCACCACCGCACACATGCACACACCCACCACCACCGCCACCGCACACATGCACACACCCACCACCACCGCACACATGCACACACCCACCACCACCGCCACCGCACACATGCACACACCGCCACCGCACACATGCACACACCCACCACCACCGCACACATGCACACATGCACACACACACAACTCACATACTCACAACGTTAACTCACATACACACACCTACCACCAAACACACATACCCTATGTGCATGCGCAGACACTAGTGACCACACACACACACATGCACATATAAACACACACACAGACACACTTACACCATACACACTCACACACCATACACACACGCACACATACATGTATATACACACATGCAAGGATACACACGTATATACATACACACATACACACACAACACACACACACACACTACACACACAAACTACACACACACACACACACACACACACACACACACACACACACACACACTAAATACACACATACGTACTCACAATACACACACAAACCTGTAGCCTCTTCACTTTCTTACTGAGCCCATGCATCTGCTTAGTCAGTGACGACAACTTCTGCTTGTACAGTGGGACCTTCTGGAGCTGTGTGGATGTGTGTGAGTACGTGTGTGGTGTGTGTCAAAAAAAAAATGAACTGAACTGTGTATGTGTGAGTGTATGATTGTACAGTGGGACCTTCTGGAGCTGTGTGGATGTGTGAGTATGTGTGTGGTGTGTATGTGTGTGTATCAATGGGACCTTCTGGAGCTGTGTGGATGTGTGAGTATGTGCGTAGTGTGTGTGCGTGAGTGTATGAATGTGTGTGTGTGTGTGGGGGGGGGGGTATGCATGACATGTGTACGTATGTGTGTGTGTGTGTGTGTGTGTGTGTGTGTGTGTGCGTGAGTGTGTGTGTGTGTGTGAAGACGTAGTCTTCTGGGTGTGTGCTGTGATTAGAGCATAATATGATACTGTCGTTTCATTTTCTTGTCACTTTGCAATGACAGGAATGCTGAATTGACAAAGTGTGGTAGCTGAGTGGGAGCAGTTGTTACATCATTGGGTCCCTTGTCAATGTCCCTAGGGATAGCTCACCCCACCAAAGGAGATGTGCCATTACTGCCCGTTAAGTCTTCCGATTGGACGGCTTCCCATGGGACGTACAGCTGAACCACTGCATGTCTGATGCTGCTTTGGGAATAATGAGGCGTGACAAGATTGCTACGGCAACAGACAAATATGACTGTGTGCTGTTTGTGTTGCCATAACAACCACTTGTCACGTCCGTTATCAATTCCAGTTTATGTTAAAGTATTGACGGTTTGAACACCCCGGACGGTGCCCTGGACCCCCTCCCGCAAAGGCTGGCCGGCCGCAATGTGGACTGTGAAAGGCTTGGGGAGGTAGCAATAACATGCCAGGGGAGACTCAATTTAGTGCTCTGTGGAGCGTGACCACAAGTGTCACCACCAAGCCACCGCTCTCTGCAAACCAACCCCAAGGGAGTGAATAACACGATGCGTGAAACAAGGAAGCTGCTTCTTGTGAAGTTTACGGTCTGGATACCGGGACAAGGGATGTGGGACGTGGGTTACACCACTTAACAACGTGTGGCCAAGTGGTTAAAGCGCACTCAACTGTAGTGTGAGAGGTCACAGGTTGAGTTAGGAGGGGTGATTTTCTGGTTTCCCTTCCCAGGAAAGGATTTGCTTCCTGCCCATCTGGGGAACTTTCATATACAAGAAAACAGTATGTCCGCATGTTCATGTTCCACATTGTCATCTGTAGGCAGCTGAATTCAGATCAGACCAACCACATGAGCTTTCTCTGCAAGTGTAGACCTTCACAAGAGGCTGTGAAAGCAAGGTATAGGGTTAGGGTTAGAGACCCTGGTACCAGGGGGAGGGGGAGACCCTGTTACCCTGGTACCAGGTATAGGGGGGAGACCCTGTTACCAGGAGGAGACCCTAGTAACCGTATCAGGACCTTAGTATGCTATTGTTGCTGTGGTGTGAGTGGGGGTCACAGTTCCTAACTTTTTGTTAGCATCGCACGGAATGGAGTCGGGCCTACCGAGACAGCCAAGAGTGGAATGGAGTCAGGCCTGCTGAGACAGTCAAGAGTGGAATGGAGTCGGGCCTACACAGCCAAGAGTGGAATGGAGTCAAGCCTGCCGAGACAGCCAAGAGTGGAATGGAGTCAAGCCTGCCGAGACAGCCAAGAGTGGAATGGAGTCAGGCCTGCCGAGACAGCCAAGAGTGGAATGGAGTCAGGCCTACCGAGACAGCCAAGAGTGGAATGGAGTCAGGCCTACCGACAGCCAAGAGTGGAATGGAGTCAGGCCTGCCGAGACAGCCAAGAGTGGAATGGAGTCAGACCTACCGAGACAGCCAAGAGTGGAATGGAGTCGGGCCTACCGAGACAGCCAAGAGTGGAATGGAGTCGGGCCTACCGAGACAGCCAAGAGTGAAATGGAGTCGGGCCTACCGAGACAGCCAAGAGTGGAATGGAGTCAGACCTACCGAGACAGCCAAGAGTGGAATGGAGTCGGGCCTACCGAGACAGCCAAGAGTGGAATAGAGTCGGGCCTACCGAGACAGCCAAGAGTGGAATAGAGTCGGGCCTACCGAGACAGCCAAGAGTCCTCAAGGCTAAACACTGCATAACTGCATGTACTATGGAATGCATATCGGCATTTAATGTGGCCTAGAGGCAATTAGTGCGCTCATAACTTAGTGTGTATGGCGCTCGGCAACAGACACAAGCTAGCGTTCAATTTGCAACAAGCGTATCTACCCACCCAAATAGCCGCAGCTATGCGAAGACTGGCAACAGAAGCCAAACAAATGCATTCCAAGACACACATGGCTAACCAGCTGAGGAATCTTGCAATCACTTTCCCAAGAGTACGGCATTCCGTCCAATCAAGCGGAGAGTAGACAGTCAAAAGAGCTAAGCATCCCATAGTCAGGCCTCATACAGAATAGGGGAGACGATGACCCTTTTCTCAGGCTCACCCCAACATGCAAATGGAATGGAAGGGTAGGGAGAGACCCTGGTAACAGGTATTGGGGAGGGGTAGACCCTGGTAACAGGTATCAGGGGAGGGGGAGACCCTGGTAACAGGTATGGGGGGGACCCTAGTAATTTTTATCAGGGGAGAGGAATCACCAATACTATTATAGGGACCAGAGGGAACTTCTGGTAAGCCGTGCCAAAAAAGGTAGTGGTCGTTCATTTGGGCTGCTGTTTCCCTAAGTTAGTCAATATAGCTAGTAATTTGTTAACCAAACCCAATAATAATTATGGGAGACAACAAGAGTGCATGATGACATCATCGTCATGACAGCCGCAATGACGATAATGTCATCATGCACTCTTGGAGACGATGATGTCATCATGCACTCTTGGAGACGGTCTCCCATAAGCTCATAAGAATTATCACTAAGAATTATCGCTGATTGGTGGTGCAGCTACCTCCACTCATGGGCTAAGGTAATCTAGCCTGATGGGTAGTACCCATCCATGGATTAAGGCAATGTGACTGCAGGGACATGTAGCCAATGACCCGGGCTGAAGTGGCATGTGCAGACGGAATGGTCTCCTGGACAAACCATTTACTGCTCCATTGAAGGACAGCCCTGGCAGTTCACTTGAAACTAGCTGGAAGTCAGTGTCACATGTCTTCCGTATCATGGTGCGGACAATTCAAGTCACACCCACCCAGCAGTTTACAGACCTCCTCCACCTGGCCATTTATTGCAGACCTCCTCCACCCGGAAGTTTACCACAGACCTACTCCACCCGGTGCAGACCTCCTCCACCCGGCAGTTTATTGCAGACCTCCCCCACCCGGCAGTTTATTGCAGACCTTCTCCACCCAGCAGTTTATTGCAGACCTTCTCCACCAGGTGCAGACCTCCTCCACCCGGCAGTTTATTGCAGACCTCCTCCACCCGGCAGTTTATTGCAGACCTCCTCCACCTGTCAGCCTATTCCAACTGGCAGATTTTTGCAGGCCCCCAGCCCCAATTGGTGGTTTACAACTAGCCATGGAACTTGGGGGAGAGGGGGCTGGGGCATCTCCCCTCCATTTCCCTGTGAAGGAAAGGGGGAGAGGGGGCTGGGGCATCTCCCCTCCATTGTCCTGTGAAGGAAGGGGGGAGAGGGGGCTGAGGCTTCTCCCCTCCATTATCCCTGTGAAGGAAGGGGGGAGAGGGGGCTGGGGCATCTCCCCTCCATTACCAGGGGGGGGGGGGGGGGGGGGGGCTGGGGCATCTCCCCCTCCATTGTCCTGTGAAGGAAGGGGGAGACTGAGAGGGCTGGGCCCTCCATAGTTCAGGAAGAAACTGATCACATTTCCCAGAAGTCAAGCTGATACCCAGGCTATTATAGGGGGTGTGTTTTAGGCATTCCCAAGACACACCCTGTGTATGTAGCCTGTTTTTAGTCTTCTTTTGATGAGATGTTGTCCCCCTTGGTGGGGCTGCTACCAGCTACTGTGGCTGCTACCAGCTACTGTGGCTGCTACCAGCTACTGTGGCTGCCTTACTGTGTTGAGGATTTCACTAGACTTTGCTGTGTCTTCGAACTGCATTCTCTTGTCATGAATTGACTGTAGCATTTCTTCCTGGTTGGTGCTATGTGTGTGTGTGTGTGTGTGTGTGTGTGTGTGTCCAAGCTAGGCAGACACGACATCTAAACTGAAAGTAAAAAAGATAAAAAAACAACTTGATCAGCTTACGTCAGTTCTTGTAGGCTCTGCTTCACTCGAACCATCTCAGGTTCCAGGACAGCAAGAAAGCCATTGGCAAGGTTGTCAACTGTCTCTGTGCTGAACAGGTCAAGGGGCTCAAGTTTCTGAGCTTTTGGGGAAGAAGAGGGATGCTGGGATGTCATCACTAGTAGGGGAGGAGGCAGGGAGGGAGGGAGGGAGGGAGGGAGGGAGGGGAAGGAGGCAGGGAGGGAGGAAGGCAGGGAGGGAGGGAGGGAGGGAGGGAGGGAGACGCATTCAACTACATTTCTTGCAAAGGAACATCGCACACACACACCCCTGATGTGGCATGCTGTGAAACTACTCTATATGGGCAGGCATGCATGGAAGACTGGGCCGGTTGAACGACATGGCTGAATAATGATGGCATAACAATACACATGTACGCTGCTGCAAAATGCCTTCTGAAGTCAGGCAAACTTAGACAAGGAAATTTGCCTAGTATGCATGCTGACATGGTTGAGGAATAACTTGAACTGCTGAGAGGAAGTCAAGAACCAGCATTGGCGCCGTTTTTTACCACAAGAGCACATACATATACACGCATACGAGTGTACGGGCAGTATCCGAAAACAGTGACAAGTTATCCCGCAGGAATTTCAGGAATGCCGCAGAACACCGAGCACTAAGTCATAGGATGAACGAAATTTGCTGGAATTTGGCAGCGAGCGGAGTCCCGACATCTAGAGGTGTCCTACGCCCGTGCCGGTGCGCGACATAAAGCTACCAGAACACTCGACCCCCAGGGAACGTCTGGATGCCGCGCAGACCCGTCAGAAATCGAATCCGGAATATGAATTGTCGCCGGCGAAGCACACGGACAAAGGAAGTGAACAGTGAAGCCGAGAACGAAAGAGCGATCGGTAACGGCGAAGAAATGTTTGCGATCAAACCAATAAAGCCGGTGAGCTGCAGGTGCAGTGTGTGTGTGGCGCACAACTCGAGGCAATACTACTGCGCAGTGTCGGCGACATCACGCAGGTTGTCCCGGCCGGCACGACGGAGGGTGAGTGACGGCAAGCGATTTTTCAGCGTAGTAAGGTTTTGTAAGTAGTTATGTAGCTATATAACAACTGTGGACGGTTGGTGGCCCTCTATTCTACTTCATCCTGTGTAAGCTTTCGGTTTTCAGCTATCGCAGCGGAAACAAGGCATGTATGCAGAAATGATACCTATGTGTAGCCACATGTGATGGAAAAGATCCTCATTTTTATTTGTTAGCTTGGCTTTTTGAAATTGGGAGGTCCTATACAGGGTCTTCAGTGGTATTATATGGCTTTCTCGCAGGTGGCGGTTATATATAAGGCTTGGCTTCTGATGCCAAGGTCACTAGTGTAGTAATTATTGACTGGAGCTATATAGTGTGAGGGAACATGGGTCGGTTGGGTGATTTTTTTTTTCACAGTGTGTCTGTGTTGGAATGCTGAATAGGAATTTAGCAAATCAAATTGTGATCAATTTAGTCCCTACTCCCTGCATTCCAAGCATGGAAGTTTGAGTGGGTAAGAATTTGGCCTATAGGCAACTTCTATGATTTCAGGGCTGTTATATGCCTGCCTGGTAAATCAGTTTGTGTGTCAGCATGTTTTTGTATTTGCACTTGGTAGGGAAACCGCAAGACAAGTGAAATGTTGTTGTTAATGGGTAAGGTGTGTTTGTATACTAGAATCTGGCTTGTGTGAAGTGACTTAATTGTGCTCTGCATGTCTGCTGCCAGTGTAATTATGGTGAGTATGTATGGCCCTCTCAAGGAGTCTGTATGTGGGCTCTGCAGTGGTTTCCTGTGGAATGCAGGAGTGAGGGAGTGTGTGTTATGCCTGGAGGAGTGTTATTACAACCCTACTCCTTTGTGTAAACCACTAGTGCTTGCATTTGGCATTTAGCTATGCGTATTAGCTTTCATGCTGGTTGGGTTGTGTGTCGGCAAGGGAGTATTGTGGAATTCAATGCTTGACTCGCTGCGGTTAAGTGAGTGTGTATCCCTCCACCAAACAACGTTTTCTGTCTAAGTCGGATCACTGTCATGTTGTGTCTTGCAACATGACGGGACTGGTAATGTGAACAAGGCTTAACTTCCGTGTGTACTGATACGTCACTGCTCATAACTTCCCAGCGGTCACTGGATGGATGCTGAAAGTGCTGCGCATTCAGGTAGCACAAACCTGTATGCACATCACCATCCTCTGTAAAGGTGTTTGAATTTTACCTCCAAGCAAAGGCTGGGGAGGGAGGGGGGGGGGGGGGGGGAGTGCTTTACTTGTGAAGCAACATGTGGGTATATTAACCTAGGACTTCGGTGTTGTAGCCATTTCTTTATTTACCTTTTGTCTTTTCTTTTGAGACCCTTAATACTATAGCCTCTTGCTATTGGGGCACTGCATTGTACTGTTCATGCAGCAGTCTTTGTTCACATTAACAACTCGGCCATGCATCACTCCCATTTCCCTTCCCTCTAGCTCTCTTACTTCCACTGCAGGACTTAATGCTCTACGGCAAGTTAGTGGATTGGTGCAACACATTACTGATCATGTGATGTTCTCCTGTTGTTTTGAGCACACAGGGTATGGGTGGTGCTCACGAGGCTGAATAGCCTGCACTACCTGTGCACCTGTGTGCCCATGGCAACAGGAGGATGCGGCGGCGGCGGAGGAGGAGTCCTGTGTGGTATACTGTTCACAAACCAAAGCACCTGTGCAAATTCGAAGAGACAGTTCCTTGTTATTGTGTTGACGAGTGGTGATGTTGTTGACGCGGCTGTTGTTGATGTGGCTGTTGTTGATGTGGCTGTTGTTGACGTGGCTGTTGTTGTTGTTCTACTCCACTGAGCCAAGGGTGTCAAAGTACCAGGATATGTTGTACTACAAAACCTGACTGTGCATGTGTAGTAACAGTCTATCTTGCTATGGTTTCGTAGCCTCGTTCCCAGGCCTTCTACACCTCCAATTTTTGATCGCTTACAGTATGCAAAACGGAGGGTGAATACTGCAAGCAATCAAAAACTGGAGGTATAGAAGGCCTGGGAACGAGGCTAATGGCTTCCTCGGGCTGGTAATGTCAGTGCCCGGACCTCAAACAACAATCACCTTCCCTGCTAGCTAGCTAGGGGTGCCCAGCTAGCTAGCTGGGGGTGGAGGAGGTCCGGGAATGAGCTACTCAGCTTGGGCTGCAGCTGCTACTTCACTTGCTCAGCAGGAGTTGGAGAGACTGCGATGTACACAGAAGGCAGAACCTGGGATATCTTCCATGCAGCTGTGAATACATATTGAAACCAACCACATCCATTTCTGTAGAGCCAGTCAATGTGCTGCAGGAATGTACACGTACACTACAGCGTACTCCTAATACATGATAATGACAGGGGCTAGACCCTTCATCAACCTGGTGTACTGACAGGCAATTGAAGATGTGTCCAAGCTGTAAGTGGTAACGTAGCCCTGATATTCTGTCCATTGTTGCCATATCCATCCCACCAGTATCTCAGCACCCCCGCATCTCTGAAACCACTAGTGTAATGCTATCCATACCAAACAGCAAGACCTTCACAACTGTGGTGACATGCCCACACTATGCACTGGACAACCCACTCGGCAATCACAGACTTGGGACCAGCTCATCATGTGTGTGCATGCTCCTGTATTCGATCTTATGACCTATCAAGCTTGCTTGCTAGTAGCCTTGTTCCCAGGCCGGGTGGAAGGCCTGGGAACGAGACTGGTATGTACCAAAGTCAATGAATTTAATTATTATGGCATGTTAGTAGCCTCATTCCCAGGCAAACACTGTTTCTGGTTGCGTGAAGAACATCATGCAACCGAACGGCGTGGGCATGGAAACAAGGCTGTGACTGAGGATGAAGTGATCCACAGATTTCGAAGTAGTCTGGAATGCCTTTGCTAGCCAAGAGTCCATATCTGCATGTACACAGCACCTATGCAGGCCGGGCTCTCACCAGTCACTAGACAGTTTCTGGTCTAGTAGCCTGCATCAGGGCACATCTCAGACATTACATCCTTTGTACTGATACCAGCTTTCTGATAGGGGTAGGTACACTAAATCAATACTCAAGTGTCTGACTTTGACCGCAGTGTGTGTGGTGGTGCACTGGTAGAGTGAGAGTCTCCAGTGCTCAACTCAGGCTCTGTCCCGGGTTCAAATCCCACTAAAGCCCAAGCCCTTGGTTTCCCTATTGAAGGGTGGTTTGCCTTAACAAAAGGAAATTGCCCTTTGCCCTTCCAGAAAATCAAGATTGAGCAATACCATTTACAGTAACCCAAGGAGTTCAGTGATGATGTCGTATCACCCCCCCCCCCATGCCCAGGACCTGCATGAAAACCTTCTGTATTGGAGATGTGGCATTCCAGGTAAAATCGAAAATGAACTGAACTGACTAGCAAGGGGTTGGGTAATCTCTGGATAATCCTGGGACTGAGAGATACCTATCCTTATAGTGTTGTAAGAGGGACACTATGCATGTTCTAAGGATACAGCTAGATGAAGTGCAGACTATAACCACAACTTGAGAATTCATGAAAGTTTATGCAGGCTACAGGTAGCTTTGCTCCCAGGCCTTCTACACCTCCAGTTTTGATCGCTTGCAGTAGTACGCAAGCGATCAAAAACTGGAGGTGTAGAAGGCCTGGGCGAGGGTGCCACTACAGAGCGAAGTGAGTGGTGCTTCCCTATGGTTTGATTCAAGTTTGAGCCTGGCGTTTGCCGTCAAGGTCTCCCATAAGCTCATAAGAATTGGAGGCTTTCTAGCAGGACCCTGACCTATAGCCTCGTTCCTAGGCTCCTCCCCCCCCCCCCCCCCCCCCCCCCCCCCCCCCCCCCCCCCGTGCGTGCCATGAAGAAATGTTTCCTCACCGTGCGCACAGGGGGGAGCCTGGGAACGAGGCTACCTGACCTATGGGTGGTATCCAGTGACAGAAACATTGAACCCCCGCCTCCCGTCAACCAATCCTACACCCTAGCCTCGTTCCCAGGCTCTCTCCTCAAAACCGGGGGAGAGAGCCTGGGAACGAGGCTACCTACACCCAACCCTCTTCAGCTCACTGGACAGTAGTGGTGCAACCAGTCATGAGCTAGCCTCGTTCCCAGGCCCTGCCCAGCTCTTCGTCACTCGCAGCGCTAGCGGCGTGTGGGCCTGGGAACGAGGCTAGTTGTGAGCAAGATATTGACTATCGCAATCATGAACAGATGCTCACACAATGGCGTCATGTGTATTTTACTGGTGTATTACAGAAACAGCAACGTAAACTGTGTGGTGAAGATGATTTGCAAATTGCACTGCACACGCACACACAGGTGCATTATGACCAGGACTAGCCTCGTTCCCAGGCCGCACACGGCCTGGGAACGAGGCTAGATCAGGCAGGACCTTATGTTATGATATCTGCACATGCACACACGGGTGAATTACAACTCGTGCCAGTTTTCCTGCACACGCACACACAGGTACATTACGAGTCATGCCAGTTTTCCTGCACACGCACACTAAGGTGCATTACGTGTCATGCCAGTCTGCACACGCACACACTGGTGCATTACGACACATGCCCGTTTTTCTTTCTGAGGTAATCCGGTGGGGTGGGCATTTACTAGCATGGTTATATGGGCAGATCAGGGGGGCTCACAGTCCAGCCACCAGCCCCTCCCTGCCAGATCAGGGGGGCTCACAGTCCAGCCACCAGCCCCTCCCTGCCAGATCAGGGGGGCTCACAGTCCAGCCACCAGCCCCTCCCTGCCGGCTGGCTATGCCGCATGCTCGTCCAGTCGGGCGGAGAGGTGCTAGCGGCTAGACTGGGGCCTCACAGCTGCAACCTCAGGTCACAACTTTATCCCAGCAGTTTTACCACAAGACTACTGGAGATGGCTGGAGATGTCAGGTGGTTCTTCCTCAATTTCTTGTGAGGTATTGACCACGCCCTGCACTGTGCTGTCAACTTAACTGCACGTGCACAATATCCTCTTGAAGAGGTCAAAGGTCATTCTACCAACCATATCCATAGATACCTCTACAAGGGGGGGTCACTCCCATAGACTCTATAGTCACAGCTGCGACCGCAGTCGGTCAATGGTCAACGGTCAAAGCCGCCCAAACGGGTGCAGTCAACGGTCAAAGCGGCTCAAAAGTACAGTCAAAAATGCGTGCCACTCAATTTATGGCGACGTGCAGGCAAGTATTACAAGGGCAAATAGCTGATCGGTCAAAGGTCAACGGTCGAAATCGGCATGGTCAACGGTCAAAACTCCAAAAACAGCGGTCAAAGCTTTGACCCGCGGTCGCAGCTGTGACTATGGTGTCTATGGGAGTGACCCCTCCTTGCTCTACCGTACCCACAACTGACAGCCATATGTGCATCACTTTTAAGATCAGCTTTACTGACAGTTATCACGCAATATAATGCACTGGACGGGCTGCTGTGACGTGCAGATGCCATGGTGCATGGATGCCAAATAGCCAGGGCATAGACCCGGCATATAAACAACATGTATTAGAAGGTACATTCACACCCCATCCATCTAAAGCTCACTGCTCACCTAATGCTGATCACTAGGATCATTTGACGTTTGTTTCAGATCCCTCTCTGACGCGTCAGGTTCGTTTCAGTCCCCTGTGCCGGCCGGCAGTGGAGGCTGTCGATGGCAGTTCTAAATACAGCGCAGCCTACTGAAAGTATGACGTCATATTAACGTCAACGATAACATCGATCTCGCGCTCTGTGGTTACCGTGTTTTTCAGGTTGCTTGCTCCGTCCAAACTCGGAATGCAAAACTGCAAAGTATCACGTACTTGAATCCACCAATAGAATCCAAGTTGTCACGTGACAACTTGGATTCTATTGGTGGATTCAAGTCACGTGATACTTTGCAGTTTTGCATTCCGAGTTTGGACGGAGCAAGCAACCTGAAAAACACGGTATATACATGGTTGCATGACTCCGTTTCTAGCTGTATGACCCAGGATCCAGCTTCAGGCAGTTGAAACACACGGCAAAGGGTGGACGGTCCCGTCTTCGGTGCAGTAAGAAACAGAGAGAAGGTAGGAGCGACACGTTTGGTAAAACATACTAACAGCGCACAAATTATTTTCCTAATTGTGGGAGCTTGTGGAGATAGCTCCACTAGTACAGTATCTTTTAGACTGGTGTGGTTCTAGCTAAGCAACCACTAGTTTTCTCTGTGACATTATTGTACACTTCTTGGGGAGGTCACTCCGAAGGCCACAAGTAAAGTTGATTACTCCCATATATATAGACGCCGTAGTCAGAGCTGGGACCAGGCTTATCGGTGAATCTTGACCTCATATACTAAAGAAGGGGTGGAGTCACTACGCATTCTTCCGTATACTATCAGCGGTCAAGTAGTCAACGGCTGAAACACAGCACAGTCAAAAGTCAAAAGTCTTTTTGCGATGCAGTCAAGTGGTCAAGCAGCAAAAATGACGGTCAAGTTTCTTGACCCCGAGCTCTGACTACGGCGTCAATGGGAGTGTCACCCCCTTGTTTCTTATCAGTGCCCACATCCCACATCACCATTAAACCTGCCGCTTTAGCGCCTTCAGAACCGTGACACACCCCACACATGCACATATTAATAATGAGGCAACTTCCGTACATTATCAGGTTCAAGGGCAAAATCAGCAGTCAACGGCTGAAGACAGTGTGGTCAACAGTCAAAGCCTTGAAATCTGCACGGTCAATGGTCAAACCGCGCAAAAGAGCCAGTCAGAGTTTTTGCCCGCAGTCGCAGCTGAGTCTATGGGTGCGACCCCTCCCCCTGCACTGTGATATGTCTCAAGTGGGTGTGACACATGTAAGATGAGAGATCGCCATGTAAAGAGCTAGCTACTAGCTCTGTTACCAGCCCTTTGCCACCCCCAGAGTTTGGCCTGGGAGAGCTGATCACACACGTAATGTCAGGTAGACAGGAGATAGAGACACGGGGGGCGGAGCTTGACCGTAATAAATCATGTTATGCGCTGACCCAGTCCTGGCATCCTGAGCAACGAACACTGTTGATGTTGCCTTGTGAAAACTCTGGCCTCCAGCCTTTGGACAGAAATTACAAGGGCTTTGATACCCTTCGTCTAGCCTTGTTCCAGGAGGGATTATCCTTGGCACCTCCCTCCGTGTGACTGTCCACAGATCATCAGTCAGACCCTGCATAGCCAACCTAGCCTCGTACCCAGGCCCTGGGTACGAGGTTATAATAACAAACCCAGCTTGGCAGTATACCACTACCTCACAGTTGTCTGTTATCAGACTGATCCAAGAGAAGGGAGACATGGCAGAAGGGGTTGTGTCCATGGGAGGCCATGATGATGACACCACCATGCTAGGATGGTATGCAGTGCATTCCACTCCACCAAGGCTGTTGTCAGCTGGGTCGGGTGTTCTATGGATGGGCTTGTAGGGATTGACTGTCAAGCCTTAGTGCCTATCTGCCACCAGGAGTGGTGGCTCATAAGTCCCTGCTGCCACCCATATAGGCCATGCAGGTAAACAAGAGTGCATGATGACATCATTGTTATGATGATGATATGTCAGCATGCACTCTTGAGGCATCCCAACAGCTACTGGCTCACCAAGTTAGTTGTCTAGACCACCCGCGGTTGGTAGCTGCTGTTGTGGTGCCTGCATGGTAGCTGAGCCCGAGGCTGTTGTGGTGCCTGCATGGTAGCTGAGCCAGAGGCTGTTGTGGTGCCTGCATGGTAGCTGAGCCAGAGGCTGTTGTGGTGGCTGCATGGTAGCTGAGCCAGAGGCTGTTGTGGTGGCTGCATGGTAGCTGAGCCCGAGGCTGTTGTGGTGGCTGCATGGTAGCTGAGCCCGAGGCTGTTGTGGTGCCTGCATGGTAGCTGAGCCCGAGGCTGTTGTGGTGCCTGCATAGTAGCTGAGCCAGAGGCTGTTGTGGTGCCTGCATAGTAGCTGAGCCAGAGGCTGTGGTGGTGCCTGCATGGTAGACAGATTGCTGTACTGAGGATTTCAGGTTGCTTGTCCAAGATCCATTTCAGATTTTGGCGCATGTGTGCTGATGAGAGAGTGCAAGGTGAGCGCCTTCACCGTTTACTGGTACTTGGCGTAGGCGTCTTGTCCGTAAAGCAGCACACAATTGCTCTAACTAACACGCAGTAAGTTGTAATTCCTAGCTAGGCTTCAAGCCGTAAGGCCATTTCCATAGGCCATGCTTACATGCTTGTCTGTCCTACATGTAGTCTGTCCTCTGGCATCCCGAGAAGGGTACACCAGGGGGAGGCTTTGTCTGTCCTACATGTAGTCTGTCCTCTGGCATCCCAAGAAGGGTACACCAGGGGAAGGCTTCGTCTGTCCTACATGTAGTCTGTCCTCTGGCATCCCAAGAAGGGTACACCAGGGGAAGGCTTCGTCTGTCCTACATGTAGTCTATCCTCTGGCATCCCGAGAAGGGTACACCAGGGGGAGACTTTGTCTGTCCTACATGTAGTCTGTCCTCTGGTGTTCCGAGAGGGGCACCAGGGGAAGGCTTGTCCGTCATACTTGTAGTCTGTCCTCTGGTATTCCGAGAGGGGTACCAGAGGAAGGCTTGTCCGTCCTTCATGTAGTCTGTCCTCTGGTATTCCGAGAGGGGTGCCAGTGGAAGGCTGTCTGTCCTTCATGTAGGCTGTCTCTGTATCCACACCTCCCAGCACATCCCACAGCATGTATATTATAATTATTCTTGCAAACCACAAAATTTTTATGCATTTGTAAACTATCCGATTATATCACATATCATGATGATAAATACCCTGTCTCATAAGCCTCCCCAGGCTGGTTGCTTTTATGCAAGTGACATAAAATTTTGATTGATTGATTGATTGATTGCTTGAGCTAATTTCTTGGATGTATCTCGGACCAGCAACCTGAAATCTTCAGTATAGATGAGGGCTGAAAACAGGAGAGAGGGTACAGTCGATTGCAGTTGCGTTTGAACACTGCGTATTGCGTAGATTATCACGGAAACTGTGTTCTGCAAATATGACACGCAATGCGCAATGTTCAAACGCAACTGCAATCGACTGTAGCATAGGGAGGAGTGAGAGAAGTATTAGTGGTCACGAGGCACATGAGAAATCATCCAACCGTGCCTGGTCAGTGAGTGCAACTGCCTACAGTCTATTTGGGCCTGATCAGTGCACACCAGCCGACCAGCAGCTCCAGCATCAGAAGTAGAATTACTCTGGCACGTGTTTAGAGGCACCTCATACTCAGTCTGACAATGATGCTGGCAGAAGCCATTACGGACCTCACTGTGTATCATCCACTGCAGGTTCGTGATTGTCCCGTGTCATGGCAGGAGGTAGGAACTGGTGCATTGTGGTGGGGCTACTGTCACTGCTGGTGGTGGTGGATAGTGTAGTTGATGGTAAGACATCTAACAGTAGCCTCATGCAGTCCCAGGCTCTCTCCTCACAACCGGGAGGAGGTTTTGAGGAGAGAGCCTGGGACCGAGTGGACTAAACAGGCACTCAGAATATTGAACCACTAAATTTTGGTTGATAGTTCACTCTAAGTGTGTATGCTGCAGAACCTGTTTAGTTCAGTACGTAGGATATGTGAACAGATCTTTGTTACGGGCTACTAGGTATAGACCTCAACCTAATCTGCTCTAAGTTTCTTTGCTGTGATTTTTTGGCTTGATAAACTCCCACGAAACCTATAGCTATGTCGCTCTGTTTCCAAGCTTTACCTTGGGAGCCGGAGTCTCGATCATAAGTGACGCCTGACCACTAGTGTGATTGTGCGGTAATTAGAGTATTGTGCATGTGCACACATGGCTAATTGCACCTTGAGCCCCCCCCCACTCTTTTTGGTAGCAGTCTCCGTCCCTGTTATGCAAACACATTGAATGTATCTCAGTGATTGTAGTGTTGAACTCATTCTCTGCTCCACTCCGCTACACCATTTGTTTTACTATCTACACTGTAATTGTGATCTTGTGGCTTTCTTCTTCCTGTTTGGGCAGACCCTATATTTATACTGGCAGATTGGGTCTCTTCCTGTGTAGATAACGTTGCTGTCTCAGTATTATACCACATGCACTACCGTTTTCTTTCCTAGCAGATGGGTGTGTTAGAGTGGAGTTTCTCAAACCTGACTACACCCTGAATGCAGTGAATGGTGACCTTTGTGGGGATCAAGTTTCATTTCTAGTAGTTAATAATTGTCCGAAAACTGCTGATGTCGGCTTAGCTGCAGATGGAGAGGATGTTGAGATTGTGAAACCCGACTTCAAAATTGTTGCTGGTTCACCAGCAAGAATCATAAATCCTCAGATCAAGTTGCTATCCCCGAGTAGAAAAGAGCCATGGGGTTTCAATCTCACCCTGAAGTGTGAAAAACAACCATTTCACGGTGATATTCTAGAGGCACATGTTACGGTGGTTCCGGGTGCAGATGGCTGTAAGTTTGCATTGTTCTTTCTGTGTTAGATTCGATTTCTTCTAAACGTACAAGAACACACAAAATTAAATTCATTTGTGATGACCTTCCTACTGCACCTCTTGAAAAAGCAAAGAAGCAAGTGCATGTAAATCATCCTCAGTCCCATCCCATTTATAAAATGGAATGGGATGGGACTGAGGATGGGTAATGGCATTTCTTTCCCCTTGTTTCTTTGCTTTTTTCACAAGGTGGAGTAGCACAGTCAACTTAAGGCCACAGGTATTGGACATACCTATGCCCTGATGTCATGGCTTGTTATCACCGTGTCAAGAAAGGAAAGCCATGCCTCCCATGATGGCTAAGTGATGATGTTTCATTCTGTTTGCCAAGCACCTTAGCGCGAGGCAACTGTTAGTCGCGCTCAGGAATGCAATTACCAATCAAGGTTATAATGCACACGCGATGGTCCACATGTGGACTCCGTGAACGAGTTGGAGCAGCCAATGCGGCACAGTAAACATTCACACTAGCTACGACCACGGTCTACACAGAAAAGCACCTATTCACTGAACTTCCGCTTGGCCATCTTCTTAGTGGCCTACATGTATACTATGACATGTACATGAGATCACGCCTACTAATTATGCCGACATGCTCGAGGCACATTGTGTGCACATTCCTAGTTGGATAATGTTGCTGTTGTCCTTTGGGAGGTGGGGAATTCAACCTTCAACCTTCATCAGAGAGCTTGATGATAGTCATGTAGGTCATGTGCTTGCAATGGCTCCATGTTCAGCATATGTCATACACAGAAAACTCCATCCTCACTGCACTGTAGCTACATGCACATGTATGTCATGAAAAGAAAGCCACACCCCCATGATAGCACTAGATCCAGACAAGAACCATGGAAGTGCACCTCAGTGGCTGGTAGCCTCGTTCCCAGGCCGAACGAGGCTAAGTGGCCGGGGTGTATTGCTATTGTGTGACTGTAGTCTAATAGAATGGTGTACTGTGTCCGAGTTCTCTTTCTTCTCCTCCTGTCCAGGGATTCATTTCTCTTCTCACATGTTCCTTGGGTTTGTAAATGAGGCTCTGGAAATTTCACTCATAAGAAATGGAGGTGGGCAACTGAATGTGACTGTGGTGGTGACAAGAGATGATGACGGTGAGTGGGGGCCCCAGGGATTTCCACATCACCTATTAGCCTATTGGGTAATTGCCTGTTAGTACTATTCATAGTCCTTGTAAGTATATTCATAAAGCAGCCAAAACAAAACCCGTAATCTTTTTTGGGGTGCCATCTCAATGCTAAAAATACAAGTAGCTTCGCTCGCTCAGCTACTTCCCCCTCGTTTGCCTATGTGAGTAATCCGGCGCCGGACAGCTCTCTGTGCAGAGCTGCTGCTCCCCGATTGCATCAATTGATCCGTTTCAACTGCTGCTCCCCGATTGCGTCCGGTTCAACTGCTGCTCTCCAATTGCATCCGCTTCAACTGCTGCTCCCCGACTGTGTCCCGCTTTGACTGCTGCTCCCTGATTGCATCCACTTGTAGCCCCACATTCTTCACAGAGTTCGAGGTTCAGTAAATTGAAGTACGAAGGTCGCGTGTCACTAATCTAGTCCCGCCCCACGAACATCCCACTTCCGACATGCATGCACGCACACACACACACACACGTTAAAATGGTTTGACACTTAGAGTACTAGTGATGGAGCAGGTTGCTGGCTGCAGGTATTCCTACCCATGTAGCCTCGTTCCCAGGCTCGGTATTCCTACTCATAAGCCTTACTCCCATGTGCCGCTCACTATAACAACTTGATTTAAACATGAATATTGGGATATGATGTATTAGCTAAACATACATACAGATGACGGATGTACTGTCGTACAATACCGTCTCTAAAAACTTGATCTGACTACCACCCCAACATTTTGAGGTAGGGCTAATTGCCAGCACAACATCTTCAGATATAGGTGACTGCCCGCCCAACATCTTCAGGTAGGCCCGACTTCCTGCCTTGACATAGGTAGGGCCGACTGCCAGCCCCACATCTTGAGGTAGGGCCGAATGCCAGCCCCACATCTTGAGGTAGGGCCGACTGCCAGCCCCACATCTTGAGGTAGGGCCGACTGCCAGCCCCACATCTTGAGGTAGGGCCGACTGCCAGCCCCACATCTTGAGGTAGGGCCGACTGCCAGCCCCACATCTTGAGGTAGGGCCGACTGCCAGCCCCACATCTTGAGGTAGGGCCGACTGCCAGCCCCACATCTTGAGGTAGGGCCGACTGCCAGCCCCACATCTTGAGGTAGGGCCGACTGCCAGCCCCACATCTTGAGGTAGGGCCGACTGCCAGCCCAATATCTTGAGGTAGGGCCGACTGCCAGCCCCACATCTTGAGGTAGGGCCGACTGCCAGCCCCACATCTTGAGGTAGGGCCGACTGCCAGCCCCACATCTTGAGGTAGGGCCGACTGTCAGCCCCACATCTTGAGGTAGGGCCGACTGCCAGCCCCACATCTTGAGGTAGGGCCGACTGCCAGCCCAATATCTTGAGGTAGGGCCGACTGCCAGCCCCACATCTTGAGGTAGGGCCGACTGCCAGCCCAATATCTTGAGGTAGGGCCGACTGCCAGCCCCACATCTTGAGGTAGGGCCGACTGCCAGCCCCACATCTTGAGGTAGGGCCGACTGCCAGCCCCACATCTTGAGGTAGGGCCGACTGCCAGCCCCACATCTTGAGGTAGGGCCGACTGCCAGCCCAATATCTTGAGGTAGGGCTGACTGCCAGCCCAATATCTTGAGGTAGGGCCAACTGCCAGCCCAATATCTTGAGGTAGGGCTGACCAACATCTTGAAGTAGGGACCTGGGTCAACTGCCACCCCCAACATCTTGCAATACCGGCAGTATTTATGCCAGCTGGTGTGCATTGGCCTATGGTGAAACCCAGAATTGTGGACATGTGCACCAAAGTGCCTGTCAAAGTATGCCTCAATTTGTTTCAGGTTCAAGTGGTGGTGGTGGTGGTGGTGAGCTTCAAGCCAATCCAGGTCAGGGAGCTTGGTGGAGTTTGTGGGGGGGGGGGGGGGGGGCTCCCTCTGATGTGTGGTATAAGGTTTTCAAACAAGCCAGTGTGTGAGTTTTTCACACACTCACAGCACATGCACACACACACACATACAAACACATACACTCACATATATGCACACACATACACACTGGGGTTGGGCAATAATTATCGCAATGCCGCAATAAATTGTGCTGCTGCAATTACTGTACTGCAAGATTTTTTACAATGGCAATATTACCGAAACAGCAATATACCACAAATATATCTTGCAGTGAAAGGCTGTACTCTCCTTACATTTCTGGTTGTTTCTTCACATGAGCATGATGTAATCGACAATCGGCATATAAAATTTTCAGAACGAAAAAGAGAAGCTTCACATATTATTCAACCAACTACATGTTCAACGCTTGGTGTAGTAAGTTACAATTGTTCTTCTTGCTGTTCTGAGCCTCATGTTCAATTAAGTCCTTTCTACCACCTTCTACCTTTAAGCTTGACATCATAGCCTTGTTCCAGTCCCACGCCCAGCTTATCGTTGCTTGCAGTACAGTAAAGCGGGGAGGGCCTGGTACATTTCCTCATGTGAGTGATGTCAAGGGTAGAAAGACGGCAGAAAGGCTTGAAATGAGTGTGGACGTACTGGGTCTCAGAACAGCAAGAAGAGTGAAGGTAGCAGGTACCATACCACACATATCTAGCTAGCGGGAGACGACTGTCATACTCACCGAGTGTTGAACGTGTAGATGGTTGAATAACACACAAAACGTAGCATCCTCATTCTTGACATTTGTCGATTATGTCATTCTCACGTGAGGAAATGTACCAGGCCCTCCCCACTTTACCGTACTGCAAGCGACGAAAAGCTGGGCGTGGGACTGGGAATGAGGCTATGACATCACACACTTGAGGAAAGATTCCAGGCCCTCTGTGTTCTTCCTGCAACTGAAAACGGAGCGGCACACACACACACACACATCCATACACACATAATACATGCACACACCCACACTCACCACATGCATACACACCACACACATGCACACACACACACACACACACACACACACAGAAATGTCGACGACAAGTCAAGTTGTAATGTTTCTCCCATCTGATGATTCAGTGAAGTATGCCCAATTTAACCTAACAATTGATGGTACATTCACTGCACATCTGGAAGCTTCTTGTGTGGAACGTGGTAAACCAGTCGCGATTGTAGTTTTGAAGCCTGACCCAATATTTAAACTCTTGACTGACTACTTGGACTACTTCAAGAGCAAAATTGGGGGACTGCAAACTACGGCAGACAAGCAAGAAAAAGAGATAGCTTCAATTAAGCAACATCTAACAGATCCTCCCGCATCATCTGCCCCCGTACCACCTGCCTCCACAGTACCACCCCCCACACCACCTGCCATCACAGAACCAGATTTAGAATCTGAACCAGATTCAGAATCTGAAGGTAGATACAACTGTACATATACAAATAGATGGATGGATTTGAGCAGGGGTCATGTTTGTAAGACTGAAGGACTTTATACACATCCAGCAAGTGATCTTGCCCATAGGTCACCTGTAGAGCAGAGGGTAGTAGCCAGCAGAATGATCATTCTTGACCTACAGGACCAGGAGTTAAGGGCTAACTTAGGGTTGAACTAGCCTTGTAGGACTGGACAGGCATTTGCTGGGTGAGAGCCTCCCTCCCTCCCTCCCCCTCCCCTCTCCCTCCCTCCCTCCCTCCCTCCCTCCCTCCCTCCCTCCCTCCCTCCCTCCCTCCCTCCCTCCCTCCCTCCCTCCCTCCCTCCCTCCCTCCCTCCCTCCCTCCCTCCCTCCCTCCCTCCCTCCCTCCCTCCCTCCCTCCCTCCCTCCCTCCCTCCCTCCCTCCCTCCCTCCCTCCCTCCCTCCCTCCCTCCCTCCCTCCCTCCCTCCCTCCCTCCCTCCCTCCCTGCTAAAGGTGTTATGATCCATGAGACGGAGAAGCGCAAGTTACAGCTGAATCCATTGTAATGAAGCTGTTTTGTTGCTTCCATAGAGTCTCCAAACAGTGATGGAGATAGCAGCAGCGAAGACACTACAGATGCAACTACCGGTGTCACAGGTAGCAAGTGGCTGTTGGCAGTGCTGGCCGTCATTGTTCTCCTAGTGGTGGCTGTTGTCGGCTATGTCGGTTACTACAACAGAAAGAAGGTTTGTGTGCACATCAGATGCCAAAGGTACTTAGCTGCATGAGGGAAAGTCTCACCTTAGTGAGATGTGTGTGCTGCATATCTGTATTGCACATAGGTAGCCTCGTTCACAGGCTCCTCTTGAGCTTTTTGTCTCATACTGTAGTCGCGCGTTTATAGGCACAGCTCCCCTGCAGACGCATGTTCGCTGTTAGACACAGGTTCAACTCTCGTCTCAGCTAAGTAGGATCGAAAATGGCATGAGTTTCTGGAAGACGACTTTAGCGTGGAGTGATTGAGTGCATCTCGTTATTAGCCGCATATTTCCTTCCTGTGGAGATCTAGGCGCATGTGCCTAATAACGCACGACTACGGCACTGTACATGTACAACAAAACGAATGTGACGAAAGCTGGGGAGGAGCCTGGGAAGAGGCAAACACATTGTTCATGAAGTTGGGAATGATGATTGCATCAATTATGCAGTCGCTCGCTTCGTTCTCAGCTACTTCTCCTTCGTTTGCCTACATTAGCAGTCCGGCGCCTGGTGCAGCTGCTCCCGTTGTGTGGGCTTCATGCCGCTGTTGCACCCCGATCGCATACGACTGAGCTGGTGTTCCCCCGACCACATCTGCCTTAGCTTTTGCTCCCCGATCCCGTCAGCCTCAGCTGCTGCTTCCCGATCGTGTCTGCCTCAGCTGCTGCTCCCTGATCACATCCACTTCAGCAGCAGCACCCTCAGATCGCATCCACTTGACCTGCGGCTGCCGGATTGTGTCCGCTTGCAGCCTCAACCATTTTGGAATGTTCTAGCCTATGCAGTTGCAATTGCCCATCATTCTCGTGCAATCTTCGCAGAGTTCGAGGTTCAGAGGTAGTAGTAAAGTACGAAGGTCGTACATCATTGTAGTCAGTCCCGCCCCACGCCCACTTCCGTCACACACACAGACACACACACGTTAAAATCTTAGTGTATTGTAGACCATGAGTGCAAATGCTCTGAGGTGTACCATTTGAGCATGTACCTGTATATTGTATGTTGTTTAGAGAATAGCAACAGTAACTAGGGATTTGAATGGTGTAACATCAACCGTGAACCAGGGTATACCTCTAAATGGAGTACCTGACCAATTGCAAATGAGCATCCGCATCCGTCTTTAATGTTTTATTTAGGGTTTCTCTCTCGGTTGGCTAGTTGAATTAATTCCAACCTCAAAAAATATTCATCAAAATTGTGACTACAGTGTTGTTGTCTTCATCAGGGCACATCAATACTGTAATGTGTGTGTATTGTAGTTATACAAGTAGCTTCGCCCGCTTCAGCTACTGCCCCCTCAGTCGCATGCATGAGCAGTCCAGTGCCGGGCGCAGCAGCACTGTAGGAAGTCTGACGGCAGACAAGTACCTAGTTTTTAACCCGTGCAACATACACACGACAAGGGTTAATAACAGACAGGCTCTTGAAGTGTCCTTTCTCTCTCCCAGCTGTACGACTTTGTGATGAGCAGAAGAGGAGGAGGAGGAGGAGGAGGAGGAAGGGGAGGAGGAGGAGGGAGAAGACAGCACTATCGCAAGCTTCCCACGAGTGTTCATGATGCAATGGTTCACAATGACTAGCACCCAAACCCAAGCCCCTTACATCAACTGACATTTCTCTAACCTTCTTAAAATTTTGCCTATAATTCCCATTGGTTTTTTGTACACAATCTGCATGACATGCACTAGATGTACATGTCCAAATTTTTTGCTGCACCTGTGAAACTGTGATCGAATGACTGAATGAGGGAAGTGTATTTCTGTCTTGTCCCTACGACAGCAAGTGGCCATTTAGGTTGTATGAGTGTACAATGTCATGTTTTGACTGTCATCAAGAAGATAAGTGTGTGCTAGGCTAGCTAGGCTGTAGGGGAAATGCATGACATTATAGTCGGTATTCTGAGAGGGAAGGTTTGTTGTCCATCATACATTTAGTCTATCCCCTGGTGTCCCAAGAGGGGAGGGGTAATTGTCCATCTGCATCGATCCTTCTGGCTGCTCAAATTTAATGGAGAGCTAGTTAGGTGTACACAGGAAGGCTTGTCTGTTCTTTACAATTATAGCCTTGTTCCCAGGCCTTCTCACCCTAGCATTTGTCACTTGCAAGAGATCGGGTGAGGCGGTCTGGGAATGAGGCTGCAGCTTCACAATATTCATTGTTTTATCATTAGCTATAATTATATAGGCTGGTTGATTCAGGGGTGGCTGTGGCCAAGTGGTGTAAAAAATTATTCGACGTGGATATTGGTCCAGCAGGAAGTAGACTACATACTTTACCAGAAACGCGCACATCTAGAACCGGTCTAGCCTCGTTCCCATGCCCGCGCGCCGCTTTCAGTTGCCAATCGCATGACGTCATAATTTGTTGAGCTCGAGCGCTCCAGTTGGAGTTTTGTGTTCGGCGCCGGCGTCCGTTGATCATAGCTGCTAATTTGACACCAAGCAAATAGTTGCTCTGCGGAGACCCAGTGATAGTAAGAGTGGAAGAAGATGGCCAAGTTTTCGGCTAACTTCTGGGTAAGTTGGTGCAATCGGTCTAAATCCCACCTCCATACTATAGGCCGTATGCATGGTTAACGGTTGGCGTCCCATATCCGGTGTGCGTCTATGATCCAGCCACCGTGTTGGCCGGGTGAGAGTTGAATAAGTTGCTAGGCCGTGCTTGTTGATATGTGGGCCAAAGGCTGGTCTCCCAAGTGAGGTGGGGTAAGAAAAGCATGCTACCATGAAGTAACAGGTGTGATAATATTTTGAACCCTGGGACCTTTTTTAGTCTATTGAGCTAGACCCAGGTCTTGCCATGCAGGAAGTTGTGGGTGGCGAGGTATGGGTCTGGCTGGACTAGTCCGCAGTGTAATGCTTTAGCCACTCGCGCTCACCGTATGCCACACCCCCGCATTATGCACAGGGAAGCGACTTCTGCAGCACAGCGGGGTTTGATGTGTTGGTCAAGAGACTGAAGGAAGGCAAGCGGAATTGCCAAGACTTTGAAGACTTTCTGGAGAAGAGGTGAGCCTGCCACAGTGTCTTGTCATGGTAGCAGATTGAGACAGGAATGGTAGCATCTGCCAAGTCCATTCAACTCAGCTGGCTGCAACGAATCTCAGCTTGTCCGTCATGTTGGTTTGCATAACCTCAGACTGTGTCATTCCTCGGATGCTCCCACTCCCGAGTTCTGACAGCTTGTGTAGCATCAAACTCAGGTGTAGAATGCCAGTGCATATGTAGCCATTCTTACGTAAGTGTTGTTGAGACTGGGATGGGCAGTAACCTGCTCGGGCAATTCCAGCTGTTGTGCATGCACATGTGCCTGGTAGTTCTGCCACCTGCACCCACACCACCATGTGCATCACCATCCACACCCACACCATCGTATCCACGACATGTCGACACCATCACTATTGTCACATTACCACCCACACCACCATGTTCATCACCATCACCTTTCTTGGAGAGAGGTAGCCTGTGGCTGAGAGCTATATAGTTCTGACAGGTAGTGTAGCAGTAGCCTCGTGTAGCAGGTATAGACCGCAGTGGGACAAAGGTATCAATTCTGTCTGTCGTACATGCGGTTGGTAGTTCTGCCATATGCATCTCCATCACCTTTCTTGGAGACACATGCGAGTGTCACCAGACCCTTTTTCGCATTCCGTGTGTGGGCCTGGGTGTGAGGCTAGGAGGGAGGTATATAGCCTGTGGGTGAGAGCTAGTTTAGACTGTAGTGTCTTACTGCTATGGCTGAACCAGGTCCTCAGTTTCCTCCAGTTTGTGGGAGGAAGCTGATGGTGGTGGTTGACCACTCACTGAGGTAGTCTCTTCCTCAAGGCCAGGAAGGAGTTAGTGTTCGCAAGGTAAGTCCCTGCTCCATAGTGTGCGGCTTTCATGAACCTGAATGTGACTGTCTGGAGCCGCTGCTGGTCCAGGAAATAGGAGGTGACTATATGTGTAGGTGCCATCTCACATCTCTGAAGATACGTGTTTTCAGCATTCTTGCAAGATCCGGTTAACAAACGGAATACAAACTGTTTTGCAGTTCAATTGGTACAAACAGGTGGCACTCTTGTAACAGGATGTTTCAAAAACGTTGATCTTCGCTAATGTGGCATCTTCTATTGTTGTTGTAGAGAGCTGTTGTTGACTCGTGAGTACCTTGATGCTGTATAGGGAAGTTGAGGAGGACAATTTTAGCTTCAGTACATTTGCATGTGTTACCTTTACTGTCACACACACACACACACACACACACACACATACATGTACTTGCACGTACAACACACACACACATATACATGAACACACAACACACTCACATGCACACACATGCATACCATTCCTGATTCTCAAGGTCACGTATCCCACGTATCCAGCAATAAAAAATAGTTTCTTTTATTGCGGTGGTTATAGGAATGAATTCAAATACACTCACATACATGTACATGCTAGCCTCGTTCCCAGACCATCCGAAAATCGGATGGGGCCTGGGAACGAGGCTACATACAAAACACTCGCATGCACACACATACATGCACACACAACGCGTTCACACATAACACACTCACATGCACGTTCACACACAACACATTCACATGCACACACAACACATTCACATGCACACACATACAACGTACATGCACACACAACACATTCACATGCGCACACACATGCAACTCACACACACACTCAGGGCTAAATATGAGACGGAGTATGGAAATAGTTTAGTTCAGCTGGCAAAGAAATGCCCTGGCAAGGATGAGATCGGGTGAGTGGCTGTGTGCTGCGTACGCTGGTGGTACCAGAGATCCCCTGCACTCTCAGCTGACGTGTCTGTGCACCGTAGCTGTGTGTATATGTATGCTAACATTGATCTGTCTTTCAGGTCCCTCCGCAAGTCCTGGGATCAGCTCAAACTAGGTACTACCTCTAGACACCCTCCTCCTGTCACCCCTGCTGATCATCCCCCTGTGATCCCCTCTGATCACCCTCCCCCTTTCATCATCCCCTCTGATCACCTCCCACTGTCACTCCCTCTCATCACTTCCCCTATGATCGTCATCCCCTCTGATTACCCTCCCCCTGTCACCCCCCTCTGATCACCTCCCACTGTCACTCCCTCTCATCACCTCCACCTGTCACCCCCGCTGATCATCCCCCTGTGTTCCCCTGATCACCCTCCCCCTGTGATCCCCTCTGATCACCCTCCCCCTTTCATCATCCCTTCTGATCACCTCCCACTGTCACTCCCTCTCATCACCTCCCCCTGTCACCCCCTATGATCGTCATCCCCTCTGATTACCCTCCCCCTGTCACCCCCCTCTGATCGCCTCCCACTGTCACTCCCTCTCATCACCACTCCCTGTGATCCCCTCTGATCACCCCCTGTGATCCCCTCTGATCACCCCCTGTGATCCCCTCTGATCACCCCCTGTGACCCCCTGTGATCCCCTCTGATCACCCTCCCCCTGTGATCCCCTCCCCCTGTGTTCCCCTCTGATCACCCTCCCCCTGTGATCCCCTCTGATCACCCCCTGTGATCCCCTCTGATCACCCTCCCCCTGTGATCCCCTCTGATCGCCCTCCCCCTGTGATCCCCTCTGATCACCCTCCCCCTGTGATCCCCTCTGATCACCCTCCCCCTGTGATCCCCTCTGATCACCCCCTGTGATCCCCTCTGATCACCTCCCCCTGTGAGCCCATCCCCTGTCGTCCCCTCTGGTCACCTTGTCGTGAGTGTCATCTCGCCTCGTGACCCTCCCCCTTACAGAGACAGACGCCATTGGTAAGATCCACCTGAACCTGGCGCATAAGATCCAGGAGGAGCTGCATTTAACCCTCAAGGAATTTCGTGAACAGCAGAGAGACGTCCGCAAGAAGGTACGTCTGTGAAATTGCAGTCTTCATAAAGCTCAAGCTTCATTTACTATAGCACCACTCTACAATTTCCTTTGATGTGGTACCAGAATGTGTTCAATATGTACTGTCACCTCTGATCCAGCTTATTAATTATTGTGTCAATCCCTGCAGAGTGAGGACACGGTGAAACGCTCAGCCTCCTACAAGAAAGCCTGTTTAGAGAAGAACAATCGGGTAATTGCTGTTACAACAAGCATAACATTAAACTTTATGTCGCCATTATAGTATAGTATAACGGTCTGCCATGGAAGGAATTTCCATATCCTGGGACTGTTCTAGTTCATCCCACAGGGGGTCTATGAATATCCCGGGATGTCACCTTTTGGGATACAGTGATATCCTTGATTGTCCTGGGATGTAGCTCTTGGGGTCTAGACATATTCCAGGACTGTCCTGGGACGCCCCTCTTGAGATATAGTACGACTGTCCTGGGACTTCCCTGTCCCTCTTGAGCTGTGACATCCCTCTAGATATCTAGGAGGACTGTCCCTGGGACATTCCTCTTGAGATGTAAGAGCTTGACATCCTGGGATGTCCCTTTTGAGATGTAAGAGGACTGTCCTGGGACGTCCCTCAGGAGGCTCAGGGCAGCACTGGTTGTGATATGAAAGTGATGTGGGACCATGGTTGCTATGACAATGTAGTTGACCAGCTCTTGTTACTACACCCTCAGCTGAAGTCCAACTATGAGGGAAAGTGTCGTGATGCGGACAGAGCAGAGGAGAATCACGTCCGTCTCCATAGCAACCCCAACACCAAGCCCAAGGACCTTGTGCAGGTATGGGGCATCCTGTTATCAGTGGTGTGTAGTAGCATGAGCACTGTGAAGGAGCATTCAAGTAGCGTAATCGTCTGTTGTTGGATATGTGTGGCAGTCCACGAACTCCTGTCTGGACTTGAAATACACACACACACCTCCCCTGTCCCAGCCTTTCTGCTACAACTGTACAAGGTCATTGTAGGAGGCTGAAACTTTGACAGTACATAAATTTGCCCATGACTAAACTGTGAAATGTTCCTTTAGCACATGCAACTACTAGAAATAGTGCAGTCTTTGATTTGCCCCCCCCCCCCCCCCCCCCCCCCCCGGGCCCCCTGCCTGGGTAGGTGTGACTCTAGCGCATAGTGTGTCTGTGTGTGTATACATGTACATGGAGTTTGGTAGTTTAGTAATGCATCGAACCAAGGGCGCACTGCATATGGTTCCCTACGCGTCTGGCTCCAGCACGCCCTATACAGAGAAGTTCATGTGAAGCATAATTACAAAGACATTAAGTGTGCACTTTGAACTTGTGTGGTATCAACATGAGTGTAGGTACAGATGTACATGTAGGGAGCATCCTGTTATCAGTGTGTGTAACCCCCCCCCCCCCCCCCCCCCCCCCCCCCCTCCCACAGGCCCAGAAGCGGATGGAGGGGTCTCGCTCTGCTGCCAACAACGCAGATGTGACATATCAGGAGTCAGTCAAGCACCTGGAGGAGGCACGGAATCTCTGGGAGAGAGAGATGGAACTACTCTGCAAGGTGAGGAGTCTGTCTGTCATGTCATGTCATGCCTCTACTTGGTTCGCCAGACCGTTTTTCCT